>CM053791.1:387055871-387658371 GCA_028749045.1 Cupressus sempervirens
GTTAACACTGGTCAAAACATCGAAAATAATAGCCAAGCAATCTACCTTAGAGTCACGGTTCATTACTCAACAACTTGGCCCACGCTTGATGCTCCTTTGCCTCACACCAAGTGGTTTCCCACAAGAGATTTTGGCTTTGTCATGGAAGTGCCATAAGCACAACCAAGGGAACACATATGGTGAGTGTAAATCTTGGGGTGATCTGGGTAGTCCACTAGGATCGATCCTTGCACCAAGAAGTTGAGCGGCTAAAAAAGGGTAGTTACTAACTTAGGGTTTTTAGATCAGGCTTCCGTTCATAGTGTTCCTCTTGCTCCCAATTATGGGACACCTCACCTTGCGATGAGTAACCGATCTCGCGATCACAAGAGTACCTTAAGCATTCTTGCCTAGTGATCTCCCTATGGTCGAAATCCCATAAGTGATCACACTAGGCGAAGACAAACACTATGTCTACAAAAGTTTTGTGTCCTTAGTAGCCTTGAGTTTATAGTGGGTTGGAAGAGCCAGGTAATCGGCTTGTCCCCACTTGGGTCGTTCCTCTCAGGTTGTCCGAGAGTAGGCCCTCTAAAGGATTCTAACTACACAAAGTGAATCAACTCTCGGAAGTCAAGATTTCTGGTTTACCACAAGGGTGAAAAGCATACTCTCCTATTCCAATCATTTTCTCCCAAACACGCCAGAAAGATTTAGTTACCCCTTGCTTTTGAAACCAAATGGCAAGTCAAGATTTCTGATTCACCACGAGGGTGAAGAGCATACTCTCCTATTACCAAAAGACTCCAATCACAAGTTTTATGTGCCTATAAAAAATGATAAATTATTCAATGCCACACATGGAAAAAAAAATCAAGAAAGTTTGAGTTTTTATGCTTTGGGCAGCCCTGCAAACAATGTTAGTAGCCCTTGCGCATTTGAAGCTTTGACATGCGTTCTTTTTATGCAATGTTTCATATTTTTTTTTTTCATAAGGATGGCAACCTATAATCACAACTTGTTAGAAAAAAAAGTTAGTGTGAAATAAAATAAAAATTTGCAATAAAAAGTGGTGAGTTCCCAAAAATCCAATTTATCTTCCAACCAAGTACATGCAAAGAAAGTGCAAGTTAATCACAAATGCTCTCATTTTTACTCTTTGGTTTTGACCTAGTCAACAAGATTGGACTTGTTTGCTATGATTTCGTATCCAAAAATAAAAAAGAAAAGAAGAGAACCCTATTAAAAATCAGAGAAATTTCCAAAAATGCAAGAAATTTAGAAAAATCTCTTCATTTGCGCTCTAGAGATTGATTTTGTCAAAATAGGCCAAATTTCTCAAATTGAGTTTTTGATCCTTAATACGACCTCAAAATTCAAAATACAAAGAAAGAACCCCATTATAATTGAAAAATATTTTTGGAAATGTAAGTTTTTCTGAAAAATACACTGATGTGCAACCAGAAATGACTTTTTATGAAAATAAAAAAAAATATCATAACTTCCGCAAATCACATAAAAATTCTCTAAAAATCAGACTAGGACATTTTGAACACACAAGAAACTTGCAAAAACAAATTCAGAACCAAAATCTAAGCGGTTTAAAAGATATGATCAAATCTTTAAACCAACTAGATTTTTGGCCTTCAAACCAATCTACTTATGGGTTGGCCTTAAAATCAAAGTGATAATTCTATAAAAGCATTTGATTAATTCCAATATGCTGCTGTAAAAAATTAGAGATAAGAAATGAAAGAAAATAGAGCTATAAACTTGATTCATGCCCCACGGTGGGCGCAAAAAATGTACACTTGATTTGTGTCACACTCTAAACCATTCTATCCAAACAATTCCATGAGTTGGAATGCTTAGATGCTGGCTTAGAGCTCCCTATCCACGAAGTGCAAGAAGCTAGTATTCAAGCATAAAGGCTCTCATCCAAGCCTTAGAAATGTGCTTCTTACTAGTAAACCATGCAACGGGAGGTTCTTTGAGACAAGAGCAAGAGTGCAAATATCTTCAAGGAATCCCTCAAGAATGCAATGCAAGTATAGAAACTAAGCTAAGATGATAATGCAAAATGCAGCTATGCTAAGCATGTATGAGAGTATTACAAAACCAAATATTAAGCTATGTGAGATTATTTGCAAGAATGAAAGCTAAACTACCATGCAACTATGCTAAGAATGCCATATGATCTTATGCTAATATGATGGAATGAGAGAATGAGACAAGAAATGAGAAGTTCTCTACAAAGCTCCCAAAAAACCTGTTAGAAAACCTGCAGCATGACAATATTCAAATGAAGATGGATTCTTTGAGGGGGAAAGCTCTCTCCCTTTTAAAGATGTATGGACGGTAGAGATGAAGATGAAGATGGTGGATGATCAATGGTGGAATTCAAAAAGAAGAGTGATCCATGTGCACACACAAGTCAACCAATAGAATATAAGTTGACTTGTCATATAAGACAAAAGTCTCACAAGCCTTTTCTTTTAATTGTAAAATAGAAAAAGGACTTTATGTGTGCACTTTAAGTGGGTTAGAAGAATGGGGTCTTTTATTTAATTAAAAGGGGACATGTTCTTTTAATCAAATAATGAACTTAGGATAGCATAGTCAAACTATAGGTTATAATTAAATAAATTGATTATTAGCAATTTGGTCTAGATAAATGATTAAATTAATTTAGCCAAAATGTTGAAAATGGGGCTAATAGTCTAGATGACCATTTTTAGGTGATTACAAAAAGGGACATCAAAGAGGTAAATTATATAAATATGATCTAAGTTTATCATTTAAACTTTTCTTGATCAATAAGTACAAACTAGATAATAGATGCTACGAGTTGTGTTTCAAATAAAATTGTTACAATAGTTGCATTCAACCATGATTTTAACAATAAAAACATATTCATTATGAAAGAGTTTTAAGAATAAGGGATGTTACATCATCAATCAAATGATAGAAACAACCACAAGGAGTATCAACACTTCATTTTAGGTTCCTTACCATAATAATGATCAACTATTTCTGCTATGTTTCATTACCAAAAAAAGTAGTAATGAGTACCAACTTCAAGTATATTACCAATGTGCAATTATTCATAGAGATAATAAGATTCAACAATAGGGATATATTATCATGGAAGATGGAGAAAAGTTTTAGATATATCACTGATTATAGAAGATGCTTTCTAACTAAGAGGTAAATATCCTTGACTATTATGTTTGTGCATCACTCAACTAGAAATGACAATATATTGTATACTTCTTATTATTCACAATTAGAACCAACAATGTAGCTGATAATAAGTGCAAATATATCAAATTAAGTATATTTTCAAAATTTCAAAGATGCTATGCAAGATGTTATGATCAACATTACAAGAATTTTTTTATATTTTCAAGCACATCTAGTAAAAAGAAAGCAACCCATTTAATAACTTGGAAATGGATAAAATGGAAATATATAAGAAAGAATCAACTAAAACATAGTATGCCCAATAAATATAAAAGGTGCTTAGTACAAAAGAAAATTCTTTGAATCAAATATCATAGCAAATGAGGTGACCAACATGCTAAGGATATTAAATTTGGAGCTACATACTAAAGTTTGAAATGAAAAACATTATGAGAAATCATCTTTCCTTCATTTAAAATATGGAATAATATTTATAGTCACAATGGAAATGCAATATTCACTGTTAAAGAAATGGAGATATTGAAAATAAGTATATCTTTTGATCAATGAAAATGGAACACATTGGACCAGTCATTTTGCGTGCTAGTTTTTGCATAGCTGAAATAAAATCATAGAAAACACTTTTTGCGTTTTGTCCAAAGTTTGGTGCATTGAGTAGTAGGAGAAGAAGAATTGTGAAAATGCCAAGGAGGTAGAAGTTGACAGTGATTTCATGAAGGAAACTTTGGAAAAGTGTCAATTGAATCAATATCAAGTTAAAAAGACTGCATGAGTATGGATGTAATCAATGGCCACAATAACATAGAAATTAAGATATGATACAACCAACACAAAGGAATATGGGGCTATGCTAGAGAAATAATTATTATAATCAAAATTTAGTGATCAAACAAAACCCAAAATACAACAAAGGTGATATGAGACATTATTTACCTCATGGAAAAGAGTAATGCTAAAACTTATATGAATTAATTTCAATACCAGAACTATGTATTTACTATAAAAAAAAATGTTCCAAGTTTAAAATTGTCCACTTACACCATCCAAGGATGGCATTAAAACTCTAGCAAACCACCTTTGTTTTTGCATTGAAGTGCCAACCACGACATCAAGACTTACAACTCCAAATGAAGCTAAAAATTGACAAAAGATTCAACTCTTTATTTATAATTTTGGTAATCAAGATTTCCACTCGTGGAAAAAAACCATATTAAATGCTACAATACATCTCAAAGGCATAAAACTAATAAATTCTATGCACTACTTTCACCCAACAAGAAAGGAAAAAATGCATTACCAGTGATGACTATTGTAAACAACAAAAGAGCAAACAGAGAAGTCACAACAACCATGTTAAAAAATTGTAGAAATGTTCTAGCTTCTCCTTCTAGCAGCTAGGATTTCAAAAACCTCCATCTTCTTTCTCATTTCCTCATGCTCGACAATGACAAAATAAAAAAATTAAAAATCATGTGCCTTATGTTTTTTATTGGAATCGATTCATTATACTAAGTTTGAAGGGAATTTTGGGTCCGCCTCATAGGGAGTAAAGAGTGAGGTGTTTTTATTTTTAATAAAAATATAATTTATAGCTTATTTAAGTTATAAATTTATTATTTGTTGCATGTTTTTAAGATATAATAATTATTAAAAAATTGATGAATTATAAATCAATTATTTAATAATAAGTTTAGAATACAAACAAATAGGTTTCAAATTGCCTATTTCATTATATTTATTATTTTATAATTGATAATGCATGAATCAATTATTTAATAATAAATATAATAAAATAGGGGTGAGTTGGTATAAACTCAAAATGAATTTTTTTTCATCAAATATTTCCATTTTTAGTAAAAGAAGACTATTTGAGTTGACCAAACATTTCTCTAAGTTTCTTTTCAGTCAAGGTGAAATTTGAATTTTCCATGCAGTGATGGAGCACTTTAGTGCTATTTTTGGTGAGATATGGAGCAATTATGGCCAGTTTTAGTTGTAGTTTATTTTGGGAACCTTTTTTATACATTTTTGTATGGTTATTGATCAGACTGACATGATATATTTTTTAGCTTGGTTTTGATATCTGACCTAGGGTTTTGTGCATACTATTGAGGAGTAATAGGCAATTTTTCATTTGGCTATCAGTTGGACATGTTCTTGAGGGAAAGTTTGATGGGTTTCTTGATAGATTGGAGCAATTTTGAGGCATTTTTCCTATGCATATTTCTAATATCGGAGTTAGGGATTTGAGCTCTATTTATTATACATTCACCTCATTATGAGGTCTTCTTCTTTCTCACTCATATTTTTTGCATGTTGCAAATTTTTGAGCTTATATTTTACTAGCCCTTTACAAATTTCTACTCATTGTGATATTCTGCCAGCAACTTTAAAAAGTCTTCCATATTTTACTGGTAAAAATCATGTTTCAATAGTTGAACATATTAGAGATATAGCTACTCTTTGTGGATTACATCAATTTCAACATGAGTATGTAGCCTTAATGTTTTTAGTGACTTCTCCTAAAAGTAAAACATTAATTTGGTTCCAAAGTTTAGTGGTAAATTCAAAATTCAATTACCACATGGGATGCATTGGGAACCTTTTTGATTAGCAAGTTTGAGGACAAATTTGATAATCTTTCATTGGTTGAGCATCTAACCACTATTAAAAGGCATCCTAATGAGCATATTTCTAATTTTCATTTTCATTTTCATTGAACTTGGGATGGAATTCTAGCATCTGTTAAACCTTCTAATGATTATGCATTCTTGTTTTATGTTAAGGCTTTTAACAATGATATTTTAGTTATGATACAATCTATGGGAGGGCATACTTTGCTTGATCCATTTGATATAGTTGTTAGAGCTGAAAACAACTTGATACAAGCTGTTAAGTTATGTCCTAGGTCTCAAATGCCTAATTTTATAGAAATACATCTAGTTGAATCAGCTATTATACCACCATTAGGTGTCATTCCACCTATGCCAGCATTAGCAACATTTAACGTGCAAGTTGTAGTAGAAGAACACAATACTACAACTCCTATCAAAGAGTCAATAGAGAAAAATTTGGACTTAATGTTGAAAAGTGATAGTATGATGCAAACTTTGTAAAACTATGGAAATAAAATAACAAACTTGAAGAGGCAACAAGGTCAACAAAATAGACCTCCTCAAGCTTCCTATTAGCAAAATAGGCAATCAAATCAAGATTCAAGATCAAACTAGCCAAGGAAAGCTCAAGGACAATAAAGAAAATATGGTCAAAGAGCTAGTCAACCCTACATTTATGAAACTCCTAGTACTTCTAAAGAGTTGGTAGTTGTTCCTCAAAACAACTATTCACATAATAAGGAGTAGTAAAATACTTATAATGCTGGTCATTTTTGGCTTGATTGTGCACGTGCGCTTGAGGCAAGAAGACAAGATGTTCTTAAAGGATAACAAGTAACTATTCAAGGAGAAGTTCATCATGATCAAATGTAGCAACAAGTTACCCCTAATGCTAATCTAATGAATTTTAATGAAGGTGAAGTTGTTATAGCAACAAATTCTATTGATCCAAACCAAGTTTGGAAACCTGTAGCAACAAGCACAAGGTCAAAGGCGTAGGCTACAAATGATCAACAATAGACTAATAAGGTACACCAACCTATTATTAAGCCACAACAACAAGTTGATAAGGAAAAACAACAACATGTTAATGCTGTTAATACTCAACCAAGACCTTCAAATGTGTAAAAGACACAATATGTGCCAAAGACATAATATGTGCCAAAAGGACAACAAGGACAAAAAGTTCAAGCTCAAAAAATAATTTTAAAACCATCACAACAATAAAAGGGGCCTACTATACCAAAACATCAATCCAAGGTTAGTATACAAAATTTCAATATTGTTGAGCATTTGAAGAAGACTCATGTTCCTATTTCTATGGGGGATGTTTTAGCACTCCTAGATAAAAAGATATGCTACAAGAAGCATTAGAGTTACTTAAATTGTCTGATGATGCTTTAACACACCAAAATTTGAAAATTTGAATTGTTGTAAATGCCAATACATCCCAATAAACATCCAAGCTAATCAAACCACCACCTTTTTATGTGACTATTATAATAGGCAAGTACCTTGTTCATAATTGCATGATAGATTCAAGTGTTACTAGCTCAGTTATGCCAAAGAAGATTATAGACCAGCTAAGCCTCAAATATGAGCCACTTGACAAAGGGGTAGTTCAACTAGATGGGGCAGCTATTGAGATAGTTGGAGTTATAAGGAACTTGGATTTGACCTTGTATTCTTGTCCCAATTTTTTAATCCCCATGGATATTTACATCATTGACTTTACTCCATATTTTTTCATATGTTTATCACGAGATTTCACTGCCAAAATAGGAGGTTATTTATTTGCAGATTGGTTTGATATGTTTTTCCACACTAGGTATGACACTAAGGTCATAATCACATCTAAACCTATTGCTAAGGATTACATTGAACATAATATTATTACTACTAAATATGAGACAACAACTATTTTATTTGATCAAGAGGAAATTGCTATTGTTCATGAGTCCAAAACATAGATAGACAATGTTCTTGATACATTACTGGATGGTTGGAATATTAAAAATGCCAAAATTACAAGGGAATAGGTTAAGGAGCAAGTTTGGGGAATTATACGATTCATGAAACCACTGACTTCTTGCCAAATGTTATGCAAAGTGCAGATTTGATTTTAGAACAACAAGATAATGCTATTTGGAAATTTTTCTTTGACAGTTCACAAAAAAAAAAAGGTTCAGAAGGAGGTTGTATGCTGATTCACTAGCATATGAAAGATGTTACACATCATTTAGATTTACATTCAACTGTACCAATTGTTAGAAATTCTTTAGAATAACTAAGAGGGGGGGTGAATCAATTATTCAAGGTGCAAATGTCCTATTCAAACTTTTCACTAAGTGTAGTGAGCCCACTCAATCATTCATTCATCCAAGCTTTAACTTTTCTAATCAGCAAGTTACTGTAAATCAACATGCAAGCATAACACATAACACAATGATTTACGTGAAAACCCAATTTGGAAAAAACCACCAGTAACATGCTACTCAATTCTCACTCTTTTGAAGTGATGCCCTATGAAAGGCCTACTTGTTAAAGGCTTATAACACACTGTTAAATGTGACCTTGTTAGAGGATTTAACCACCCTATTAGAAGTGGGCCTGGTTAGAGGACTTTAGAAAATTCACTTGGAATGCCACCCTGTTAAAGGATTTACAAATGGCTATTAAACCAACCTAAGTCTGTAGGATTTTTCCTTATCTAATATAATTGCTAGAGAGTATTAGAAAATATTTGACCTAGTTACAACACACAAGTTATCTTGTAGATCTTAGATCACTTCTCAACTCATACCATTGCTTGGCCTTCAATCACTGTAACTCTGACAACTTGCCCTTCTTTCAAGCTTAGTCTCCTTGAGTCTCCATGCTCAATGTACTAGTGCAATCATCTCCTCATGACCACTTGTAGAAGTAGAGCCTCTGTGCTCTTCCTTCTCCTAGATATCTTCTCCTTGACACCCTTCTAACCACTTTGTAGATTTGGCTCTTCAGCAACAACAATATCAACAACATTTGCTTCTTGGTCTATAAATCCTTAAATAGAATTCTTGGAGTTCTTTTTCTCACTCAGTTTTTCCATTCTTTAATTTCAATTTGTATGTATTAGGTAGGATTCATTTCATCTAACCCATATTTTGTTTCCTCTAGAAACTTCTTGAATAATCCTCTTGAATTCACTCAAAAATGGTTCACATAGAATTCTATGTCACTAGTTCATTATACTTATCTTCTAACTCGTTCACAAAATTCAAGGTAACCACTTTGTCAACTTAGATTTGGAAAATCTTCATCATTTGAAATAATGCAGTAGCTTGGCACTATTGAATATTTGTGCTTGACACATACTGTGTTACTCGGCATCAATTGTGTTTTTCTTGATGCTCGGCACCTAAAGATCACTTGGCACCAACTAAGATTTTCTAATGCTCAACACTTGATCTTCACTCGACACCTAAAGATCAGTCAACACACACTAGATTTTCCTATTACTCAGCTCCAATTGAGAATTTTCTCGGCTTCAACTAACTTGCTTGACACCCACTAATGATCTTAGTTTAAGCTTTGCAGTCAACCTTGTTACAACTTCTTTCTCTAATGTTTCTAAGTGTGACCAACCTTTGTATCTTTGAGTATGCTATCAATACATCATTTGACCATTGTCTTAACTGATCCTTGCACTTTATTACAACATCATAACTCAACCTTTCCCTTAGGTGCTCTTGTTACATCTTGTTGATCAAATCATCTTCATCAATCAAATAAGTGATAGTACTTGGATCTTATAAGATAATGTAGGTAAGATAATGTCATTCCTACAAATAGTAGGTTTGACATCAATGACAAAACAATGATTGAAAACAACAATATTCTTTGTTTGCAACAATCTCCCTCTTTGATCTTCAACAATGAGCTTTTCAATCAGATTTCCAACACCAATAATGTTGTTGAATATTGAAATGGGCTATAAAAAGAGGTATTAGTTGTTTTTATGTTTTTGGTGGTTGTGAATTGATAGTTAATCAAGTAAGAGGCATTTATACAACTAAAAATGATCTATTAAAAAGTTATAAGCATGTTGTGTGGAACTTAATTGAAGGATTAGAAACTTTTAATTTGTAATTTGTGCCTAGAAATTAGAATGAATACATTGATAGACTTGCTGTAAATGGTGCAGAATATGATATTCCAACTCAAATCAGAAAAGATAAAGGAAAAAATAATGTAAAAGTTATTATAAGACCTACTGTATCAAATAATGCTAAGAGTTGGCAAGTTTTTGAATCTGATGAACATATTGTTAACTTTTTAAGAGAAGAAGCTGAATTTTCTCAACCAAACTAGCAGAAATTACAGGATTAATATGATGATCAAATCATTCAGTTAAGGATAAACAAGATGCCCAAAGGTTTAGTAACCTTAGAATCTATTTTCAATACTAATGATCAGTTTAAAAAAGATAAATCCAGTTTGCAGATAAAAGAAGAACACTATGAAGAAATTGAAGTTGCAAAAGATCAAAGACTAAAACTTGGAAAGGAATGTACTCCTAAAGAGCATTGGAATTTTTATAATTTGTGTAATGAATTCCATAATATTATTGGTTGGAATTATTCAGATTTAAAGGGATTTGATCCTAATATTTCTCAACATACTATTGAGTTAGAACTAGGAGGAAAACCCATAAGACAAAAATAGAGACCACTTAATCGAAAGTTAGAGCCTCTTATGATCAAAGAATTTAATAAGTTAATTGAGAGAAATATTATATTACCTATTAAGCATACTTCTTGTATATCAAATTTAGTTCCAGTAAGAAAAAAGAATGGATAAATTAGATTGTGTGTTGATTTCTATGATTTAAATAGAGCTTCATTGAAGGATAGACATTTTTTTCCTTCAATGGAACCAAATTTACAAGTTGTTTCAAGTTCAAAACATTTTTCATTGCTGGATGGTTTTTTTTAGTTATAACTAGATTTTGGTCAAGGAAGAGGATAGATACAAAATAATGTTTACTACCAAATGGGTAACTATGGATTATCAGAAGATGCCATTTTTATCAAATGTAGATGTAACATTTTAGAAAGCAATGGATAAAGATTTCTTAAACTTAATGTATATATTTGTACTTGTTTATCTTGATGATAATACTATTTTTTCAAAGAATGCTATAGATCATTTTTAACACTTAAGGGTGATATTCGAAAGATGCAAGGAATATGCCATTTCCTTCAAATCCAACGAAAAGCGTGTTTTCTATTCATGAAGGTAAACTTTTAGGATTCATTATTTCTAAAAAAGGTATTACCATTGAACCTAAAAGAGAGTCCAATTCTTGCTCTATCACTTCCAACTCATAAAAAAGGACTTCAAAGTTTCCTAGGAAGGATTAGCTTTGTAAGAAGGTTTATTCCAAATATTGAAGAATTGTTAATGCCTTTAATAATAATTCTTAGAAACAATGTGGTGTTTAGTTGGACAAAAGGAGGTAAGCATATCTTTGAATTGATAAAAGAAGCATTAGCTACTACTCCTACATTGTTAAATCCAAAACTATCAAAAGATTTAATAGTATATGCCTATGGAAACATTGATAACATTGCTGCCACATTAGTATAATAGAATGATGAAGGTTTTGAACAACCATGAGCATTTTTAGTCAGGGACTAAAGGATTATAAACTACATTATATGTTTGTTGAGAAATATGTTCTTGCTATTATAAAAAGTTTGAAAAAGTTCAGGCATATGCTTTAAAATAATAAAATTAAGCTAATGGTTGCTCACCCTTTTGTTAAAGATTTCCTATTAAACAAAGACCTGAACACTAAAAGAGTAGTTTGAATCACAAAAGTAATGGAATATGAAATTGATATCAAAGTAACCAAGCTGGTAAGAGGCAAGGGTTTATGCAAACAACTTGCTAGAAATAGAGATAATAATTTAATTGGTGATGCTAATGCTATTTTGGCCTTACTAGATGATGAACAACCTGTTGTTAGCAATACTCAGAATGATTGGGTGGATGATATGATTGATTTTTTGTGAAAAGGATGCTGTCATGAATTTCTAGAAAGGTTAAAAATAAGGTATTATAGATTGCAAGCTATTCCTTACTGTTTGGTGAATGATATTTTATTTAAGGAAGCATTGCAAGGTGTTTTGTTGAGATGTATTAAACCAGGTCAAGTGGATTACATCTTACATCAATTTCATGAAGGGCTAGCTAGAGGCCACTTCTCACCAAGAGCTACATCTCTTAAAGTGATGAAGGAAAGCTATTATTGGCAAAGTGTATTTAAATACACATATTCTTCGATAAGAAAGTGTAGGAAATGTTCAATTTTTGATGGTAAAGATAAATTAGCAGCACTGCCCTTGCAACCCATTCAAGTAGACCAACCATTTATGAAATGGGGTCTAGATTTTATTGGCATCATTAACCCACCTTCAAGTGTAGGTCATAAGTGGGTGTTAATGGCCACTAATTATTTTACCAAGTGGATTGAAGTAGTTGCTCTTAGAGATTCAAATGAGACTGTTGTTTTAAATTTTAATGATGATTTAGTTTTCATATTTGGTATACCAAATTTGATTATTTCAGATAATGCACTTGCACTTACAGGAAACAAAATTATAGAATGGGTTGTTAAGAAAGGTGTGTATCTCAATACTTCATTAAATTATTACCCACAGGGTAATGGGCAAGTTGAATCAACTAGAGCCTGATTCATATTATAAAAAAAACATTAGAAGGGAATCAATGTTCTTGGCATGAAAAGTACACTGTGAGTTGATAGGATAACTCCTAAAAGATCAACTGATATGTCTCCTTATACGCTAGTTTTTGGTAAATGAGCTAGATTACCTATCTTAGTTGAGTTTCTAGTATAATCACCTAAAAATGGTCATCTAGACTATTATCCCCCTTCTCAGCATTTTGGCTAATTTAATTAATCATTTACCTTGACCAAATTGCTAATAACCAATTAATTTGATTATAACCTATAGTTTGACTATGTATTCTAAGTTCATTATTTGATTAAAAGAACACGTCCCCTTTTAATTAAATAAAAGACCCCATTCTTCTAATCCACTTAAAGTGCACACATAAAGTCCTTGTTCTATTTTTCAAATTAAAAGAAAATGCTTTGTGACTCTTGTCTTATATGGGAAGTCAACTTCTATTTTATTGGTTGACTTTCTTGTGCACATGGATCACTCCTATTTTCAAACTCCACTGTTGATCTTCCCTCATCTTGATCTTGATATCTACCATCTATACAACTTTAAAAGAGAGAGAGAGATTTCTGCCTTAAAGGATCCATCCACCTTTTGAATATTGTTATGCTACAAGTTTTCTAACAGGTTTCTTTGGAGCTTTGTGGAGAACTTCCATTTTCTTGTCTTCATTCTCTCATTGCATCGCATTCTAACTTAATATCATGTTTCATGTTAATTTAGTTTCTCTTTTGAAATAATTTATCTCACATAGCTTAACTAGGTTGGTGGTAACACTCTCATCCTTGCTTAACATAGTTGCATTTTGCATATTCATACTAGTTTAGTCTACATTTGCATAGCATTATTGAGACATCCTTTGTAGACATTTGCACTCTTGCATCTCATCTCTAAGAGAACCTCCCATTGCCTTTATATTTTGAAAGAAAGGGGATAATTGAAGCTTCTTGGTGTGTTTGGGGGAAATGATTGGAATAGGAGAGTATGCTCTTCACCCTTGCAGTGAATAAAAAATCTTTACTTTCAAAAGTTGATCCACTTCTTGTTTAGTCTAGAATCCTTTAGAGGGCCTGCTCTTGGACAACCAACAGGAACGACCCAAGTGGGGACAAGAGAACCCAACTATTCCAACCCACTATAAAATCAAGGCTATCAAGGACACAAAACCTTGGTAGATGTATTGTTTGTCTTTGCTTACTATGATTGTTTGTGGGATTGTGACCATGAGGACATCACTAGGAAAGAACACTCAAGATGCTCTTGTGATAGTGAGGTCTATTACCCACCGTAAGGTGGGGTGTCCCTTAATTAGGTACAAGAGAAAAATTATGAATGAAAGCTGTTTCTAAACACTCTAAGTTAGTAGCTACCCTATTTTTCCACTCAATTTCTTAGTGCAAAGATCGATCCTAGTGGATTACCCAGACCACACCAAGATTTTACACTCACCATTTGTGTTCCCTTGGTTGTGCTTATGAAAATTCCATGACAAAGCCAATATCTCTTGTGGGAAACCACTTGGTGTGAGGTGAAGGAGCACTTAGTGTGGGCCAAATTATTGAGTAATGAACCATGAATCTAAGGTAGATTTCTTGAATAATGTTTTCAAATGTGTTGACTTGTGTTAACATTCCTACAAATGAAACATCTTAATAAAATCAGTAGGAAGGCTATTCTGATAACACAAATGTGTAGTCGCAAGGTTTTTTTGACTCTTGTTCAATTTTTTGAGACATGCTAAAACCCCTACTATTTTCAAACCTTGATATTACTCAACACAAACTAAAATCTAAAAAATGTCTGGTCCAAAAACTATCTAACTGTCAAACTGAAACATAACAAATTAGAGTCAAAACATGTCTTTTTTGCACAAAACTGACTCTTTATCATTCACTATCTAGAGAAATATCACGCAATAGTTGTTTTCAAAAATTATGTCACCTTATTGTTATAAAGTCTGTCACCCTTCTATACTAAAGTCTATCATTCTGCCTTGTGCAAACTGTCTCCCTAGAGAAAAGTGTTGCACGAGTATTATTAACTATGTCATATGATATATTGTGCTATCCTACTATCATGTGGGTTCTAAAAGAATGTCACCTAAGTCTTTTTTCTATCAAAATAGAGTATGTGTTTTGCTTTATTTGATCTACGGTCTTGTCACTTTAGTCCTTCCTGGTCCTGGTCATACATCCATATGTTAGGTGCTATCCCAAGTTGAAAAGATGGGTTTAGTCCATTAGATGTAAGTCTTAAAACACCATTAATGATTAGTTGTCAAAATCCAATTACCATTCTATGCTAGCTATTTGCTATTGAGCTTCTTCCTCACTCACTTGACTTGAGTCACTAGTGCTATAAATTCTTGAGCACCTTTGACAAGCCATCTATTCTACCTTGACAAGTGATTATTCTTGATTGTAAGCACTTCAAATCTAAAACACTTTTCTCATCCTATTAAGAAAAGACCCATCTTTACATGTCGATCACAACTAGGTTCCAAGTTGGTAATGGTAGTCACTCCCCTTTCATTTTTGAATAGTTAGAAACTCCACCTAGGTGTACTTGGAGACAACCTTGTGTGGAAGACCCCGATTCTAGTCAAAGGTAGATAGCCAACATCCAACATAATCCACTTTATAGTTTTGAGAATCCATTTGGAACACTATTTGACACACCCACAGGTAAGAATACTTTGACCAACATGCATATTGACAAAATAAAACATTGTTTAGAAGAGAAAGCACGTGAAAATGAAAGACTTTTGTATCTATGCTAGGGAAAGAGTGGATCAACAAGATGAAGCTAACCATAATACACATAATGAGGAAATTGGAAGAGACTATTATCATAATCCTTTTGAATACATTCCCATCAATGGCAAAAATGGAAATCACACACCTCCAAGAACTCCTACAGTCAACACAAAAGCATGTCCATCACCACCTGGACAATCACAATCACACGATGAAAGTGAGGATGAAATCACTAGTGAAGATGTTGTAAGGTTTTAACAAGATGATCTCATTCAAAAATTGATGCTAAAAGCTTTAGAGCAAAATTGGGATCAATACTTTTAGTATATGGCAATGAAAGGATAGAAACTCCCAAGGATTTTGGTGTGTAATGAATAAAAATAAAATGAGAGCCTACTAAGACTAAAATCTTGAGATAAGAAATGCAATAACTAAGGAAACAACTTGCACAATTACAAACTCTCAAAGAACCACCTAAAACTTCATTTATTGAATCAGTATATGCTCTTCCATTTGATAGGAGTTTATATATGCCTCCATTTCCTAAGTATGAAAAATATGATGAAATGTTGACCCTCATGATCATGTGAGGCATTTCAATGATATTAGGATGGATTTCATGCATAAAGACTCCTATCTTATGCATTTGTTTCCTAGATTTCTAAGAGGGCAAGCTATGGAGTGGTTCACAAAATTGACTCCCCCTCTCAAAACATTTGATGAGCTTGCATAAAGCTTTATCCAAAAATACTCTTATAACATTCAACATCTTGTAACTATTTTGGACTTGTGCCAAATTAAACAAAAATAGGAACTCTTTGCAACATGCCTTCAATGAAGGAGATCCCTATACTCTAGGTACCCTTGGCAAGTTCCCAAAGTTAAGAAAATCGACATTTTTGTCAACATGCTTGTACCTGAGCTATACTTTGACTTAAGAAAATAGTTGTTCACATCCTTTAACACAATGGTTGAGAGTGCATATCACATTGAGGATGTTGCTATTAAGAAGGGTGACATTGTTGTGAACAAAGACAAAAGTAATAGTGGAAATGACAAAGACAAAGGAAAACCTTGGAATAAAAACAAATATGTTGTCAATGACAGAGTAATGGATACTCCTAAGACCAAGGAACCTATGTTTAACTTTTCCAATGTCATGTATGCTACAAAAAAACAAGAAGGTTCAAAAATTCAACCATCTAACAAGAGCTATAAATTTACCAAAAAATGACATGTTTATAGACCAATAGTGGAGCCTTACAAAGTGGTCTTAAAAACCTTGATTACAAACAAGTTGGTTACACTACCAGATGATTCCCATCCCTATGACCCACCCATCAGACCTTCTTGGTTATGAGTAGATCATATTTGTAGTTAACACAAAAGCAAAGGTCACAACATTGAAAACTATTTTAAGCTTAAAGACATTTTCCAAGATCTCATTAAGGCTAGTAAAGTTGTCACAGATGGTGTTGTTAAAAATTCTAACCATAAAGATTTTAAAGGACCTTTTCCCAAATATGAGAAAGGTGAAACTTCTAAGGCTCCTAAGAAGAATCATGACACCAAGATTAGCTATGCCTATGCTGGCACAAACAATGTTATAGGTATGCTTGAGCCCATTGAGTATCTATGCATGGAAAGTTCTAATGATGACAATAAACTTGACAATGATAGACCCAAAGTTGTCCTAAAAATGAAAAATGTTCCCAATACCATAATGACACTAGACCTAAGGTGGTACTCTGAGTAGTCAAATCTTCCTATTCATAGAGTGAACCACTTAATGCTGTCATTAGGGGGAAATCTAAAGTTGTCCTCAAAGTTGCTCATGATCCTAAGACTGATTCATCTTCTAAAAAACCAACTACTTCTAGGATCTCCAAATATGACATTGTTAGCCAACACCTTGTCAACCAACTGCAATATACACTGGCTCCAATTTTTATTTTTGAGTTGTTAGAAGTTTCCCCTTTGCACAAGGATATCCTTGAAAAAGATCTATGTTTTGACAATGTTCCCATAGATATTGATGCAGAAAGATTCCAAGATATGGTAAACCATATCTACTCACCTCACTACCTCACATTTTCTAAATTAGATGAATGAGCTTTTTGTCATCTCTACAACCTTGCTCTCCATGTCAAAGTTCAAATCTTTTGTACTTTTGTTCATTGAGTCTTGATAGACAATGGTGTAGGGATGAACACCATTTCATTCTATTTGATCCAATAGTTAGGCATGTCTAAATTTGCCATTGAACCTAGACACAAGATCACTATAAAAGCCTACGAACTTCCATAGGTCTAATTGTGCTTCTAATAAGAGTTGGTCCAATTGAGAAGGATGTTGTTTTCCAAGTCCTAGACATACCACTTGCATACAATTTGTTGTTGAGATGACCATGGATTAATGACATGCAAGTAGTACCTTGTATGCACCATTAGTGCATCAAGTTCCCTTTCAATGGTATTGAGGTAGTTTTCCCTAGTGATAAATCAATGTCTTTCAATACACTATCTACTACAAAAATACTAGTTCCACATAATCACTCTTCTCATGAGCTGACACCATCCTTTACAGAGTGTGAATAGAAAATAAAAATGATGAGCCTCAACATGGGTGAATACACTCTAGACTCTACTACTACTTTACCTATTTCCCCTCAGTCTTATGGGAAACCTTCTACCAAAAAGAAGCCTTTTTCTTCTGTAATGACTCTTTTAGCACCTTTGTACAATTCTTAGTTCCCCTAGAAGTGAAAAAAGAAGAACAAGCAATCAAAGATTGGATCTATAGGGAAGAGGAAGCTGAGGAGGAAGTCATAGTCACTACTCCCATTTCTCCTAAACACTATGGCAAAGGATATAAATTTCTTGCGAACATGGGCTATCAAGGCCACGGGTTCTTAAGTAGTAACAAAAAAGTTCTAGTTGAACCAAGTCATACTCAAGGTCATGACACTCGAGATATTGTTGTCCTAGGTTTTGGGTTAGAAGATGAAATACCAACATTTGATCAAATGGAACCCATGTCTATTGATTCAGAGGATGATGATCCTCCCTTTATTTCTACCACTTCATAGGATGAGGACTTTATGCCTTTAACTTCTCTCTTTTGGGGAGAAGAAACATTAACTATCAATAATGATGCTAAAGCTTCCACTTCTTGACAGCCAAAACAATATAAATTTGAAAATGAAGACATGAACAGAGGATGGATTATACAAAATATTGCTCCTCTAATTGCTAGAGATCATAGTATAGAATCTCACAAGTATGAATGGGAAAGCCTATCAGATGCATCTTGTGAACTAGGAGTGAATGTCATTCATGCCTACGTACCCAACCAAATGTAGTCAAAGAGTCTAGTATAGGGTTAGATGAGTTTGGCTCACAACATGATTTAGTGGATTATGCTGGTCCCTCTAGGTCTATTCCTGATCTAGACTCTTTTGAAACATTCACTATAGGCTCAACTTTTCATGTCACTAGAGATGACTCTTTTCATATTAACAACCTCAAAGCTTCTACATCACTCTCATTGATTCACCTTGATCTCATAGATTGGTCAGTTCAAAATCAAAGACTTGAAATACCATCTTTTCAAAATGACTATGAGATCACTTGTTACCTAAATGCTATTGAACCCATCTCTTCTTCCACCAATGAACACATGGTTAAAATGAAAGAATTAGACATCAAGTACCCTAGTCATAAAATTAAAAGAAAAACCAAGCGGTTAGATAGCATAAATCCACATTGTGATAGTATCTAAACCAAAAAAAGTAAAAACAAAGATGTATCTAATGGTGAAAACCTCCTTGAGGCACTTGTGGATGAGGTACTTGGTAGCCTACCAAACTATTTTTATGATAGATCTTTGGTTCTCATTGAACCTACATGGCCTACCAACTTGGGGATGAAGAAATCTCCTAAAATTATTCATGTGGCTCAATCACTATCAACTGAAGAGGAGAATTTTTCCAAATTGCTTAAAGACAAAAAGATCAATTTTGCATGGATGTACTCAGATATGCCAGGGTTTGACACAGATCTTATCATGCATCATTTATCTATCTCTCTTGGTGTAAAACCTATTAAACAAAAACTAAGAAAGATGCATCCACATGTAGCCCTATTGGTCAAAGCAAATTTGGAAAAACTCCCAAGCGCAAATTTTATTAGAGTTATTAACTATGCAGAGTGGATTTCCAACATTGTACCTATATCTAAACATGATAAATCCATTTGAGTTTGTACTAATTTTAGAGATCTAAACAAAGCATGCCCCAAGGATGACTTTCTGCTACCAAACATAAACATGATAGTGGACATGATGATGGGTTATGAAATGTACTCCCTCATGGATGGATTTTTAGGGTATAACCAAATTAAGATTACTCCAACTGATCAAGAGAAGACAACTTTTACATGTGCTTGGCGTACTTTCTACTAGAATGTCATGCCCTTTGGGCTAAAAAATGTTGGTGCCACCTACCAAAGAGAAATGACCACCATCGTCCACGATATGATGCATAAAAATATGGAAGACTATGTTGATGAGACACTGGCTAAATCTAGAAAATGAGAGACACATCTTGAAGACCTTAGTTTGATATTGGACCATATGGAACAATTTCAACTTAGGCTGAACCCAAAGAAGTGTGCCATTAGTGTCACTTTAGGAAAATTGCTAGGCTACATTATATCAGAAAAAGGTAACAATCCTGAAAAGGTCTAAGCTATCATGGAAATCCCTCCTCCAAGAAATATTTGTCAACTTAGAAGTCTACAAGGGCATCTGCAATCCATTAGAAGATTCATTTCTCAGTTGGCTAATAAAGCTCACTATTTTGACAAGAATTTTCATAAAGGCTCTACTCATATCTGGAATGAAGATTGTCAATAAAGTCTAAACCAAATCAATGGATACTTGGATAAACCTCCAACTTTGATGCCACCCATTCTGAGAAGACCTTTGATTTTATACATCTCAACTACAACTTCTTCTCTAGGAGCATCATTAGCACAAATTGATGAGATTGGTAAAGAAAGGCTATATATTACACCAATCAAAATTTGGTATCTTATGAAATGAGCTACACTAGTATTGACAAAGCCTACCTTGTAGTGGTCTTTACTTCTCTAAAACTCTGACATTACAGGTTGGCACATAAAGTTCACCTAATTACTAAAATTGATCCTTTGAAATATTTGTTGAGAAAATCTATACTTATCGGTCGTCTAGCTAAATGGATGATGATTCTTTTTGAATTTGACATTTAGTATGTCAAATGTAAAGCGATCAAGGGGCAAGCAATAGCTAACCAATTGGCTAATTTTCCACTGGAGGATACAACAACCATGAAAATTGAGTTCTAGATGCCTCAATTATGTACATCTTTGAGAGAACTTGGAAAATCTTCTTTGATAGTTCTTATACACAGAGTGAGGCTAGAGTAGGAATCTTGTTTATTTCCCCTCATTCTTATATGATCCCAAAATCCTAAAAAATCTTATTCCCTTGCAAAAAAAATTGCAAAATATGAGACATTAACAAATGGGATCAAAATGACTCTTGAATGGAGAATCATTGAATTGCACATCTATGGAGATTCTTAACTTTTTATAAACCAAGTGAACAATGAATATCAAACAAAGGATGACAAGTTGATAACTTACAAGAAGTTGATATACACTCTAAGGAACTATTTCACTTTTGTGACATTTCAAAAAATTCCTAGAGCAAAAAACAAGGCTATCAATGCTATGGCCACTTTAGCATCTATCCTCCAACTACAAGAACATGAATCATGATTTGAGTTCCTGGTGGAAGAAATACATCATCTTACCTATGATTCCTTAAAAAACTAGGTGCTTTGCACTGTTGTAGGTCATGATTCATCCTACTAGGTGGCTATCTTCTCTTACTTGCATGATCAAGTTATTCCTGAAACCCTCATGTGCAACCAAAAATGGAAAATCTTCTGCAATGCTTCACATTACACTTTGGTCACTAGTGACTTATACAGGAAGAGTCTAGACAAAACATTGCTTAGGTGTTTAGAGCTAGAATAGTCCAAAAAGGCACTCACTGAAGTCCACGATGGCATTTGTGGGGCACATTCTAATGGCCTTGCACTTTCTTAGAAACTTCTTAGGGCAGGTTATTACTGGCCAACCATACAAGTTGATACAATTCATTATGCCAACTCTTGTCAAAAATGTCAACTTTATGGAAACTTAATTCATGCTCTTGGATGTGAGCTAAGTCCCTTTGTGACATATTGGCCATTTCAAAAATGGGCTTTTGATTTGGTAGGAAAAATCCATCCAAGTTCATCTAGTAATCACAAGTTCATCATTACAACAAATGGGTTGAAGTTGTACCACTACCCACTATTATAGGAAAACATGTTGTCCTATATATACTAAACCACAACATTTTTTGTTATGGTATTCCTTCCTCCATTGTTATTGATAATGGAGGACAATTCAAGAATAAGGACCTCAAACAACTATGCAAGAAATTTTGAATCAAATAAAATTGGTCCTCTATCTACTACCCTCAAGGGAGTGACCAAGTTGAGGTCTCCAACAAAACATTGCTAAAGATCTTATACCGCATGGTTCACAAGTTTGGGAAAGATTAACAATTATATATTAATTTGACACTTTGGGCTTGCACAACTACCATTCATACTCCTATAGGGGCCACACCCTTTTCTCTGTTCTATGGCTCTAAGGCTGTCCTCCCATTAGAAGTTGAGATCCCCTCCTTGTGGGTCTCCATACATGGGTTGAGAACTGATGAAAACCATAGAGCTATGCAAGTACAAAAACTAGAGACTCTTGATGAATGCCACTAGGCTACTTTTGATCATATGAGGGCTTATCATATGTTCATGTCTACTTATTATAACAATTAAGTCCACCCTCATGAGTTTCAAGTAGGTGAACTTGTGCTTAAAGAGAATCCAAAAAATCAATAGCATAGAGAGCAGGAGGGAAAGTTGGAACCTAATTGGTTAGGCCCATATATTATCACAACAATATTTGGGTCTGGTGCTTATCAACTATCTACTCCTAAAGGGGAAGAACTTTTAAAGCCTATCAATGTCCTACATTTGAAGAAGTTCTATGCTTAAAGGCTAGCACCTCAGCTATCTTGTACATATTTATGATCCTAAAAAAATCCTAAAAATCCTAAAATGTCTTGAAAAAATGACCATCTTAGTGAAAACCTAGCAATAGGAACTTTGATGTATAATCAAAAAAATCAAAAAACACAAAAAAATCTGCCAAGTGGTGAAAACTTGGAAATAAGCTTTGCTTGAGACCCTTCCACCTATGTCTATCAGTCTTAATCACTCACTTCACAACACATTTCCTAGCTTGGGATTGCTTCTTGTCCTCATCTCAGGGGCATAACTACTTAGCCTATTGAGATGTTCTTGTGCATTAGGGTTTCTTTGGAAACTCACACAATAGCATTTCTCAACACTACCCCCAACTTGACATCAAGTTTTTCTCAACACTTTTAGATAGGTTACCTACAATCTTTGATGTTGCGATATTTCTCACTATTAGAATCAAGTCTTGAAGCAATGACCAATTGACTTACACACACACACACACACACACACACTTAAGTACTTAAACAATTGAGCTATGCTAATCTCTATTTTCTTTGTGTGTTTTCTATGATGATTTCTTTTCTATATGTTCCCTCTCTAATAGTCTTTTGATGATTTCATTGTCTAGAAGACTGACGGCACAAGGCATGTTTTCTTGACTTTTTCTTGTGGGTATACTTTGTTTGTCTACAATATTTTTGAGCATTCATGCTTCTCTTACTTGACACTTTGACTTGTAATGTATTATCGTTGAATTTTTTGCAAGACCACACTCGGGGGTTATCCTGGCACTTATGTCTTGATACAGGTGTAATCTTGCTATATCAAACCTATGGAATCTAATCACGTAGTCATCTTAACTTACATGTCTTTGATGCTTAGATTGGATTTCCACATACCTATATGATATTCATCATATTCATATCTTCATGTTATACTAGTGATGGTTGTATGATCTCATGATGTCCCTAATAAACACTCAATGATGAAATTAGAGTCTAAATGTTATGCGTTTCTTGTTAGTAAACCACTTTGCATATTAGCTTGCATTATAGGTTCATTCTCTAGCATAGTTTTGCATTCTTGCATATGAGGAGAGCTCCCTCTTCATCTTTTCTCAGACCTATTGGCTAACTACTTTCATATCTTACTTTGTTGGATCATGTCTTTTCATCTTCTTGATCTTTCACTTCACCTTATTGCTATCCTATCATTACAAGGGGTTAATCTAAAAATCACATTCGATCTATCCAAGTGTTACATGTTTCAAAAACATAAGTCTATATCATATACATGAGAGTCAAACATCATACATGAGAGATACATGAGCATATCCACATAAGTATAGAAGCAATGCATACATGAGCAAGAAACTAAAAAATCACATGAAAACTTAAAATGCTGAAACATACATTAAAATGAGACAAGTACACAAATTTGTTGATCAAATCTAGTATCTCATATATATCAATGTGTCACAATACATATACAAATGTGAGATCCAAAATCTAGATATCTATCTCAAAATACATTTAGTACACTCAAAATTGTCAAAACTACCAGCCTAGACCTAAGAATGAATCACACCCTCTATAGTTGGTGGTGGCCTTGGTGGCAGAGCCCGTCTCCTATTTGATGGTTGTACCATGTCCTCTGATCTGTCAACTCACTCTGAATAGTTAGGAAGTCCCTACCTTGGTGGCACCACACCCCTATAGGTGACATAATAGTATGCAACATGTGTGCCATGATGCGATGCCTCTCACCTAGTAGCATCTTGCTCCCTATGGAGCTCCTCTCCTCGCACTCGGTCATCCATGAGCTGTTGATCCCATTTTGCAATAGTGACCTAGGCTACTGTAGCTCTACCTCTAAGGTCAAGATCCTCACATCACATTCATCATCTTTGCTAGTAGGATGCTCTACCTATACCTCCACCTGCACCACTCTCTACCACCTCATTAGCACTTTCTCCTTCTCCACTTCCTTAGTGGCCTGTACCCGCATCTATCTCCTCCCAGATCAGGAACTACCCTTGACCTCCATCAATCTACTACCTCCTCCACCTCTACCATCACCTCCTCCATGTCTCCCTACTATGGGTAAGGTATTTGGCTCTGTAAATTGAGGAAAAGGATGCCTTTGCATCTCGTATAAGTAAGTTGGATCTGCCCCTACATTAGCTACATCTGGGTAATATCCCAAGATATCCACACAAAGGCTACTATCTCTTAGATAGCCATCTAATAGTCTAGGATAGGTAGCCATCCTTGTGCCTCATCCAAGTGGAACTAAGAAAAGGTAGTAGTCTCCACTGAGATCACCTTTGGCTCTGCAAATTGATGCCATACCTGGTCGATCACAAACCTCTCCATGATCTCTAAGTGCCTACCTACTAATGGTCTTCTATATCACATATGCCCTAGCTCCTAGGAATTAGACCATCTATGGCATTCTTGATAGGCCCACCATGTGAAAGCTATCAAATCATCAAAAATCCACTGGTAAAAGGTGACATCCCCACTATAGGTCTGTGGGACAAATCTTGTGTATCCAAAAATGTAGGGCTAGCTCTGCTCCTGTGGTTGCACCCATAGTCGAATAACAACAATGTGCTCCCATGCCCAGCTCTATGTGAACACCTCTCCTCATGCCTAGGAGTGACCCTAATGGTACACTAATGAGATACATGTCTACAAGAATAGTTTTCATCCTGCAAGACTATGTAATCAAATCTACTACTAGTCGACCCTATCCTAGTGGGAAGCCCTTCTAGCTCCTACTTGTCACCAATGCCTAAGAAAATAGAGAGCATAATAAACATGGTAGTTGGTAATCAACCCCATTCTCATCAATGAGTCACTCCCAACTCAAATGATGGTCTAAGATGGTGACATCATGAAACATCTGCTGCATTGCTACCTGCCCCTCTGTCAGGGTCTAAACATAGTACACCTCTAGTATATAACCAAATTTGGCATCAGTATGCCTCACATCAATATCAGAACTTGAAAGTATAATAGAGAAATCAAACATACAACTCACCAGATCATTGTGGCAAGGTACTCAAAGGATGTGATACACATCCTCTAAGGTGATTGTGGCCTCTCCAATAAGCAAGAGAAAGGTGTTATGCTCACTATGCCACTGCTCAATTAGTACGGTCAACACTATATGATTTGCCTATATATGGGGCATCTATGTAACCCATCTCAAGCCCATGCTAGCTATGGTGGTAACCTCATCATCTATTAGATACTCAAAAACTCACAACCCCACCACTTTGGGGGTTTTGATAAGAGGTGTAGGAAATACCATTTGCAACACAAGATATGCAAACATTAGTAACACATCAAAACATAATCAACATGTAAAATTTAACTTAAAAAATTGCTTCAAAATAGGATGTGCAATGTTTCATACTATGTGTAGGTGATATATAATCCTAATTAAATGCCATGCAACGTTTCTTGCTATACTTGTGTGATACATTTCTATTGTATGACATTTTGCACTAGTTTGTGAGACAAATGGGTATTTTCATATGACATAATTTTGACTAGCTGTGTGATAAAAAATTTTAATGCGAAGTATTGTGCAATATTTTCTAAATTATTTGTACAATACTTTTTAAAATATTGCATGATATTCTGTTTTACTTCTAAAATGTGTGAAAAAAGGTTAAATAAGCTTTAAAAAGTGGTAAAAAAGTTGAAAACTTACCAGTAGCTCATAGTGGGCTAGTTAGTTGTGCAATCGACTATGCTCAAAATGGTGTTGGTGGGTTAGAATGCCTGCTAATTCCATCTTCTCTCTCCGAATCACTCTAAGCTCTCCAAATTCACAAAAGAAAAAATAAATTTGAAAATGACACTTGGACCCCTTTTATAGCTTTCTGACCTCATTTTGATCTAATTTTCAAACTCCTTGAAATTATGTGAAAATTGTACCCCTAGCTAATTTTGACATCCTAGATTAATTTTTGGGATCGAAATCAAAATTTGAGTTCATCTTGATAGTGAAAATGGCATTTTAAAATTCTACCTTCTTCTGAGCAGTAACCTGACCTTGTTAGGTCTAATCTTTGAATCTTCACTTGGGAATATTCATTTCTTCATGTCTTCATCACTTCTACACTTCATATCTACTTCAATTCACCTTTTCATATTTAAAATCACTTTTCTACTCAATTTAACCTAATTTTTCATGCTTTACCATTTATGGTCAACTTTGGCCAAATTGGGGCATTCTATCATTTCTCTATGGTCACTCTTTGGTTCTAATCATCTATGTGTAATCTTGGACACTGCTATATCTCAATTTTCTCATATCTTGCTCATTTTTTACATTTCCCTTACCTCATTTTGATTTTGATCCCAAGGGGGCAGAAATACTCTATCATCGCTTGCTATGGTTATCTATTTCTCAGAAGCATATGATTTATCTTTTCACTTGCTCTCGATCTATCTACTTTGCTGGGTGTTAGAATTCTTCTTGAATTTTGACATCATCCTTTTCCTAGTGTTTATTACTATCGCTATTGGGCTATACATTTAGGATTTTTTGTCTCCTTCTTTATTTTGTTCTTTGGAATCATAAATCTCTATCTATTGCTACCTACTTGGCTTTTGTTTTCTTTGACATAATGTGTTCCCAGATTGATCACACATTAGTCAAAGAGGGGTAAATATAATCACCTAAATATGGTCATCTAGACTATTATCCCCCTTGTCAGCATTTTGGCTAATTTAATTAATCATTTACCTAGACTAAATTGCTCATAATCAGTTAATTTTCTTATAACCTATAGTTTGAGTATTCTATTCAAAATTCATTATTTGATTAAAAGAACATGTCCCCTTTTAATTAAATAAAAGACCCCATTCTTCTAACCCACTTAAAGTGCACACATAAAGTCCTTTTTCTATTTTTCAAATTAAAAGAAAAGGCTTTGTGACTCTTGTCTTATATGGGACTTCAACTTCTATTTTATTGGTTGATTTGCTTGTGCACATGGATCACTCTTATTTTTGAACTCCACCGTTGATCTTCCCTCATCTTGACATTTATCTCTACCATCCATATGACTTTAAAAGAGAGAGAGCTTCCCCCTAAAAGGATCCATTCACCTTTTGAATATCGTTATGTTGCAAGTTTTCTAATAGGTTTCTTTGGAGCTTTGTGGAGAACTTCCATTTTCTCATCTGCATTCTCTCATTGCATCACATTCTAGATAAATATCATGTTGCATGTTAGTTTAGTTTATCTTTTGCAATAATTTGTCTCACATAGCTTAACTAGGTTGATGGTAACACTCCTATCCTTGCTTAACATAGCTGCATTTTTCATATTTATACTAGTTTAGTCTACATTTGCATAACATTATTGAGGCATTCTTTGTAGACATTTTCACTTTTGCATGTCATCTCTAAGAGAACCTCCCATTGCATGGTCTACTAGAAAGAAGAGCATTCCTAAGGCTCAAATGAGAGTCCTCATATTTGAATCATACTCTCTTGTAGTCCATGGATAGGGAGCTCTAAGCCGACATCAAAACATTTTGAACTCATGGAATCACTTAGATAGAATGGTTTATGTTATGACACATTTCTAGTGTACATCTAGCATTAGATTTTACACATTAGTTAAACATGATTGATGAAGAGCCTATGACTATGAGGCTGGATCAACTCACTAAATTATAGGAGAAAAGTTGGGGTTCTTTGCAAAATATTGAGCATCATCAAGCTCAGATGAAAAGAACATTTGATAAGAAAGCATCTCCTAAAAATTTCCAACTAGTAGACATTGTTTTGAAATGGGATGAATTGAAAAGTAGAATTGGAAAGTATATAAAGTTTGATGCCATGTGGGTTGGTCCTTATATCATAACAACTACTACACCACATAATTCTTTCTATTTGTCCATACTAGAAGGAGAGTAGGTAGGAATCCCTATAAACCAGATTCACCTGAAGTGATGTTTTTGATGTATTTTTCAAGTTTGAGTAAGTGCAACTGTACAATATATTAGAAGTGTGATGGGTTTCATGTTTCAATATGTGTTGTTTCAACATGTTCTATTTTTATTTTAAGTATGTTAGTGGTTAGTAGTTAGTTTTTGGAAGCTACATTGTATTGTAGGCAGATTACGATAAAATCAGAGTTATGCATAACAAAGAGCATGGAACACATTCTATGCTTTGAGCCATACATAAACCTACAGGCTCATTATAGTTTGACATCAATAGAACATAAAAACTTTCTGCTATTAGCCACTAAAAGAGAAAAAGTTTTAGAACAATATTTTTGGTACAAGAAACTATTGATTAAAATAAGTTCATTCACATAAGGAATGGAATCTTTTCCACTACCTTACATCAATAAAATGATTCTAAATGATTATAATATCATAAAATAACAAGATTGATTCAAAAAAAAATTCAAAGCAGTTGTTTTAATAAGTTTTCAATAAAGTGCTTAGAAGAACAAGATATGAAACTAGTGATAAAGAATGAGTACCTCATTCAACAATAAATAGGAGGTATTATGCACTTCCAATCAGATATATCATACTAGTGAAAATGATCATATATGGTTCCATACCATAAATTATAGATTTGTAGCAAGAAGGGGTTTGCAGTTTCAATATGGCATGGTGTGCTTTGCAGAAGAGTTTTGTTTTTTGTTTTTAGAAGTTTGATAGTTGTTTCTAAAATTGGGAAGGTTTAAATTTTCTAATGCTCAAAAGGACTTTGTACCCAATGGATATACCTAAGGCAATTGGTCTATTTTTGTTTATCAAGCAAACACCCCTAAGAGGTTGCCAAAAATGTTACCAATCTAGTCTACCATCTAAATTACTATGTTGAACTTGCATATATATTGTGCTATATTTTTAAGTTACTATTCATACATATTACAAAATGAAAGAATGCATAACATAAAGTATAGAAAATTAGTAAACATAAGAAAAATTTGAGAAACTTGCATTTAGATTTATGTACATGTACAAAATAGTGTAATTTCCTTAAGTATTACTCATGATAGTTTAGTAGGATTACAAGGTGTTTAGATTTCATATACTAAATTTAACAATTCATTTAGAATCCACATAGCTCATGGTAACTTCAATACATAATAAGAATAGACACATTGTGAATGCATAAAATGAAGAAGGGGTAAAGGAAAGGCTCTCATTGCCTGAATAGAAGATTGTTGAATTGTACTTTGATGAAGACTTGGGCCCACATCTCCAACTTTGATTAAACCTACAAAAGTGTAATGGAACAGGTTAGTTCATATGAATTGAGAAATGGAAGTTATTCTTGTATACCTCTACTACATGATATCCAAGTACAACATGCATATTTAGATAAATGCATTAAAAGATGCAAAGGCACGAAAAGTGTGAGAAGGCACAAAATAGTTTTTATACTAATAAGTTTTTTCATACGCAGATATAGGTATGAAGCTTGAGGTTTTTGAAGGATTATGCATAAGATACACTCATGAAGCCTTTCAACTGAGTCATGTAGGGGAAAAGACCTTGGGGAGACCATTGAGGGGGCATACATATGTTACAAGTATGGGACCTTCTGGTTGAACTAGGGTAGCAGACTAAAGATTTGAGGAGATTGTTAAAGGGATGTACATCAATTACAAGTATAAACCTTTCAATCAAATCATAAAGCTATTGAGGACAATTGAACATAGAAGTATTAAAGGGATATAATCTTCTCTACATGAAACCTTTTGCTTTTATATACATATGCAGATCAAATGAGTTAAACATTAAAGGGACAAGACTTTGAGGCTTGAAACCTTTTGTTTTAAACAAAATTGCAAACCTGAAAGTATCATGATAATAGAGGTAGCTATGTGGAATCAACTAACTAATAAAAAAAAGCTACATGAGGTATGAAAAGGAATATCAAAAGGGACCTCAAAGAGGTAAAATATATCAATATGATCCAAGTTTATCATTTAAAATTTGCTTGATCAAATAAGTTCAAACTGGATAATAGATGCTACGAGTTTTTCTTTCAAATAAAATTATTATAGTAGATGCACTTAACCATGATATTAGAAATCAACACATAGTCATTATGAAATAGTTTTAATGGAAAGGGATGTCACATCACCAATCAAATGATAGTAACAACCGCAAGGAGTGCCAACACTTCACTTTAGGTTCCTTACTATAATAATGATAAACTATTGCTGTTATGTTCTATTATCACAAAAAATAGTAATGAGCACCAACTTCTAGTATATTACCATGTGAAATTATTCATAGAGATCACAAGATTCAATAATAGGGATATATTATCATGGCATATGGAGAAAAGTTTTAAATATATCACTAGTTATAGAAGATGCTTGCTAACTGAGAGGTAAATATCCCTGACTGTTATGTTTGTGCATCACTCAACTAGCAATGGAAATATATTGTATACTTATTATTCACAATCAAAAGGTCAACAATGTAGTTGATAAGAAGTAGAAATATATCAAATTAAGTATATTTTCAAATTTTCAAAGATGTTATGCAAGATGTTATGATCAACACTACAATAAATTTTTATATTTTCAAGCACATCTAGCAAAAAAGAAAATAACCTATTCAATAACTTGGAAACGTATAAAATGGAAATATATAAGTAATAATCAGCTACAACATAGCATGCCAAATAAATGAAAAAGGTGCTTAGTACAAAATAAAATTCCTTTGAATCAAAGATCATAACCAATGGGGTGACCAACATGCTAAGGATATCAAATTTGGAGAAGCATATAAAAGTTTGAAACGAAAAAGAATATGAGAAATACTCTTTCCTTCATTTGAAATATGGAATAATATTTATAGTCACAATGGAAATTAAAATTCTCACCATTAAAGAAATGAAGATATTGAAAGTAAGTATATCTTTTGATCAATGAAAATGGAACACATTGGAGTAGTCATTTTGCACGCAACTTTTTATACAGCTGAAATAAAATCATGGAAAATACTTTTTGGGTTTTGTCTAAAGCGTGGTGCATTAAGTAGTGATGTGGGAAAATTTGAAAAAATGCCAAGGAGGTAGGAGTTAATAGTGATTTTGTGAAGGAAACTTCAAAAAAAATTCTATTGAATTAATAAAAATATCCTTTTAAAAAGGCTACATCAGTATGGATGCAATCAACAACAACAATAATAGAGAAAAGAAGATATGATACAACCAACACAAAGGAATCCATGGCTATGCTAGAGAAATAATTATTATCAGCAAAGTTTAGTGATAAAAAAAAAACCCAAAATGTAAGTAACAAAGGTGATATGACACATTATGTACCTCATGGAAAAGAGTAATGCTAAAACATATATGAACAATTTTCAATGCCAGAACTATGCATTTACTAAAAAAAAACTAAAAAAACTTTCCAAGTTTAAACTTGTTCACTTATAGAATCCAAGGATGGTATTAAACTATAGAAAATCACCTTTATTTTAGCATTGAAGCTCCAATCATGACATCAAGACTTGCAGCTCCAAATGAAGCTTAAAAATGATAGAAGATTCAACTCTTTATTTCCAGTTTTGGCAATCAAGATTTTCAGTCATGGTTGTTACCCAAAAAAACAAAAAAAACAAAATAAAAAAACATATTAAATGCTACAAATAAAGCTCAAGGCATGAAACTAACAAAATCTATGTTCAACTTTCACCCAATAATCAAGGAGAAAACACATTACCGGTCACGACTATTGTAATAGAAAAAGAGCAAATAGAGAAGTCACAACAACTATGTAAGAAAAATGCAAAAATGTTCCTGTTTCTCCTTCCAATGGTTGGGGTTTCAAAACCCTCCATCTTCTTTCTAATTTCCCCATTCTCGACAATGACAAGATAAATAAATAAAAATCTTGTGCCTTATTTTTTTTATTGGTATCAATTCATTATACTAAGTTTTAAGGGAATTTTGGGTTCACCTCATAGGGAGTAGAAAGGGAGGTATTTTATTTTTAATAAAAAAATAATTTATAACTTATTTAAGTTATAAATTTATTATTTGTTACATATTTTAAAGATGTAATAATTATTAAATAATTGATGAATTATAAATTAGTTATTTAATAATAAGTCTAGTATACAAACAAATAAATTTCAAATTGCATATTTCATTATATTTATTATTTTATAATTGGTAATGGATGAATCAATTATCTAATCATAAATATAATGAAATAGGGCAGAGTTGGCATAAACTCAAATTGTCTTTTTTTTTCATCACATAGTTCCATTTTTAGTTAAAAAAGACCATTAGAATTAACTGAATGTTTCTTAGAGTTTCTTTCTAGTCAAGGGGTAGTTTGACTTTTTCATGTAGTAATGGAGCACTTTAGTACTATTTTTGGCAAGATATGGTGCAGTTATGGCTAGTTTCAGTTGTAGTTTATTTTAGGAGCCTTTTTAATGCATTTTTGCATGGTTATTGATCAAATTGACATGTTATATTTTTTTTTATCTTGGTTTTGAGATTTGACCTAGGGTTTTGAACATGCTTTTGAGGAGATAAAGGTAGTTTTTCAATTGGCTATCAGTTGGACATGTTCTTGAGGGTAGGTTTGATAGGTTTCTTGATATATTGGAGTGGTTTTGAGGCATTTATGCTATGCATATTTCTAATAAATGAGTTAGGGCTTTGGGCTCTATTTATTGTACATTCACCTCATTATGAGTTCTTCTTTCTCACTCATATTTTTTGCACGTTACAAATTTTTGAGCTGATTGTGCAAGCACTTTGTAGCAGAGATTTTTTTAACATTGGTTATATAGATTCAACAGTTCCTTCTCATTGATTCTTGTACAATATTCTAGGTTCTTTGCTTTTATATTATTTCATCCTACATTCAAGCTTTATTACTTAGTGCATGTTAGAATCTATATAGTTGTAATTGCAGGTCTTTATTTATGTCCTTATTCTTTTGCAGAAAATTAGTAAGGCTTAGGTTTTCCTTTTAAGCAAAATATTTTGGGTACTTGCATAGAAATAGTTTTGTAATTGCACACTTGTTTGGGTATTGTGAATCATTTGTATTATGGGTAATTTGTGTTGGTTTAATTAAAGTTGCATACAAATCATTGGTGTATGACCTCATTTAGCTTTAGTATCTATTATTTTCATTCACTTGTCATCCCTTTTCCATTATACAATTAAGTTTTTAGTTGATCACTATTTAGGAACCACCAGGATTTGGACATTCATCTCTTGTTTTAGGACAATTGACCACCCAAGAGTTTCCATGTTTCAATAGGATAGCTAGATATTTCATCTTGCTAAAGACAATCTTGATTGACAACACTTATATCAAGCTATTTTGAGCTTACAAATTGCCAATCAGTCAACCATTCAATCATAATCAAGAATAATCTCATAATAAGCCATTTTGAGGGTATAAATTTTTGAATTAGTCAACCCTTTACTTAGAATCAACTAAAATTTCATAACAAGTCATTTTGATGTTATAGATTATCGAATTGGTCAAACCTTTAGTCAAAATAAGCTATAATCTCATAATAAGGTATTCTTAGGTTGTAGATTGTTGAATCAATCAATGATTTAATTTGTCATACATATCACATGACAAGTCATTATAAGGTTATAAATCACCGAATCAGTAAACAATTCACTCAAACTTAGTTACAATCTTATAACAAGCCATTCTAAGGTTACATATCGTCAAATTGGTCAACCCTTGACTCTGAATAAACTAAAATGTTATTACAAGCCTTTTTGAAGTTACAAATTGCTAACTCAATTAAACCTACACTCAAACCCAACTAGAATATCATAAAAAGCCATTATAAGGCTGAAAGAAAACATAGTCTTAAATTCAACAATTCTATATAGATTTGTATTGAGAGACTCAAAAATTTTGAGGAAGAACTATTGAGAATATATTGGAAACAATATAGAGAGGGAGTTTTTTGAGAACAAAGTACATTGAAGAAGTATGATCAATATGTTTCAATCATTGTTTTTTCACTAATGTCAAACCTACTATTTTCTGGTAAGACAATTGCTTATATGATTTAAGTACTATCACTTATTTGATTGATGAATATGATTTGATCAAAAGATGTAACAATAGCACCTAGAGGAAAGGTTGAGTTATGATTATGTAAAGAAGTACAAGAATTAGTTAAGACAGTGATAACATGATGTGTTGATAATCTACTTAAGGTTACAAAGGTTGGTTACACTAAGAAAGATTAGAGGAACAAGTAATGCAAAGCCCTTCTGCCAAGCTTGACCGAGTGGATAGTAGGTGTAGAGAAAAGTTAGTTCAAGCCGAGTAGAAAATTAGTTGGAGTTGAGTAAAAGTCTGTTCTGGTGTATGCTAAGCAAAAAAATGGATGCCAAGTAAAGCTCAGTTGATGCTAAGCACCAATAAACTTTACTTTGTGCCGAGTGATTTTACAAAGGATGCCAAGCAATGTAGTATGTATTGAGCATCAAAAGAAAGATAATGCCAAGTGATTGCATTATTTAAAAGATTGTGAATTCGATGGATCTGAGTTGACAAGTTTGTTTTCTTGGATTATGTAAACTAGGTGGAAGATAAGATTGATGAGCTAGAGGTGCAAAATTCAAGGTAAACCATTTTTAGATGAATTCAAAGAGGATTCAAGAAGAGATATGGAATATGGGTTAGAATCATTGTATCCTACCTATTCTATCCTAACCATCAATTGGATGATGGAGAATGAGCAACAAAAGATCTTAATTTCTTATTTATAGGAGTGGCTGGTCAAAAGCAAAGGTTGTCATGTGTGAGAACCTAAGGAAGACAAGGAGTTAAGGGTTTTGCTTCATCAAGTGACCTAAGACAAGAGTCTATAATGACATTTTAAGTAAGAAGGCTTAAGGATATGAATGCTTAAAGTGTGAACAAGCTATCAAAGCTGCAATGAGTGAAGGCCAAGTAGAATGGAGGATTAAAATGGTGATCTATAATTTGCAAATGTATTTGTAAGTTGTTACTAGATTAAGCATTACTGTTACTCTCTAACAATTGTATCAATCTAGGGTAAATCCTTTGGATTAAGGCTGACCTGATAGTCATTTGTAAATCTTTTGATCGGGTGACATTCCAAGTGAATGGTCTAAAGTCCTCTGACAAGGCTCACTCCTAATAGGGTGATTGAAACTATTTAACAAGGTCACATTTAACAATGTGTATTGTAACCTTTAACAGGGTTGGCCTTTCACAGGACATCACTTTAGAAGAGTGAAAAAGAGTAGCATGTTACTAGTGGTTTTTCCCAAATTGGGTTTTCACATAAATCATTGTGTCAAGTGTATTGATGAATATGTTATATTTCATGTTTACATTTTTGCAAGCTAATTTGATAGTAACTTACAAGTTTTAAGTGATTGCATAATCTTATGGATGCATGCATGAAGATAAATGTTTTATGGGTTCACTATGCCATGAAATTTTTTATTTTTACATCTAGACCTTGGATAACTGATTCACCCCACCTCTTAGTTATTCTAAAGTATTCCAACAATTGGTATCAGAGCCATCTTCTTAAGAGGACTAGTTTGAAGGTACTAGACACACAAAGATTAAGATGTCAAAAAGAGAAGTACCCAAGCTTAATAGAGATAACTTTCCTGCATGGAAAAGTTCGATGAAGCTACACCTTGGAGGAATTGGAGATCATGCATAATCTACCATTACCATTGAGCATGTTGATCCTACTAGTGCCCCAACTATTGAGGATATGAAAAGAAGAAAGAACATAACCATGATATGCTAGAGATTGGCTTTGCCTTAATATATGCCAAATTTGATGATATCAAAGGTCTTGATAGTGCAAAGAAAACGTGGGATTCCCTAACCATTATCTATGGAGGAGATGCAAATGTTGTAAGAGTCAAAGTTGAAAGTCTTAGAGGTAAGTTTGGTGATATGAGAATGGAAGAAGGTGAAAATATTGCTCAATATGTTGCAAGGATAAAAGAAGTTGTTAATGAAATAAGAGGAGCTACTAGTAATATAGATGATGATACTATATTAAGAAAATTTTTAAGGACACTGTTGCCTATATATACTATTAGATTTTTTACAATTCAAGAATTGAGATGTATACCAAGGAATAAGCTATCACTTGAAGGTTTGGTAGGTAGACTCATTAATTTTGAGCTATCTAGCTTTGATAGTTACAAACTTAGAAATATTGAACCTATTATTAAAGCCAAGGTATCATTGAAGGAACCTAATGAGAATAAAAAGAAGAAAAAGAAAAAGTATGTGTCTAGTAATAGCGATACATATGAGGAGGATGTAGAACAACTTGAAGCACTATTGGCAAGAAGATTCCACAAAGGTAAAGGCAAGTTCAAAGGTAAGTTACCTATCATTTGTTTCAATTGTAATGAGGTTGGTTATATTGCTACTAGATTTCTAGAGAAGAAGAACTATAGAGGTGGTGACAAGTACAAAAGTAGAAGAGACGAAGACAACAAGGACTATAAATACAAAGGAAAAAAGTTACGCTATATTGTTGAAGAGGAAACAAAAGATGAATTTGATGAACTTGATGATGAAGTGATGCATGTTGCAATGATGGATGAATTTGATGAAGATGAGGCAATTGTTGGAAATATTATGATAAGTTAAGTTATTGAGAGGGGAGGGTTAAATCAGTAACTTCTAATTTTTTTAATCCCAATTAGAAATTAATCCTTTATATGAATTATGATCTAACTTCATGCACGAGAAACTAAAAAATATGAAAGCATACATAACACTCTGACACAAGATTTGGTGACCTAGAAATCGTCCAAATAGAAAGTAAAACTAGGGTGGGGATGATATCCACAAGTTTTAGTACTATAGTATAAAGTTGGCCTATTAAGGCTTACATTGATCACTTTTGATGATCTACCCTGTTAGGAGCAATAAGGACTGTTAGGTTCACCTTGTGAAAAATTTTACAAACATACAATAAAGTATGCATTCAGTAAAGAGATTTACATAAGATTGTTAGGTCTACCTTGTGAAAGGATTTGATTGATCCACCTATTAGGATGAAACAATGGCTGATCTCTGATCTGCAACATGGTTTGCTAAATGAGATTCCTCTGAGTGTACAAATCACCTTGGTATGATAGATGAATCTTTGCTACTCCTTATGTTGTTGTAGCCTTTGTAATTTACTCTTCTACTCTTCTCTAATGATTAGATTACTTCCTTTTCAATTCCATGCTTACATTGGATGTGATACAATACTTTACATATATATCAATCCAATTACATAATTACAAAGTCGACCATAATATAAGTTTACACAAAATATTACAAAGTTAGCCAAAGTGTAGAAACTCAGGCTCTAAAGACTGATTTAGTGAGGTTCTAATACTCAACATCCACTATCACTGCTTAACATCATCATGCACTTAGTAGACATAGAAGCTCAGTCCATACTAATCACTTCCAAGTAGTCTTGAACTTAGTCTATACCAGTCACTCAGCAAATACTGTGAAACTCAGCATATAAATTGAATCACTTGGTTAACACTACATAGCTCGATAAACAATACCACCTTGAGTGCAGCATAAATTGAGCCTTTTGGTTAACACTGAGTAGCTTAGTCAACACTAGACTTGCATCACATTAATTGCAAACTTAGTAGCCACTGCACAACTCAGTTTATACTAGTAAACTTGGCTTACACTATAATCCTCAGTTTACACTACTGATCTTCAACTCTGTAGTAACTACTCAGTTCAAACTAAAATTTGTCCATAGGACTCAGTAGCAACTATAGGACTTGGTACCGACTAAAATTCTTGGTTAACATTATTAAGTGTAGAATATGCTCAGTTTGAACTCACAATCTGAATAAGTGTATGTCACTAATAACAAACATGACTAGAATGTCAACAATCTCCCCCTTTGGCATCTCCAACTCGGTAGAGTATACTAATTTTTGAGAGTTTTCAAAATTATTTTTGTAAAGGATACATCTTTGTGCATGGTAATGCTTTCTCCAAAGATAATATATAGTATACTATACATCCAATATATATTTCTCACACTTTCCTACAATTTTCTCCCCCTATCATTTTACATCTTTCTCCTCTTTATATCATCTTATATCTTCTCCAAAATCTTCTCCCCCTTTTTGACATTAATGCCAAATATTTATACTATATGTATTTACATAGAAATCCAAAATGAAACAAGAAATCTGAATGCACCTTTAGTATGATTTCCAAAGTCTTGCTCCAGTTCTCTTGCAAGAGCCTGCATGTGTGCAATGCCACCTACACTTCTGCTAAAATTTCAATCATATGGTCTACAATAGAGAAGTTATTATCATGGATGAAAGTTTTTGAATAAGAAATATGCTTTTTTAGTGCATCCATGTTAGGGAGTATCATATTCTGAATATCTACCAAAGTAGATCTAATTTTGGCTTCTTCTTTAAGAAATTTTGCCTATATGTCTGTCTAAAAACTAATCCTTTTGAAATGGGTAGAGCTTGAAATTGGGTCAAGCTATAATTGCTAAGCACTTTCCTTTAGATCTTCATCAATCTTAGTTAATTTATCTTTTATTTCCTTTGTAAAAATTGGAATATTACATAATTTACCAGAAAGTAAAGTTACATTTGTACAAGAAGTTTCAAGAGATCCCAAAATAGTAGATAACTCTACTTGGTAAGTGGAAATATTTTGAGCAATAAGTTCTAAGACCTTATTCTCAAACTTATTTTCTGCTTTCTATAATAATTTATCTTTTCCATCTTGATCTTCATTATACTTCTAGACTACTTCTACCAACTAATACAAAACTAGCTGAGAAGAATCAATTTCTATACCTATAGCTTCTTCCAAAATATTCTTGGAATCCTCAATGATTTTTAATTCTTTATCTCTTTCCTCTCTTAGCCTTTGCTACTTGGCTTTCTTTTGGATTAATTCTCCAAATGTTTGAATTTGATTAGGATTGAGTTTTGAAATGTCTTAATTAGGAATCACAATTTCCTTATCAAGATCAAGATCCTCCTTTTCTTTACCTTTGCCCAAAAATTTTGTGCTGTATTGAGACTTGGTCTCAATTTTCCTTGCACTTATTACTTGTGTACTTGGAATGGAAACAATAGTAGAAATAGTGGGGCTTGCTGCAAAAATTGATACTACACTTGTTGTAGAAATATTAGTAGAAGTACTTGTTAAAGCCAAAATTGATGTATCTAAAAATGTTGTATTCAAAACTGTTGAAGAGGGAAGAGTTTGTAGCTTGGTAGATGAAGTAGTTGACACTTCAGTCAATGATGTGCTAAGTTGAACTGGTGCAAATATTGATTGGATGGTTGTGCTTGGAGTGCTAGACACAATCAAACTTGTAGAGGTTGTCTTTTTGCTTGATGTTGTCACTATTTAAGTTGGAGAGTGAGGAAGTGAGGTAATAACTATTGCAACTATCTTGACTGGGTCAGTTTCCCCAACTTCTTGTGCATCTTCCTCAGTAGCCTCTTGCTTCTATTCCTCTTCATCATCTTCATTATCAAAATTTGTTACCTCATCATCATCCTTTTCTTCATCCTTTGCTTGATCATCATCTTCATCTTTATCACTTATGCTAACTGGTAAATCACTTAGTTTATGAAGAAGATAGATATTTTTCCATGTGTTTGTTGCATTCTTCACAACATGCTCTATTTCTTTCAACAAAATTAGACAAGTGTTGAATCTTAAAGTCAAATTTTCTTCATTTTTCTTCAAAGATTCCTTGACTTCCTTGTCAGTCAAATTTGATATTAGCTACCTCAAGGTCTGGTCATGAATGTCCTTTGCAATTTTCTTTACATGTTCCCATCTTGACTTGGTTTTATCCATTAAAGCATCTAGAATTTGCTAAGTGAGCTAGTCAGAGAGTATTTCCATTTTCGATTTTAGATATCAAAATATCTTCAATCTTCCTTTGCTCATTAGCTATTCTGGTCTCATATTTTAGTGCTTTGAAATTAGTTATCCCAGAACCTAATTCAATTCCTTCATCCTTTCTTCAAATGTGGGTGGAGACCTCTTGAAAATTATGTCTCCCCCTTCTTTATCTACCTTCTTTCTAGAGGAACTTCTGGTGAATACTGTAGTAGATGTCTTGGCAGGCTTGGTAATGATTAACTTTCCCTTTTTCTCTAGTGGTTCCTCTTCCTCTAATTCTTTATCCTCTGCTTCTTCATCTTCACCTTTGCCCTTGGTTAACAAAAGAGTAGAGCTTGTTTTTAACTTGGCAATCCTTTTCTTTCCTTTTCTAACTGCTTGAGGGAGCTTAATCTCTAGTTCTATCCAGGCCTTAGCCTCATCACACATTCAAAAATATGTAGCCTTGGAGTCAACTAGTTCATTAATCAATGCCTCAATTATAGCCTTGGTTTCATCAATATTTGCCTCATATCCTAGATGTTTCACCCATGCAATTTTGGGCCTAACTACTTGAATATGTACCTTGTCACCATCCACCATAAGACATACATCATCCTTATGGTCTTCAACTAGTTTCTTGGGGATTCAGTATCTATTAGTCATTTTCTCATTGAAAGCATCAAAATAATTATTTATAATACTGGTATAATTTTCTCCCATCTCAGCAATATATTCATTAATTTGATATAGTATTGGCACATCTTTCCTCCAAACAACAATGCCTTTTGATGGAAAGAATTTTTGAACATAAAAGAATAAACATGTCAATATATGTCTTGATTCTCTCCATGTTTTTGTTGAATTGATTCAATAATAGCTTAGCAAGGTCAAGAGAAAGATGATTCTTGACAACTTTGTATGCCAAGTCAATTGCTTCACATGACACACTATTCAACATAATCGAACTATAGATCTTGTGTGCAATGACATGAATTCAAAACTTCAATTCCATATTAGTGACACTACTAATTTTCATTCCCCTACCATCCCACTTGGCTAGGGTTTTCTTTTCTAGTTCAACCTGACCTACAGTTTTTGTCATTTTAGCTTTAGTGAGCATAGAGAGACTAGTAATCCTATGAATAATCTTCTTGGTAATCAAAATAGGTTGTTCCAACCACAATTGTCCATTGTGCACATAGATGAGAACATACCTAATCCATTTGACTTGGAAATCATGGGGCATTGGAAGAATATGGGTTAAACCTTTAGCCTCAAGATGTTGGTGCTCAAGTTTCAAAATTCCATCAACACATAACTCTTTTAAACATTCATCCATTTCTAGGGTGCCAATATCTTTAATTGCACATTTAAAATGAGAATCGATGTTGTTGATTAACAATACCTTGGAAGGGATTTGCAACTGCACTCCACTCGGGTCTAGAGTTTCAGTGATTGTAGGAGTAAGCTTGAAGTTTGATCCCTTCCATTCTACACCTCAAACTAGCATGTCTAACCCTCACTTTACCTTATTGCTGGTTCGTGTCATCTTCACTCGGTAGGGTTTGAGAGAATTCAAAAAAAATTTCGTGAAAATTTTCTCAAATCGCTTGAATGCCCTTGAAGATCACTCTACACAATTTTACTCTCAAAAATTCATGGTAAAAATGGCTTCAATTTCATTCCTTTTATCAAATTTCACCATAAATGCCTGGTATGAAAGTTAGATGGATTTGATAGACTATCATGCACTTTTCTTGCATTGATTACTCGGTAAAGTCTTTCATCATTTAGTAAGCACATGTGAAACTTAGTTACTCCTGACCTCATTCGATGGAGTCTGTGACCCAACCTCACTCAGTAAGGAAGGTAATTCAGTGGTAACTAGTACCTTTCACTCAATGATCCCTTTCACATCTTGAATGCTGATATGGATCTTTTGTCCTAACAATTGGAACTTATTTAGATGTCTTCTTTTAGTAGCCTAGTTCTAGTTCTCTTTCTAAGAAATCAAGTTCAAATAGTAGAGTCACCCAATTGAGTGACTTGATCATTGTTGCTTGGACTTGCATTCTTAGTAGATTTTGGAACCCATTGTTGTCTCATTTGTTTTCTAATATTGTTAGCTTTTTCCTTCTTTTCATCTTCTATTCTTCCAGTATTCATATAGTTCTTGGCAAGGTGACCAAGTTCTATATAGATGAAACATCTTTTGTTAGTATCTCTTTTCCTCATGTGACACCATTCATACCAATTTTTCCAAATTCTCCATAGTAATGGCATTTGTAGTAGGATTTATAGTCCCAACCAGATATAGCTTTCATAATTTTTTATACTAGATTCAATATCTTGGTTCTGCATTCTGATGATTTGTGCTCATGTTTCTTACATTTGTGACATTTACCTTCAAATTTTGGTTTCTCTTTGCATTCATTTTCTCTATGACCATGTTGACTACAATTATAGCATTTTCCAGTGAATTTTTCTTTCCCATTGCTCCAACATTTATTTGAAGTATGACCAGTCTTACCATAGTGATTGCAAGTAGATTTTTGGTTCCTTTGAGCTCCTTTCTTAGATGATTCTCCTTTGTTTGTATATCCAATTCTTGTTTTTCCTTTTTGTCTAAAGTGACTTTGTTCATTTAACTGATTCATTTATTCTTGGGGTTTCAACATTCTTTCATTGGTTTGCCTTTCAATGTTTAGATCATTCTGTAATCTTTCGTTCTCTGATCTCAAGTTCATGATTTCTTCAATTGCATTGGTGAGATGATCAATGAAGCTTTCTTGTTGAAGGAATAGATGCTGAATTTCATTATTCTTTCCTTCTATCTCTTCTCTTATCATGTTTTTCTCTTCCATGACTTTACATAATCTTACTGATTGAATTTCTTGCTCTCTTCTTAGTTTTCCTACTTCTTCTTGGAGAGTGTTATTCTTTTCCAGTAGTTCTTTGATTACTTCATTAGCTTCATCCGATTTGGTTGGAATGATGTCTTCAATTCTTTCTTCAATTTAGAGTGAATCATTCATCTAGATTGCAAGATCTTTTCTTCTTTTCAGGGATTGGGAGATTTTCTCTTTTGCTTTCTTGAGTTTTCCAATGGCCAATTCCAAAACTAGCTTCTCATTTTCAATAGCCTTGTAAAGTCTAAATACCTTCATTACCTTTGATCTTTGCTCAAGCTTGTTAAACTTTTCACTGAGAACTACAATGCTTTGATACCAATTGTTGGAAATATTATGACAAGCTAAGTTACTGAGAGGGGAGGGGTGAATCAGTAACTTCTAAAACTTTTATCCCAATTAGCAATTAATCCTTTATATGAATTTTGATCTAACACAAGTTTTGGTGACCCAGAAACTTTCCAAATAGAAAGTAAAACTAGGGTGGGGATGATATCCACAAGGTCAAGTACTATAGTATAAATTTGGCCTATTAAGGCTTACATTGATCACTTCTAATGGTCTACCCTATTAAGAGTAATAAGGATTGCTAGGTCCACCTTGTGAAAGGATTTACAAACATTCAATAAAATATGCTCTTGGTAAAGATATTTACATAAGACTATTAGGTCCACCTTGTTAAAAAATTTGACTAATCCACTTGTTAGGATGAAACAATGGCTAATCTATGATCTGTAACTTAGTTTACTAAATGAGATTCCTTTGAGTGTACAAATCACCTTGCTGTGATAGATGAATCTTTGTTGCTCCTTATACTACTATAGCCTTTGTAATTTTCTCTTTTTCTCTTCTCTAATGATTATATTACTTCCTTTTTTATTCTATGAATACATTGGATGTGATACAATACATTACATATATATAAATCCAATTACATAATTACAAAATCATCCCCAATTCAAGTTTACACAATATTACAAAGTAGGCCAAAGTATAGAAACTCAGGCTCTAAAGACTGACTTAGTGAGGTTTTGATACTCATCATCCACTATCGCTGCTTGGCATCATCATTCATATCATCATTCATTCAGACAAGTGCAATATTCTATTTTAAATCTCTCTTACTCATTACAACCCTTTATTCAAACTTTTTTTAGAAAAGTTTCTTAACTCTTTTTAGTATATTCTTAACTGCCACATCTGACCTCTATCATTAATTACTAAGTTTTTTTGGTTATATCTTTCTTAATGTTTTATTTCAAAAAAAAAATTCTTTTTGAATCACTTTCCATCTTGAAGGAATAGTATAAGAAAAATGGGGAGATCTTTTTGCCCCATGCCTTTATGTTCTTATTACTTTGAGGTTATATTTTTGAACCAAGGTAAATATTGTGACTTTTTATAAATTGTGACTTTCCAAAATATTAAGTATGGAAAGGTGATTATTTTCTTTAACCAATCTATTTTCATATATTTATTTGAGTATATATGGGGGCCCACATATATGCCTAGATAAATATATAATTTATGACTATAATGATTCAAAAATTAATATATACCTTTGCAAAATAAATTAAATACTCATGTTTACACTCAATGGAGTTTTATACTTGATATCTATATTTAGTTGATCTTCCTTAAATCATTTTACTTAATTGGATTATGAGTAATCTTACACATTTGCCTTCATTTTGATATTTTGATGTGCCCATAGTTGCACTTTTATGCTTTTATAGCATTTTTCTATGCCGGTGTTGGCACTTTATGGTTTTATACCATTGATCTACATGATTTATATGATATTTGTTTTGAGTTGCATAGGGAGCCAATTTTTTCAAGGTTAACTATGTAGGTCCCCTCAGCATAACTGATACATAGTTTCCTTATCTGGCCCATGGAGTATCCCTCCATCCTATATTGGTGTGCACTCATTTTAAATGGAGTTTCCCTCCATTTGATCCTATCTGTTCCACTTTGATAGGATAATATTTCTATGGAGTTTCCCTCCATTTGGTTCTATTGGTTCCATTTTTGAAAGATTGATACTTATATGGAGTTTCCCTCCATTTGATTCTATATGCTCTACTTTGAAAAGCTAAAATTTTTATGGAGTTTCTCTCCTTGTTGTTCCATTTTTGCTCCTCAATGAAGAGGATGCTATTATTGGAGTTTTCCCTCCAAATTCAGATGATTTGATCCAATTTGAAGGCAATATGTTGTTATATCCTCATAATCCATTCTTTTGATTATCCTAACAAAAATCATGATAATTATACTTTGATCAGCATGTCTCTCCTTTATATTATTTTCATATATTAATGTGATAATGATCTGCATACTTTATTGCTTAGATCATGAGTCATGCATGTTATGGAGGGACGCTCCCATTAGCTTGCAGTGGGATGATTCATTAAGTGGACTGCCTATATCCACGTGATTGATGCAATGTTGATGCACGTATCATTAGTTGACCTTGTCTGTGGTCATTTGTGCATTAGTATAATATTCTTTTCATGAGAGCATTGATCAAGCTTTTTACTCAATTTGTCCTTGTTGACAATTTTTTGAGCATATAATTTATCTTGATATCAGGTTATCTCCATTGTTTTGTGGTAACATGTTTTACTCATTGTTTCTCTATGAGAATTTTATTATCCTTATTCAAAAGGATTTCGAATTTGCATATATGATGGCATTCTACTTGTGGATATTTGCCTTGTTGTTCTCTTTTTTTCAGGTGATCTATCAAGGAACCTTCTCGATTTTTCACATATGAAGATGTGTCTATGCTTCCACATTCAAAGGACTCATGTACTTCTCTTTGATCTGCAAATGTACCATATGGCTTGAAGACAATCAAATTACTTCATATTGAAGATTAAGTTGCAGATTTTTGTAAATTATGGGTTTAATACCCTTTGATGTAATTACCGCAAGTAAAGATTAAAGGGGGGTGTTAGAAGTTGTAATCTTTCCTTGGTGTATTTATAAACCAAGGTTAGAACTCCTTTCTTTATTGTTGTAATATATTAGGATATAAGCCAAGGTATCCTAATATATTTCTTTTTTGTCCTTTTTCCACTACATCTTATTTTGTCATCTAGTGGAATATGTGAGGACAAATATATATTGTAATTTCTAATTTTAGATTATTCCTCCTTAAGAGGAATCTCACACTTGGCCTCACACACATATGAATGGTGGCATTCATAGACATGGGAGTTACATTCTAACTCCTCTCTCTCATCTCTATTTAAGAGATGACCCTCTTCTCTCATTTAACAATGAGGTTTCTTCCTCTTCACAAATATTGTATGAGCATTGCTCTCTATCTCTCTCTCTCTTCCTTCTTAGGCTTTTCATGCCTCATTCATAATGTCACAAGGGGTTTTCTTTGCTTTCCCCTTTCCAAATATCTTGTCTCATGGTGTTGGAGCTTGAAGCTTTCTCTCTCCTATTTTATGGTAATATCTTTTCATGCATTTACTCACTTAGATTCTTTCCTGGTATTGCTTATTTACAGATTTCTATTTCCATTTCTAACACATACTGATCACTTCCAAGTAATCTTGAACTTGGTCTACATTGGTGACTCAACAAATACTATGAAACTTGACATATAAATTGAATAACTTAGTTAACACTACATAGATCGGTAAACACTATCACCTTGAGCTCAATATAAACTAAGTCTCCTAGTTAACATTGAGTAGCTCGATCAACACTGGACTCATATCACATCAACTATGAACTTAGTAAGCACTACACAACTTGGTTTTCATTGGTAAACTTGGCATACACTATAATGCTCAGTTTACACTACTAATCTTCAACTCTATAGTAACTACTTGATTCAAACTAAAATCTATCCATAGGACTCAGTAGTAACTAAAATTCTTGGTTAACACTGTTAACTGTACAATATGCTTAGTTTGAACTCACAATCTAAATAAGTGTATGTCACTAATATCAAACATGATTGGAATGTCAACAACAACTGCACTTGTGACTTGTGTGAAAGATAATGATAGATGGATCATTGATAGCGAGTGTTCACATCACATGTTTGGAGACAAAAGTAAGTTTATTACCCTTAATTGTTATGATGGAAATAGTGTAAGATTTGGTAATGATGCACAATGTTTGATAAAAAGAAAAGGTTCTATCAAAATCATAGATAAGATTTTATGTGACAATGCTTACTATATTGAAATACTTAACTATAATTTTTTGAGTGTGTCACAACTAAATAATTTGGGATGTAAGGTTGATTTTGAAAACAGGGTTGCTAAGATATATGACACAAATGGAAAAATAATTAGAAAGGGTGATCAAACTAGGAGTAATCTATTCTATCTTGGTATAGAGGATGCTACTTGTCTAGTTGTAAAATTTGATGATGTATAGCTGTGGTACAAAAAGTTATGTCATGTCAATTTTGATAACTTGGTCAATATTAGTTATATGAGAAAAGTTAGAGGTTTTCCTAAGTTGAAGAGGCTTGATAATGTAATATGCAAACAATGTCAATTAGGTAAAATAACAAAGTCAAGTTTTAAGAGTAAAACTTATACCTCTAAAGGGATACTAGAGATTGCTCATACTGACTTGTATAGACCAATTGATGTGCAAAGCTACAAAGGAGATAAGTATATTATGTTGTTTTTTGATGGCTATTCTAGAATGATGATAGTTATGTTTTTAAAATGAAATCTGATGCTTTCCAAATGTTTAAGTGGTACTTAGAAAGAGTTGAAAAGGAAACAGGTAAAAATCTAAAGTGTTTGAGATCTGAAAAAGGAGGAGAATTTACATCACATGAGTTTGAGATGTTATGTAATGACTGAGAAATCAAAAGATAGACATCTATACCTAGAACCCATCCACAAAATAGAATAGCTGAAAGAAGGAATAGGTCTATAATGGACTATGCTAGAACACTCATGATAGAGAAAAATGTTGCTTTGAAATACTGGAGAGAAGTTGTAAGTACAACTATCTATGCCTTGAACCATGTACAAGTCAAGAAAGGTACTCATTCAACACCTTTTGAACTATGGTATGGATACTCACCCAATAAAAAATATTTTAAAGTATTTGAAAGAAAGTGTTACATTCTTAAGACTTTAGGAATGGTAAACTAGATGTAAAAAGTGAAGAAGGTATATTCCTAGGATACTCCACAAGAAGTAAAGCTTATAAGTGTTTAAATACTAATGCTAACAAAGTTGTAAAAAGTGCAAATGTAAATTTTGATAAATATACAGAAGTATATGAGGCTGAATCTATGAAAGAACTAGAAGAATACAAATCATTTGTATACTTTTATGAAGGTATGCCTATTTAAGAAGATGTTACAAACGAAGCTACAAACCAACAACAAGTTTCAATGACTGCTGAGTCACATACTATGAATGTTGATTGCATTTAGGAACTAAGCTACTTTTAGATGCTAAGTTACAAAATGAAGTTGATGCACAACTTGATTCTGAGATTAGTGTACATGAAAGAGATGTTGAACTACTTGAAAGAGGTGTATAAAGTGACTTTGAAGTTGAAAGACAAAATGAGGAAAGTAGAGCTAAACCAAGATTGTTCAAATATGTCAAAAGACATCATCCTACTACATAAATTATTGGAGATAAAGATTCTAGACCAATGACAATAAAAAAATTGAGAGATGATACATGTTTGTTGAGCATGAAAGAACCCAAATCAGTGAGAGATGCTTTAGAAGGTGTGGATTGGAGTAAAGTAATGGAAGAAGAGATTGAAAAAATTGAGAAAAATAAAACATGGACTCTAGTTCCTCGACCAGAAGATAAAAATGTGATTGGTGTTAGATTGTGGTGACTAATCAGGAAAGTACTGTACATACTTCATAATTAGTGGGGTTCAGGGCATCGCCTCAATTTTTTTTTCTTTTGATACTATTTTCCATTCGTAGAAATTTTTTTGGTACTATTCGCCATTTGTAGATTCGCCACTAAAGTTATGGCTAATTATGGCCGACATGTTATAACCCTAAAGTGGTTTGATACTCATATAAAAGGTTTTAAGGTTGGGTATTTTTTGATTATGTTGTGATGTGAAATTGGTTCTTGCGGTGGTATTGAGCTGTAAGGGATTACGAATTTTAATAAGGTTGTAATCATTGGATTGTAATAAGATTGAACTTGTTGTTTGGTGGATGTAGCCCAGGGATTGGATGAACCATGTTAAATCTTGGTGCCTTGTGTTCATTTCTGTGTGATCTATTATTTTCTATTATTGGTTATATTTGCATGAAGTTTTTTTTATTTCTATCCATGGTTTATCCTAACAAGTGGTATCAGAGCCTAGTTGCTTTTTCAGTTATCCTCTACAAGAACGTTTCATAGTTGAGTGGGAGTCTCACGGTTGAGTGGAAGCAATGGCAGATGAGGGTAAGCTGAGGGTTGATAGGTTTAATGGGAAGAACTTCTAGTTATGGAAGATGGAAATGGAAGACTATTTATATTAGAAAGATTTATGGAAGCCGTTGGAAGGCAAAGCCAAGAATCAAGGAACTATTCAGAGGCTGAATGGGATCTTTTGGATAGAAAGGCACTCGAAAGCATTTGGTTATGCTTGGCACTATCAGTGGCATTTAATATTACAAAAGAAAAGATGACAAAAGATTTGATGAAAACCCTAGTGACACTGTATGAAAAGCCCTCCACTTCAAACAAGGTATTTTTCATGAAGCATTTATTTAATATGAAAATGGAAGAAGGTGGATCATTTGCAGATCATTTAAATGAGTTTAATACTATTACTAGTCACTTATCTTCTGTGGGTATCAATTTTGATGAAGAAATTAGGGCTCTCTTGATTTTGTGTTCTTTGCCTGAAAACTAGAATGGCTTGGTAATGGTGGTGAGTAATTCTATTCCTAGATCTAGTACCCTAAAATATGATGATGTGATCAGTGTTGTTTTGAGTGAGGAGACTCGTAGGAAATCCTCAAGTGGACCTACATCAGGAAGTGCATTGAATGCACAAAGTAGGGGTAGAACGACTGAGAGAGGAAGTAACTCTGGAAATCATGGAAAATCAAGAGGAAAGTCAAAGGGGAGGAAGTCTCAATTGAGAGGACCAAACGATTGTTGGTACTGTGGAAAACCAAGGCACAAAAAAAAAGATTGCTGGAATCGAAAGAAAAATGAAGGAGATAAATTAGATGGAGACAAGGAGGCAAATATGGTAAGTAACAAATCCGAAGAGGATGCTTTTCTTTTGTCTTTAGAAAGTGTAGATGATTCGTGGGTTTTAGATTCTGGTGCTTCATTTCATGCTACACCTCATAGAGGTTATTTCATTGATTATGTCCAAGGGGATTTTGAGCTTGTTTATTTGGGGGATAATGAACCCTGTCAAATTGTTGGAAAGGGAAAAATTAAGATTAAGTTGCAGAATGGGAATCATTGGCTACTACATGAGGTAAGACATGTTCCAAGGTTGAGTAGGAATTTAATTTCAGTAGGGCAACTCGGTGATGAGGGTTGTGTAGTTACTTTTAATGATAAAAATTGGAAGGTTTCAAAAGGTTCCCTTGTAGTAGGTAAAGGTGTGAAAGTAGGCACCTTATATCTTTATACAGGTCATATTGTTCCTTCTACTTTGATTGTTTCAGAGAAAAATGAATGTTCAAGAACAATTGTTGCAGTTGAGCAGGGAGAACAAATAGTTGTTATAGATTCTGATACAACACTGTGGCACAACAGAATTGGGCACATGAGTGAGAAAGGTATGAAAGTACTTCATTCAAAGAAAGTTTTACCAGGTCGAAAATGTGTTAATACAGATTTTTGTGAAAGTTGTGTGTATGGAAAACAAAAGAGAGTGATTTTTGTAAAGACTGGGAAGGAAAACAAAAAGGAGAAATTAGAGCTTGTGCATACAGATGTATGGGGACTAGCTCAGGTATTTTCCCTTGGTGGCTCTCATTATTATGTTACATTTATTGATGATGCAACTAGAAAAGTATGGGTTTATTTCCTTAGATAGAAATCTAATGTATTTCAAACTTTTAAGAAATGGAAATGCTTGGTTGAAAATGAGACTGGTAAGAAATTAAAATGTCTTAGATCTGATAATGGTGGTGAGTATTATAGTCATGAATTTGAAGATTATTGCTCCTCTAATGGTATTCATAGACAAAAAATTATTCCAAGGACTCCACAAGAAAATAGAGTGGCTAAACGCACGAACAAGACTATAATGGAGCATGCAAGGAGCATGAGGTTGCATGCTGGGTTGCCCTTACATATGTGGGCAGAGGCTGTCAATACTATAGTATATTTGATTAATAGAGGTCCCTCTACTCCTTTGGGCTATGGTATTCTAGAGGAGGCATGGACTGGTAAGAAGGTGAGTTATTCTTTTCTCAAGACCTTTGGTTGTGAAGCTTTTTCTCATATAGACTCTGAAAATAGAACCAAGCTAGAAGCAAAATCAAAGAAATGTGTCTTTGTTGGATATGGCATTAACGAATTTGGTTATAGGCTTTGGGATTTTGAAAATCATAAAATTGTTAGAAGTCAGGATGTCATATTCAATGAGAAAGTGTTGTACAAAGATCTGTTGCAGCAACATGAGAAGAAAGAAGATGATTATGTAGTGTTGGATGATACTCCAAAAGCTGTTGTTCCAGCCATTCCTCATGATGTGCAACAACTGCAACAAAAAATACCACACACACCAGTGAATGTTAGATGGTCAATGAGGCAAATTAGACCTCCACAAAGATTTTTTCCCTCTTTGTATTCTATTTTACTTACTGATACTGGTGAACTTGAAAGTTATGATGAAGCTATGCAGGTGGATACTAAGATTCAGTGGGAGTCTGCAATGAAAGATGAAATGGACTCTTTGCTAAAGAATAAGACATGGGATTTGTGCAAGTTGCCTACAGGTAAAAAGGCTTTTTAGAATAAGTGGGTTTATAGGTTGAAAGAAGAGGAAGGAGGTAAGAAAAGATTTAAGGCTAGGTTAGTTGTAAAAGGATTTGCATAGAAAAAGGGAATTGAATTTGATGAGATATTTTCTCCTATTGTTAAAATGACTTCTATCCATACTGTTTTAAGTCTTGTGGCTACTGAAGATTTGCATTTAGAGCAACTGGATGTTAAAATAGCCTTCCTTCATGGTGATTTGGATGAAAAAATCTATATGGCTCAGCCATAGGGATTTAAGGTCAAAGGTAAGGAGAACTTAGTGTGCAAATTGAAGAAAAGTTTATATGGCTTGAAGTAAGCACCTCGGCAATGGTATCTAAAATTTGACAGGTTTATGCATGAGCATGTCTATAACAAGTGTCATTTAGATTATTGTGTTTATTTTAAGAGGTTGGATGATGATAGCTACATTATTTTATGTTTATATGTTAATGATATGCTTGTAGCTAGGTCTAACATGGATCATATTAAGAGGTTGAAATGCCAATTAGCACATGCATTTGCTATGAAGGATTTGGGGGCAGAAAAACAAATCCTTGGTATGAAGATTTGTAGAGATAGGAAGAATAGAACATTGACGTTATCTTGGGCTGATTATGTTGAGAAGGTGTTGCAATGTTTCTCTATGGAGAATGCTAAAGCTATCAGCACACCTTTACCTGGTCATTTGAAATTGACTGAGGAGATGTGTCCTAAGACATAGGAAGAGGAGGATAAGATGTCCAAGGTACCGGTACTATGCTTCAGCTATAGGAAGATTGATGTATGCTATGGTATGCACTAGGCCAGATATTGCCCATGCAGTGGGAGTCATTAGCAGGTATATGAGTCATCCAGGATTTGAGCACTGGAATGCTGTCAAGTGGATTCTTAGATATTTGAGAGGAACATCCAATTAGTGTTTACACTTTGGGGGCTCTACTACTAATTTACAGGGCTATGTTAACTCAGATTTGGTAGGGGATATTGATACCAGGCAGAGTACTACAGGTTATTTCTTTTACTGTTGGTGGGGCAGCCGTGAGCTGGGTTTCTAGGTTACAGAAGATTAATGTTCTATCCACTACAGAGGTAGAGTATGTTGCTGCTACAGAGGTAGCCAAGGAGATGATATGGCTTCAGTTCTTCTTGGAAGAATTGGGACATCCTCAAAAGGATAATTATTTGTTCACAGATAGTCAGAGTGCCATTCATCTTGCAAAGAATTCAGCTCTGGATTCTAAGACCAAACACATACAGTTGTGGTACCATTTCATTCGGTCAGTTTTGGAGGATGGACAGTTAAAGCTGGAGAAGATACATACCAATGATAATCTAGTAGATATGTTGATGAAGGTTGTAACACAGGAGAAGCTAAACTCCTCCTCAGCTTTGGTTGGTCTTTTAGACTGAACATGAATAGAAGAATAGCAGAGTCCAAGGTGGTTTGATCTAGTGAGAGCCCCATGTGGTAGTGGTATTGCTACAAGATCAGTCTCCAAGTGGGAGATTATTGTTTAGTGTGGAGCCTGATCAATCCCCAAGTGGGAGATTGTTAGATTCTGGTGATTGATTAGGAAAGTACTGTACATACTTCATAATTAGTGGAGTTCGGGGCATTGCCTCAAAAAAAAAATTTGGTACTATTCGCCATTCTAGAAATTTTTTTGGTACTATTCGCAATTTGTAGATTTGCCACTAAAGTTATGGCTAATTATGGCCGACATGTTATAACCCTAAAGTAGTTTAATACTTGTATAAAAGAGTTTAGGGTGTTAAATCTTGGTACCTTGTGTTCATTTATGTGTGATCTATTATTTTTTATTATTGGTTATATTTGCATGTAGTTTTTTATTTCTGTCTGTGGTTTATCCTAACAATTGGCACCAAATGGGTATTCAAAAACAAGTTAGATAAAAATGGTGAAGTCACAAGCAACAAGGAAAAATTAGTTTCTAAGGGATATGTGCAAGAGGAAGGAATTGACTATAGAGAGACATTTGCACCTATTGCCAAATTGGAAAGAGTAAGAACTCTACTTGCTTATTATGCATACAAAGGTTTCAAAGTTTATCAAATGGATGTTAAATTTGCATTTATGAATGACATATTAGAGTAAGAAGTTTACATAGAATAGGTAGAAGGATTTGTTGATGTTAATAATAAGAACATGATATTTAGATTATGTACAAAGCTCTATATGGTTTGAAACAAGCACCAAGAGCATGATATGAGAGACTTCATAATTATCTTGTGAAGATTGGATTTGAAAGGACTGATGATAATAGAAATCTATGCATGAAGATAGAGAAAGACAAAGATATTTTGTTATCTAAAATTTTTGTTGATGATATTATATTTGGAGGTCAAGATGATTTATGTAAGGATTTTGCAAATCAAATGAAGCAAGAATTTGAAATATCTATGTTTGGAGAGATCAAATTATTTGTGGGTTTGCACAAATAACAGTTGAAATATAGTATATACATCACTCAATCAAAGTATGTCAATGAAATACTAAATTTTTTTGGATTGGAGGATTCCAAACTAGTAAGTACACCTATGGTGATAGGAAAAAAGTTGTCAAAGAATGATGGTTCAACTGAGGTATATCAAACATTTTATTGGTCTATGATTGGTAAATTACAATATGTAGTACATAGCAAACCTAACATTGTATTATCTGTAGGGATAGTTGCAAGATTCTCTGCTAATCCTTGGGAGAATCACTTAATAGTTGTAAAGAGAATAATGAGATATCTAAAAGGAACAAAGGAGTATGGTCTATACTATAAGAAAAATGATAAATCCAAGTTAAGAGCCTATACTAATGCTAATTGGGATGGAAACATTGATGATAGAAAAAGCACTAGTGGAGAAGCATTTTTCTTAGGCAAGAGGCTGCTCACATGGACTAGCAAGCAACACAACTATACCTCACAATCTACTGCTGAACCTAAATATGTTGCTGCTACTATAAATTGTACAAACATTGTATGGATCAAAAAATTACTCAAAGGTATGAAGGGAGAGATATAGAACTAGTCACACTTTATTGTTATAATACAAGTGCTATTATTATATCAAAGAATCTTGTGATGGACACAAAGACTAAGCACATTGCAATCAAGTATCATTACTTGAGAGAATTAATTAAAGATAAAGAGGTGAAGATGGAATATGTTAACACTAAAGAGAAAATTACTGATATCTTCACAAAATCATTACCTAAGGATGATCATGAGTATCTAAGAGGTAAACTAGGGGTGATGCCCCTATCAAATTTTATCTAAGTAACAAGAGGAGTACCCTGCATCAAACAAGTTGATGTTCATATGTTACACATTGATGTAGAGGATCTTATTTTATTAATTGGCTAAAGTAATCAAAGAGATGAACCTACAAATCAGTCATAAGTAAGGTGCCAAAAGGAGAAACTAAAGGAACTAAAGAAGCTTATATCTACATGTTAAGATGACAAGTCTTTAGCATTGTTGTCAAAGTGGGAGAGATTTACTAATCAAAGGGAGAAATACAAGAATGAATTAAAACTAATCTTAAAGGGAGATAGTTTCTGATCAAGAGAAAAAAGATAGAGAAATCCTAACATCTACATAGTAAGAGGGAGATACATGAAGAAATTTTGAGGGAGTTATAAGGAAGATTTTTGTAACCTATTTAGAAGATGGAAGTTGCCAATAGAGGGAGAGATTTCAATACAAGGAATCATTTTATTTTTGGTATTTTCTTACTATTTTAACCTAGCCAATTTGGTTGATTAATTTGGTTTGCCATCAATGCCAAAGAGAGAAATTGTTGAGAATAGATTAGAAATAGTACAGAGAGGGAGTTTGTTGAGAACAAAGTATGTTGAACTAAAGTATGATCAATATGTTTCAATCATTGTTTTGTCACTAATGTCAAACCTGCTATTTGCTGATAAGACAACTACTTATATGATTTAAGTAAGATAACTTATTTGATTGATGAAGAGGATTTGATCAAAAGATGTAACAATAAAACCTCAAGGAAGGGTTGACTTATGATTATGCAAAGAAGTACAAGAATCAAGTAAGATACTGATATCATGATGTATTGATAATCTACTTAAGGTTACAAAGGTTGGTTATGCTAAGAAAGTTTAGAGGAACAAGTCACACAAAATTTATATATCAAGCTTGACTGAGTGGATAGTAGCTACCAAGGAAAGTCAGTGAAAGTTGAGCAAAAAATTAGTTGGAGTTGAGTAAAACTCTATTCTAGTATATGTTAAGCAAAAAAGTGGATGTCGAATAAAATATAGTTGATGTTGAGCACCAGTAAACTTTAGTTCATTCTTAGTGATTTTACAGAGGATGTTGAGCAACATAGTATGCATCGAGCATTAGAAGGAAGATAATGTTGAGTGGCTACATTATTTAAAAGATTGTGAATTTAATGGATCTGAGCCAACAAGTTCTTTTTCTTGGATTATGTGAACTAGGTGGAAGATAAGATTGATGAGCTAGAGGCATAGAATTCAAGGTAAATCATTTTTAGACAAATTCAAAGAGGATTCAAGGAGAAGTTTTTAGAAGAGATATGGAATATGGGGTAGATTCCTTGTATCCTACCTAATCTATCCTAACACTAAATTAGATGATGGAGAATGAGCGGCACAAGATCTTAATTTGCTATTTATAGGAATGACTAGTCAAAAGCAAAGGTTGTCATGTGTGAGAACCTAAGAAAGACAAGAAGTTAAGGGTTTTGCTTCATCAAGTGACCTAAGAGAAGAGTTTGCAATGGGATGTTAAGAAAGAAGGCTTAATGATATGAATGCTTGAAGGGTGAACAAGCTATCAAAGTTGCAATGAGTGAAGGCCAAGTAGAATGGAGGACTAAAATAGTGATTTGAAATCTGCAAATGGAGTTGTAAGTTGTTATCAGATCAAGGCTTACTATTACTATCTAATAATTATATCAATCTAAGGTAAATCCTTTGGATTAAGGTTGACTTAATAGTCATTTGTAAATCCTTTAATTGGGTGACATTTCAAGTGAATGGTCTAAAGTCCTCTAACAAGGCTCACTCCTAATAGGGTGACTGAAATCTTTTAATAGGGTCATATTTAACAATGTGTATTGTAACCTTTAACAAGGTTGGCCTTTCACAGAGCATCACTTTAGAAGAGTGAAAAAGAGTAGCATGATACTGATAGTTTTTTCCAAATTGGGTTTCCACATAAATCATTGTGTCAGGTGTGTTGATGAATCTACCATGTTTCATGTTTACATTTCTACAAGCTAATTTGATAGTAACCTAGAAGTTTTAAGTTGCATAATCTTATGGATGCATGCATAAAGATAAATGTTTTATGGGTTCACTAAGCTGTGGAAATTTTTATTCATACATCTAGACCTTGGATAATGGATTCACCCCCCTCTTAGTTATTCTAAAGTATTCCAACAAGAAATTGTTTCTTAAGTATAACCATTCATTTTAGAAGCAATTTGGCCCCCAAAAACATACCCAAGACTTAGGAAAATCCAATGGTACAATCCAAATTTATGGTCTCTATAATGAGACACTCTTTTTTTTTGTGACTCCATTATAGATTGTTGAATTAATCAACCATTCCATTAGAGTCAACCAAAATCTCATAACGAGTCATTCTAAGGTCATAGATCACCTAATTGGTCAACTATTCACTCATAATGAGCTACAATGTCATAATAAGACATTTTAAAGTTACATATTATCGAATTAGTCAACTGTTCACTGAGAATTAACTAAAATGTTATTACAAGCCATTTTTAGGTTAGACACTGCCAATTGGCAAACCTTGACTCTAAATAAGCTACAATCTTATCACAAGTCGTTCTAAGGTTACAAATCATTGAATTAGTCAACCATTCAATGAGAATTAGCTACAATCTTATAAAAACCATTACAAGGTTATAGATCATAGAGTAAGTCAACCCTTCACTCAAAATTAGCTCAAATTTGATAACAAGTCATTCTGAAATAAAGAAATTGCTATATCATTCAACCCTACACTTAGAACCAACTAGAATCTCATAACAAGCCATTCTAAGGTTAGAAAAAAAAAGTCTTTGTAATACCCCTACTTTGCTACCATTGTAGACTTAAATGTTAAAGTTCTATATGACTCTTCTGTAGATGTGTTAATCCTTATTTGATATTAAAATATAATACTTTGATATGTTGAGTAATTGATTATGTCAAGTTGTAACAATTCTCTATTGGTAGTGATGCTTTAATTTCTCTTAGTTAGTTAATGAAATTACTTTTATGATGATGTCATATGATGTCTCTAAGAAAGATGTTTATTATGTCCTAGCGATGATGATATATTCATGTTAGAATATGATGTTATTTATTTTTAGGATTTATTATTATACTTACCCCATACTTGCATGTGTATGGTGTGTGTGTGTCTATTCTACATTTATGTTTGACATGCCTAATATGGTTGAGGGAGGGACTCATAGTCGCCTGCTAGTTAGGATCTACATGATGTACCACTGGCCACCGTTTCTCATTTAGCTTAGATATATATGCACATGTACATGCTTTTCTTTTATACAAATTTCTAGGTATCATGTATCGGCATCCCTAAATTATGAGAATGAGTGTGTCTTATCACAATAACTCAATGGTAAGAATGGGGAGATAATGTTCAGGTCGAGTCCCATCCATAGCCTAATTACTTGTCTTGGGAAGGAGGACATGCATCTAACTTTCCACCCTTTTTAAACCCATGGGTTTATCTTTTTCTATGTTGTTTAATTTTAAGTTTTGATAAGTTTTGATGATATTTCTTGTATGTTGATTTGGCAATGTGGTTTATTTAGTAAATAATTTAATTATAATATTTGGATTAATCATATAATATTAAAAATTATTAAAAAAATTATTTGATTAAAAGGAAAACATCAAAATATGAGAATATTTAATTAATTTAAAACTAGTTGAATATGTGATTTAATTTGGAAGTCTAATTTAAAAATTGGTTAAAGAGAAATTAAAATATGAAAACATTGGATGTAGTGTTTTCTTACCATTTGGGTCCTCTTCAAATTTGTGGATGTTGGATGCTCGTTGGTGCAGTTGTACCATTATCATTCTTATTCTTATCTTGGAGACTTCTATTCATTTGATATATTTATGTATCATGTCTTTTGAGATCCTCCAAGATATTATATCATATATTAATGTACTTGTATCTATTCTCCCATACCATGTGGTATGTGCGATGGATATTTTTCATTTGATGTGTTCTTATTGTATTATTTGTATTAATGCATTTTCTTATGAGATGATGTATCTTTTATTTCTTTATAATGATCATGAACATGTACATAAGACTTAAACTAATTATTATAAAGTTTTTGAAATGCGACTCAATGCGAAAAACCCTTGAAGAATGAAATTTGTATTGTAATTACATATGTGTGATTGTTTTGTATTTATATATTGCTTCCATATTGTTACTTTGATCTTGTTCAAACTTTAAAAAAATAGTTCAATAAACTTTGTAACATATTATATTTTTCTTCTCTTGAGTTCCTGAGTGGGGTATTCCATATGGTATCAGAGCCCAAGTTTCAACATTGGGAACTCTAGGTATATTGAGTGTCATCAGTTAACAAGTGGTTAAACTTGAAACATGAATGTTACAACAACTAGAGACAAGGATCCAAGGTAGGTGGTTAAGAACATGTCACAAATTTATCATCTATGCTAGATAGAGGCACCAACCTAGAGTGGATGGAGGAACCTACCTCACAAAAATCCCCCCTCAGCATGACTCAAGAGATTTGAACATGTAACCGAACACTCCGATACCACTTGTATAATCATCTATGAAAAGCATGAAATAATTTTCACTATTTAAGACATTGTCCTTGTAGGACAACATAAATTAGTATGTACTAATTGCAATGGTTTAGAAGCAAAATTTTCTTTTGAAGAAAAAGATGCCTTTGTTTTTTTACCATGTTGACACCCTTCACAAATAACATTTTTTGGCTTTCTTATACATGGCACCCCTCTTAATTTTTGATGCTTACTAACCTTTACCAAGTTGTCAAAATTGAAGTGCCCAAGCCTTTTGTGCCATAATCAACTTTCATTCATCTGTACTATACAAACATCTTCATGATTGTTAGTATTTGTGATATCTTTTAAATTTTATACATTCCCTTTAGATCTTTTACTTAATGCAACCAACTATCCAAATTTTAATTTGATTTGACAACCATGGTCATCAAAAATAACTTTATATCCATGATAAAAAATTTGACTAACACTTAAAAGATTGTACTTTGATCCATCAACATAATACACATCATGAATAGACATTTTGTCACTAAGCATTAAAGAACCAAAACCTTTAATTTTCTTTGAAGAATCATCACCAAATCTAACATTTCCACATTTGTAGTTAATCAATTTGTCAAACTTTATTTTATCTCCTATCACATGTGTCTAGAACAACCACTATCAATTATCTACAAGTCCTTTTCTTTAGAATGTAGATCTATTTCAACAAGAATAGATCTATTAATCTTAGACCTCCATATCTCAGTTACTTTAGCATCAAATTATTTATCAACTTGTAGACTAGCATAATATTGATCATTCTGAAATAACTTAGTTTTGCAATTACTCATAACATGACCAAAGAGATTGCATTTGTAACATGCTAGACCATTCATTTTAGGAAAGGAATAACCAAAATAAAACTTTGAATACCTCCTTGACATGTATCTTCAATTACTTATTCTATGTCCATATTGATGACACATGAAGCAATACCCATCAAAGAAAGAAGTGAACCTGTATGAGTATCTTTTACCCATGAATGAAGTGCTTGATCTAACTTGATTTTTATCATTAGAAATCTAATTAAAATCTACATTTTTACGTGCATTTGAAGTTGTATCAGAGCAAGGTTCCCTATACCAAGTTGAATAACTTTGGGTAGTTTTTGGTTGAGTGGAATACTTATCTTTTATGGCTCAAGAAAGTTCTTCAAAGGTTCCTATTTTTGATGGATTAGATTATGCTTTTTGGGAAGTAATGATATAAACATATTTGTTATCTATTAATGTTAATGTTTGGGCTTCAGTTGTTAATGGATATAAAGTTTCTAATACTTTAACTACAAATCCTAATGAAAAGAGGAAGTATGAAATTGATATGAAAGCTAAATTTTCTATACTTAACATTTTATCATAAGATGTTTTTGTTAAGGTAATGCATTGTAATTCTTCTAAAGAAGTATGGGAAAATTTGAAAAAAACATATCATGGCAATGACAGAGTTAAAGAAGCCAAGATACAACATTTGAAAAAAATATTTGAAGACCTTAATATGGGAAATGATGAAAAGGTAGAAGACTATCTCTTTAAGATAGATGAAATTGTAAATGACATAAGAAGACTTGGTGAAAAAATTGATGATATTGATGTTGTAAAGAAATTTTTTAGATCTCTTCCTGATAAATTTGATTCTAAGATATGTTTTATAGAAGAAACTAGAGATATTAACAAGTATACAATGGAAGATATTCATGGAGCACTTGTAGCTTGTGAAATGAGAAATTTTGGCAGTCAGGAATCCACAAGCAAAGAAGCAACATTCAAGGTGGAAAAGAAAGTGAAGCAAGTCTCTTCTGAATCAGAAGATCTTGATGTTCTTAAAGTGCATTCATCAAGGAAATTAAATAAAGGAGTAGGTAAATACAAAGGCAAACTTCCTTTCAAAATATTTAATTATGGTAAAATAGGAAGCTTTGCATCTAAATGTCCTTATAATAATCATGATGAAGTAGATGATGAGAAAGAGAAATCAAGTAAAAATAAATTCTATAATAAAAAGAAGTTTTTTAAGAAGATGAAGAGTTTGATTGTTGGTGTATCAAATAGTGAATCTAGTAGTTTTTAATATGATGAAAAAGAAGTTTCATTCATGGCTATAGAAACTACTTGTCAAGAATCAAATGGTGATGATGATGTTGAACTTGTTGAGGCTGATTTAGAATGTGAATTTATTTATGCACTTAAAAAGATAAAGGAATTAAAAAGGAATTTCAATGTTTAAGAAAATCAATTCTTAAAAGAAAAAGAGAACTTTGAAAAAGAAATTAAGGACTTAAGTCAACAAGTTATAAAATTGAAATTACAAGTTGAGGAGCAAAAGAAAATTGTCTTTGTCACTAAGGAAGAGTTAAGTTCTAAAGATTAGGAATGCACAAGGTTAATGAATGAAGTAGTATCATATAAAAGAAAGTTAGAAAAATATGAGTGTTGGATACAATGATTAATTTTGTATTGTCTTTGATGTTACACAAATGTCATATCATTATTAGTCTATATACGTCAAGCTCACTCAGGTACTGAAGACAATTTTTTGCATCTACCAAGTGTTCCTGTGATTGCCTAGTTTAGAAGGTAGTGTCTATTGAGTTCACTTGGGGATTGAAGAAAAATATGTAGAAGATGAGTGTTAACCGAGCTAACTTAGTTAATGAAGGAAAGTTGGATGGAACCAATGCTAACCAAGATCACTTGATTGCCAAAGGATTTTTGTGAGTTTGTAGTGTTAATCAAACTTCTGGTGGTTAACACAGTGTTTAAATGTCTTAATGGGAAAAGATCTTCTGAGAAGGGGGGGGTGAATCAGAAGTACTAGCCTTTTATCCACTTTTTATACGCTTAATAACATATAACTAAAATTGACATGCATGCATATAAACTTTAAACAATTATGTGAAACAATCATGCATCACCACATAACACTTAAGATTTTGGTGACCCAAAAAACCTCTAGGAATAAGAAGGTAAAAATGGGGTGGGGATGATACCCACAAAATTATTACAACAATTAATTTCAACCACTTCTGATGGTTTGCCCTATTAAAGGCCTGCCCTATTAAAGGCTTTACATTGTGCCAATAGTGACCTAGTTAAAGGATTTACAAACACTTTACATGAAGTGTTACCCTGTTAAAGGATTTAATTATCTTTTTAAAGGATCTATAAGATAACTATTAAGCTAACCTATCAACATAGTGTTTCCTTTCTAATACAATGGCTAGAGAGTATTAGGTATAATAAACTTGATAGCTTATAATCCTTGATTTCTGAATACAGGCGCTTGATCTGCTTTTCCTGATCTTGATCTCCTGAGATTTGATATTCATCCATATCACTTGCTTTGTTCTGATCAATTGAATGTCTAACTGTTGTCCTTTCCACTTAATCTTTTTAACACCAAAGCTCTGCAATGACCTTAATAAAAGGCTCTACTATTCCTCCTTCTCTTCAACTCATTTTGAATGGTGTCAAAACTCCCTTATAAATATAAGTGGATCATTATGCATCCTTGGATAAAATGTTCCCGCTCAAATCCTAAAAATTCACCCATTGGTTGCATGTAATTCCAATTTTCTAATTGGCTGCATGAGGATCGCATAGGTAAATGAAAGGATTCGATCTTATCTCCTTACCATGTCATGAGTCATGCATAATAGTTTTACATCTTGGTTTTTATTGGCACAAACTCTTATGCTAATCCTACATTGCTCGGCTCATAAAGTAATACTAATGCTTAGCACCATCTATTTTGGATTTCTCAACATCCACTATGTTTCATGTGTTACTTAGCTATTATAGAATTCTTGCATTACTCGGCTCCTATTAACTTCACAATCTCGGCACACACTATCTTCTGATCTACTCGACACATGTTGAATTCTATATAGCTCGGCATATATTGAAATGTGTTCTGCTTGGCATCAACTATAGTTTTCTTAACACTATCTATGACTTGGCACATAAAGAAATTTTGGCTCGACTCCCATTGTGTACTCAACATGTATGGTGAAAATGGTTAAGTGTGTTGACACTCATTTATTAATCTTATTTATTGGATCAACAATCTCCCCCTTTGACATGAGTGTCAAAAAAAATTAACCGATCATTCATGATCTAAACCTTATGTGTACATTATCCACTTAAAAATGCCAAAAATAAATGAATATATATTATACCTTATGACTCCCCCTAAGTTGATTATGCCTTGTCATGTCATGAATTTTGATGTCTTGTGCCATTGTGCCTAATGTTCTCTTTAATATATCTCTCCAATATTATCTCCCCCTTAGAATATTATCTCCCCCTTTTTGACACTGATGTCAAAGGGTCCTAAATGGTAATGCCATGCTTGGCCAAAAATGTCTTATTTACCTCAAGGAGTATTTTGAGAGCTGCATCCCAATTATTCAAGGCAATATCCAATGACTTTTGTCTGATTGCAAGCTCTGCTGCTAGATCAACAAGTCCTTCATGTGTAGAAATATTTGGATCCTTCTTCAGGACTGTTTCTGCATACATTTTCTCCTTGTGTAATACTTCCAAGTGAGGAGTGATAGAGGCTTGTATTTGCATTAGCTTTTCTTTAATAGTGGCCTCTTCTACTGATAATGCAGCTAATTCCCTCTGAGTGTGAAGTGTTTGAGAAAATTGCTTTTCACTTTGTGTAGGATCTAAGGGTAGTTGCATGCTAGAGAGCTTTAATTTACTCTCAAGGTTAAAAATTTTTGAATTTATTTCTTGTGTGAACTTGGAAAAATCACACAATTTTCTATAAAGGGAAAAGATGTTCCCTAATACAATCTTTACATTATCCAATTTCTTAGCTAGGTCAATCTATCCCAAAATTATGTTATTAGCTATCTTCTGGTTGACCTTACCTACAAACTTCTTTTTTGACCATTCCATTAGTTTTACATTAGTATCATGGTCTTCATTATTCACTTGGTCAACTATATCAGATAGTTGCTCAAGAATTGGCCTATTTTCATCTTGAGGTTGTAGGCTGAAGGCATCCAAGAATATATCTTTGATCTCATTCATTGCCTACTTGTATTTGTAGTCTTTCCTCATTGCCTCTTGCCTCTTATCTAATGCACTGTGTATTTCATTCATCTTTTCATCATTTAGAGTGCTTGAATCATAATAGGGTATTTTAATTTCTTCATCAAGCTTAGGAATGCCATAATGAATGGTCCTGGCTACCCTAGTAGAACTTGAGCTTGGCATACTGACATGTAAGGTCATCATTTCAGTACTTAGCTTCTGAATAGGTTTGGTAGGAGTTCCTATTTTTGGCAATTCAACCAAAGTTTGTATTGCAGACTCCTCCTTATCTTGTGTTTCTTCCTTATCCTCTTCTTATGTCACTGCTGCTAGAGGTGTACTTGCTATCTGTACTGTTATACCTCTGACTTCCTGTGTTGTTGCACTTGGCTCTTGATGAGCTTGAATGGCTATTCCTAGTGGTGATGGAGGTGGTAGAAATATAAGCCCAGTAGTTTGAATGATTTGAGGTGGTTCTTGTGGTGACACCTTGACTTCTTTGAGTTTTTCTACTGACTTTTGGAGATCATCCACACTGACCAATATGGGATTTGTACATAATTGTGCTTGTAGAGTTGTTTGGTCAAGGATCTTAGTAAGATCCTCTGTAGTTAATGGATTGATGTTTTGACATGAGGTGTCAACAACATCCTTAATCTTTATGAATTCTACAAGTGTGGTAGTAGAGTGAGGAGGACTAGGAGGTGAAAGATGTGTGGCTTGCACACTTTTCTGCTCACCAGTACCTTTGTCTTCATCTTTTCCTTCCTCCTCTCTTTCTCTCTTTTTTTCCTCTTCTTCAACCTTTTTCTCTTCTTCTATCTTCTCTTCTCTCCTCTTCCTTCTTTCCTCAAGTTTAGCAGTAGCTTCTTCTTTTTACTCCTCTTCAAGGACATCTTCAGTCTTCTTATATAAATTCTTCCACGCACTTGTAGTTCTTTGTACAACTTCTTCAATTTTGTTTTGTAAGATGGAGAATGCCCTATATTTAGGTTTAAACCTTTTATTATGTTGTTTGATTGCTTGATTTACCTATTCCTTTATCAAATCAGGTAGTATGTTTGCTAGGGTTGATTCCCTCATATCTTTCTCCATCATTAGACAAAAATGCCATCTGTCTTCTACAATTTTAGACAATTCCTTTGGCAATTGTCCATCTAGTTTAAGAGGTGTATACTTGAACTATGCCATTAATGCATAGACTAAATTTTTAATGCTATTTTGTTCCTCTCTACTAAACTTATTGAAATTGATCCCTTTTATTTCACTTAAGTCTCCATTCCTAATCTTCTCACATAATATATCAACTAAAGACTTTGGAGAATGACTTACCTTTTCAGTCTGATCTTCTTCATCAGTATTAGGTTGAGCCACATATCTTTTCCTTTTCCTTGGCTCTTCCTGTTCCTTCTTGACTAACTTATTTTTCTTTGTCGCTTCCTCTTTGGCCTTTTGTGTAGAGGCCCTTGTTATAGCTCTGGTTGTTGGCTTCTTGGGTGTTTGCATGACAGCTTTCTTTGGTGAAGGCTGAGCAGCAAGAGGTGTCTTTGCCTTCCTTTTGATGACTCTGCCTTTGATGGGTGCTTCCTTAGTTTCTTATTCCTTGGCACTCTCATCTTTGTCTTCACCTTGACCTTGTGACAATTCAAATGGCCCTTGTTCTGGCTCATCCTCATCTTTCTCTTCATCATCTTCTTCTTCTCCTTCACTAATCTTCTCTACTTCACCTACTGCACTTGTTTCTTTAACACCAAATTTCTTCTTTATCTTCCTCACCAGCTTGTCCTTCTTCTTGACTGGTGTGGTTTTTTTGAGTTCTATAACAACTTTTGATTTGACAGTGTCAAATGTTCCAAATGCCTTTGCAGATTTGTCCATTTCCTTGGCAATTAATGCTATGATGGTTGCAGAAGCTTGGTCAACATCAAGCTCATATCCCAATGGTCTAAGCCATCTTGCTCTTGGAAGGACTGCTTGAATGTAAGTATAATCAATGTCAATCAGAAAGCATATGTCGTTTACATGCTTTTCCACTAGTGAAACTGGTATCCTCATTCTTTTCTTCATTGCCTTTTTGAAATCATCAAAATACATAGTCATTTGATCAACAATGGTTTTATTCTGACTCTAATTGACTTTTCCAAATGAAGGGAATTCCTTCATCACATAAAAGAACATACAAACTAACATTGAACCAAATTTACACTGTTCTCCCTTGGACTTTCTAATAGCTCTAAGATTTTCATTGATATGTTGCAACATGAGATCTGCAAGGTCATAGGTGTGGTCTTTCTTTACAAGATTATATGCCACATCCACTACTATGAAGGGTACACTATTGAACCTATTAAATTGATAAAAATTATGTGATATGATCCTTACATCAAAGTCTAGAAGGGGATCAGTTATGGTGTCTATGGTCATGCCTCTATTGTTTCCTTCTTTTCACTTCTCAATGTCTTGGGCCGATCTAGGGTTGGAAATCTTGTAACCCTATGAACCATTTTCTTGGTAATCTTGACTGGTCCTTGTTCTAACTAGAATGCTCCATCATGGATTTTACTAAGTATTATATGTATCCACTTAGTTTTGAATACAATTGGAAAAACTAGGGCTTTGGTTAAACCCTTCTTCTTTATGATAGAAAACTCATCTTTCAAGATACCATTATCACAGAGTTTGTCAAAGGCATTAAATATTTCCAAGTCTCCTATGGCTCCTATTTTACAGTTATAACACTTTCACACAGCCTGAACCATAACAGCTTTTTTAGGGATGGCGAATAGGGCACCAACGGGATCGCTTTTATATGCAACTTTTGGTATAGGTCTAAACTCAGGTTGCTTAACCTCATTGCTGACAAGTTGAATCTCATGGCTTATTTTCCCTTGGGTCATCTTTGAACTAGACACCATTTATAAATGAAATAGGGTTTAACAATTAAAGAAAACTTCACAAACTATAAAACTTAGCACCTGAAGGAAGTACCTGGATAAATGCTTAGATCACTTGGGTAGATGCTGAATCACTGCAAAACACTGGTTGAAAGCTTAGAAATTGCTCAGTCATGTTCCTGGTAATCGCTCTTCATTTGAATGGCTCAAAAATGAATCAATTTTCACCTTTAAGTGACACAAAAACCTTGCATTTAATGCATTTTTGTATCTACACCTGTCACTTGGCTACCAAAGGTTTTTCAACTCGGCATCCACTCAGGAACTATACTTAGTCGGCATCTACTTACTTTGTTAATAACTTGGCCTCCTCTTGACTTCCTACCTCGACATCCAAAGCAGTTTCACTCAACATCCAAAGATAGCTCGGCATCATCATTCAAGTTTAATCTTAGCATCTTATCTCATGCAGATTTATACTTTGCAATGCTTCTTCATGGTTTAGGGCTGATGTGTGATACTTCCTTATACATATTAGCCCTATAGGCTTATCTTGTGATTAGTTGGATGAGAAATGATCACTTGACCTCATGGGTGAAGTGACCCTTTCATTGGATGTACTTGATCCATCCTTTCTTTGCCATGTCTTCTTCATGTCTATTCTGATGTGTTCCACATCAATCTTTTCTTTGCCCTTATTTGCTTCAGTCTTGGGTGCCTTGGCCTTTGTTGGACAATTCCTGCTGACATGTCCAGTTTTCAAGCAACTGAAGCAAGTAGTTTGGTTCAACCATCTTTTATAGTTCCCCTTGAAATGTGTTCTTATGTAATTTTGGGGTATATGTCCATACTCTTGACAATAGTGACAACTTTTCCTTGTATTATAGTCCCAATTGTAATGGTGTTCATAGTTGTCCCTTCTTACATGTTGATTTGGTGTCCACATAGGATTTGATCTGCATTCAAAGGCTTTATGTCCATACTTTTTGCAATTATGGAAATGTCCATCAAATCTTTGTGTCCTTGTGACTTTGGTCCTAAAATCTTGTGTCATATGTCCTTGCATGTTGCACTTGTGATAGTAACCCTTGCTTTTGGGTGTGTTAACCTGATTGATCCTTCTACACTACAAATATTAGCAGTATGCCCCCTTTTATTATAGTAATGACAAGTGGATTTAGAATATTTATCTTTGTCACTTCTTTGCTTAGCACTCTTTGATGATTCACCAACTTCAGTGCTATTGTATCCAAGTCCTGATGTATCATGGGCTGATCTTGGGGATTTCAAAAACTGTTCAAAGTACTTGATGGCTTCACTTGACTTGTTGAGATTCTTTTCTACTTTTTTTTCTCTATTCAATTCATTCTTCAATTGTTCATTCTGCATCCTCAAAGTAGAGATCTCAATATCTTTCATATTGAGTTCATTATGAAGGTTCATCATTTGGGCAAGTGTATCCATCTGCATGTTTGAGGTCCTTGTTAATTCAATACACTTTTCTTCAAGTCTATTTGCAAAATTTCTTTTGTCATCTTCCATCATAACTCTATCCTCAACTACTCTTTTCTTTTGTTCAATGATTTCACATAGCATCATGACCTGTGATTCATGTTCTATCTTAAGAGTTCTTATCTCTTCTGCTTGAGCTCTATTTTTCTCCATTAGTTCTGCTATTGCTGTATCAAATTCTTTGGAATCTCCTTTCACAAATACTTGTGTGGTGTCAATCTCCTTGTAGTGAATATCATTTTTGGCTATAGCTATTTCCTTCCTTCTTTTTAAGGATTTACTTAATTCCTCTCTAGCTTCCTCTACCTTGTGTAGAGCGAGATGCACATCTATCACCTGGTTCTCAATGATCTTCCCAAGTTTGAAGACTTCCATCTTCAAATATTTTCCTCCAAGCTATTAGGCTTCTCCTTAAGAGAACATGATCTCTAATTCCAATTGTTGGAATGTCTTAATGGGAAGAGATCTTCTGAGAGGGGGGGAGGGGGGTGAATCAGAAGTACTGGCCTTTTATCCACTTTTTATACCCTTAATAACATATAACCAAAATTGGCATGCATGATATAAACTTTAAACAATCATGCATCACCACATAACACTTAAGATTTTGGTGACCCAGAAACCCTCCAGGAATAAGAAGGTAAAACTGGGGTGGGGATGATAGCCATGAAATTACTGCAGCAATTAATTTCAACCACTTCTGATGGTTTGCCTTGTTAAAGGCCTACCCTATTAAAGGCTTTACAATGTGTCAATAGTGACATGGTTAAAGGATTTACAAACACTTTACATGAAGTGTTACCCTGTTAAAGGATTTAATCATGTTTTTAAAGGATCTACGAGATAGTTGTTAAGCTAACCTATCAACATAGGGTTTCCTTTCTAATACAATGGCTAAAGAGTATTAAGTATAATAAACCTGATAGCTAACAATCCTTGATTGCTGAATACAGGTGCTTGATCTGCTTTCCCTAATCTTGATCTCCTGAGATTTGATATTCATCTGTATCTCTTGCTTTGTTCTGATCAACTGAATGTCTAACTGCTGTCCTTTCCACTTAATCTTTTTAACACCAAAGCTTTGCAATGACCTTAATAAAAGGCTCTACTATTCCTTCTTCTCTTCAACTCTTTCTGAATGGCATCATAACTCCCTTAGAAAGATAAGTGGATCATTATGCATCCTTGGATAAATTTTTTTCGCTCAAATCCTAGAAATTCACCCATTGGCTACATGCAATTCTAATTTTTTGATTCACTGCATGAGGATCGCATAGGTAAATGAAAGGATTCGATCTTATCTCCTTATCCTATCATGAGTCATGCATAATCATTTTACATCTTGGTTTGTATTGGCACAAACTCTTATGCTAATCCTACGTTGCTCGACTCATAAAGTAATACTGATGCTCGACACCATCTATTCTAGATTGCTCGGCATCCACTGTGTTTCATGTGTTACTCAGATCTTATAGAATTCCTACATTACTCAGCTCCTATTAACTTCACAATATTGGCACACACTGTCTTCTAATCTACTTGACACATGTTGAATTCTATATAGCTTGGCATATATTGAAATATGTTCTGCTCGGCATCAATTGTAGTTTGCTCAGCACTATCTGTGACTCAACACATAAAGAAATTCTAGCTCAGCTCCGTTGTGTACTCAGCATGTATGGTGAAAATGGTTAAGTGTGTTGACACTCATTTGTCAATCTTATTTATTGGACCAACACACATAAAATTATTTCTGAGTTAGTTTCTACTGCGTTGGGTTGGCTAACAAAGGATTTTCTTATTTTGGCATATTAAGCTCAATTGATTTATCTATTGATTCTAGCTGACTAAGGCAATGAATATTAATTATTCCAAGTTGTATTTGAGCCAACTTGACAAAGTAAAAGATATAAGCATAAGGTCAAGTTATGGTTTCAAAGTGGTGATGAAAAAGTATGAAGATGTTATTGAAGATTTAATGATGAGAAGAGGAAGCAAATTTGAAGGATAAGAAGAATATCCTTGTGGAGCAGAAAAGCTATATTTTATTAGGAAGGATTAAGTACAAGCCAGAACAAAGATTTGTAATAAGAAATTTAGTTGCATTACAATTAGGTCATCTCATTATTACTCTCTAACCATTGTAGCAGTGATCTAAATCTCCTAACAAAATTAGCTTAAAAACTATTTGCAAATCCTCTAACAAGGTGGTAGTTCTATTGAATTGTCTCAAGACCTCTAACAAGGCCACTCCTAATAGGGTGATTAGATCCTTTATCAGGGTCACACCTAACAGTGTGTTTTGTAACCTTTAATAAGGTTGGCTCCTAATAGGACTCACTTCAAAAGAGTGAAAACAACAACTAGTTGCAATTGGTGGTTTTTCCAAAATTGGATTTCTACGTTAAATCTTGGTGTCAAGTGTGTTCATGTTATTTTCTTTTATGTGTATAGAATTAAGTTAAAGTAGTGGTATTCATAGATAACATCTAAATTTTATATGTTAAATATTTACTAAGCTCATTCAATTATTATCAAGTTACAACATTTTATGTATGTTTACCGAGCATCTGTAGTATTCAGTTTTGAGATTGTAATTTTGTACTAGCATCTAAGGGATCTAGGATTTATTTTAGTAGCAACTAATTCACCCCTCCCCTCTCAATTACTCCTCTTATATTTCCAACAATGAGAACACAAATTTGGATGATATGTTAAGGAAATAAAGAAGAACTAATGATCTTATAGGAATTGATTTTGAACTTGGACAATGTTCTATTGACAAGAAAGATAAATCTTTATTTGAGATATTTAAATCTAAAAGTAAGCATACAAATTAGAATACTGTCACTTTAAATGCAAGTAAAAATGTAGATTTTTATCAGATTTCTAATAATAAAAATGAGGTTATATCAAGCACTTCATTCATGGGTAAAAGATACTCAAACATGTTCACTTCTTTCAAAATGGTAATGTTGAATTATAATTTGTTCCTTCTTCAAATTAGTTGGTTGACATATTTACAAAACCTCTCTCAAGAGCCATATTTGAAGGGTTAAGAAACAAGATTGGGGGTTTTATCCCTCTCTTCTCTTGCATAAGTTCATAAATGAATCAAAGGTTTTAGGGGGAGCATATTTTTCTTATTTTTTTGTAATACTGAAACCTTCATATATCTCCTTTGTCATTGATGTCAAATGGGGAGAAAAATAAAGATGAAGATGTTTACATGATGGATATACATGTACAGGTACACATGGATATATAGGTGGAAGTTGGTACTGATATCAATGCCAAAGGGGGAGTATGTTGAACCCTTGGTATTTGGTCTTTGATTGTTGTCATTGATGTCAATAATGCAATTATAATGAACATATGGTATGCTTAACATCATATAATTATCTTATTTGATGTCCTTCAATATTATTGAAAACATATTCAAGACAAACACTTAAGTGTTACACAATTAACACTTAATATTCATATTGATTTAGAAAATGGATATAAAAAATAGTTTTGGTCTATTAGAAAGTCAACATACTTTTTAATCAATTAGACCCCAACCATCATACCTTTTTGGAAAGTTATTTGAGTTAGCTAAACTAATTCTTTGTTAATTTTTAAATAAAGCATGTATGGAAAGAGAAAAAAGTCTATTTATTAGAAGCAATTACCACATAGTTATGATAATATTAGTAGTTTTGAGTGGTTTTGTTCTAATGGAAGTTCGGGGTATGTACTTGCCTCAAAAAATTTAATTTATTGGTTTATAAGTAGAGGATAAATTCCTCTAGAACATCCAATAGGTGGTTTTGATAGAAGTTGTAAGATTTTTTAGAGGAAAATCCTACATATAGAACAACAATAAGTATCAATAGAAAATAAAAATAAAAATTGAAATAATAGAACTATGAACAATAAAACTTGGATTCATAACACTTGGTGTTTAAAACACTATTTTGTGATTGCATATTTCATCTTTTCTATCTAGTAGCGATAGTCTGTAAAATCCCTTTCCGGATATTATACCAAAAACCCATGATATAAAGTGCAAATTTAAATCTGAACAGAAACCAATATTTGATACAAACTCTAGAACCTTAATTTGAATTGTAACCCTATAGATTTGCATACAAGGAAACCCAAAAAACTTTTTTTTATTTCACCGATATTCATAAAGTACATGTATGAACAAAAAAATAAACACAAATAACCAAAAATGTGTTACTGTATTATACAATATCAATATAATAACATGTAAAAAATTCACGTAATCCAATCTTATAAATAGAAATGATAGTCAGACTAGTAATGTAGATGAAACCTGTAAGAAGGCTAGGTTTGCGTCCAACCTTTGAATGCTTCTTCAAGGGTTTGCATCCTAGAAGAAATAACCAACAAATGTTTCCAACTCCCAGATTAATATTTGTTTGAATATTATAATCTTCATAAATATCCTCCCATGTAGAGTCTATTGTATCTTTATCACTTTTCTCAATGTAATGCACGCATCTTTAAGCAATGTGGGATAAAGCACCTTTTTTGTCCTTTAGTCACTTAAATGAACATAGTACTTTTTAAATAAAGTGACAAGTTAAATGAACTTTTAAAGTCACTTAGCCAGTAAACTATATAATTGTTAGGCATTAAAATAATTGACCAAATGAACTCATCAGCATGTGCAATAGCTTGTTGGAAAGCTCTTGGAAAGATGCTTCCAAACCAACACTAAGATATCATGAATATTGAGCTCTATTTACTTACTAAAAATAGTAAGCATCCAGACAACCTACCATAACTACTTTAATGGGTTTGAAACTAGAAATGTCTAGGCCAAATCTCAAACTGAACCCCATAAAGAACCTTCTTACATTGAAACCTAGGTGAAGTGAGCCGACAACACTGAATTATAATGTTCCAAAAAAAAGGAGACATTACAAAGCCTCCCTTCTCAAAGATTGCTTATCCTCAAGGAATCCACTCATATTTGCAGAAATCAAATGCTAGGATCCCATACTCACCTAGAGAATGAAGTTCTACTCCTCAGTTGATATACCCCAGCATGCATCTTCCAAAACTCAGAATGGTGAAACAGTACAATAGGAATCAATGTACCAAATAACTAAATACTAGGATCCCAAGTCTCACCATAAATGGACACCATCTACCATGTGCTACTGCCCTACGTGCCAATCGCCTCAGTCAGGATGAAAGCCTCCCTCCATGAGTGTCCTTGTGAATCTCTAGTATCATGGGAAGATGGGATCTCAACAATATACCAATATCCACCCCAAGATGATAGCAACCAAACCCTCCAACAAGCTCCTCAATAAAAAGAAATACATAGGGATGCTCCACTTGGATCCCAAGTGAGAACTCGTGCATTGCCTAAAATACCACTGACTAGTTCTTGTAACATCTATACCATTGTACCACTATACCACTCCTATAGTATCTATACTGATGACAATGAAAGATCTAGCCAATTTATCTCAATCACTATATCACCTAGGTGAAAATGAAGTATTCCTAATCTCTAGATCTTTGATATCTTAGAAGGCTGAAACACACAGATCATAACTTTGTGACTATGTAACAACATAGCATAAACCACCAGATGTAAGATACTATTAACACCTAGATTCTTGATCACCCAATCAACATGATTCTGGGTAAAGGAAAGAGTGTTTGGTGAATCACCAACATCATGAATGCTAACACTGTCTCTAGTATACTATTGAGTAAAAAATGTAGACACCTCATGTGGTATGTAGAGTAATGTATGCTCTCCCCATTCATCTGGAAATAACTCATTAACCCCTAAAGGCCAAATAGAATCAGTGAATATACTACCATCATACATAAGAAAATCACTAATAGTTGGAATATACCAACAAGTAAAATCACCAATCAACAAGTAGCATATGACCAACTTATAAGAGCTAGGTGATAAAACTCTAGGTAAGCTAAAAAATCCCTCAGAGCATACTAAGGATAAATCTAAACTTCCTACTCCACCATAAGTACCCTTTCTTATGTCAAGGTCTTCATGAAAAGAAGGTTCACCATTAATAGTAATCTCTTAATTATCCTCACTTGTTGTATCATTAACCATGTGCTCCTGTGAAAATGTATAGTTACTATCATAAAAATCAGAATTTTCAAACTCATCAACTTGCTGATCCATAGAATTTTTCTCACCACAGAAAGCCTCAAATAGGGAACATGTGATTGAATCACACTATTTTCCTTCACATCTAACCACTTTATGAATTCCTTCAATGATTTGTGCGATTTCTTGTGCCCTTGAACCATTGTCATCTTCTTCATAAGTGGGTGCCCCACTTGTTTGATTTTCAGCTTTGTGGATGAAATAATGTGTTAAGCTCAATTGAAGACACAACTCATCTACCTCACTCTCCTTGTCCCTTCCAAATTTTATTGCTAGATCTCTATCCATTAATAGTTGCAAGTACTCATTTTTTTATCATTTTTAGAGTTTCAAAAATAGTATGTAAGAGAGGACTTGTGACACCACATACGCTACCATGTCTCTCTTCTATCACAATCTTCTACATGAGATCTTCAACCAATTTGGAAGAATCATCCATCCTTGTCAACACTTGGACAATCTTGTCCTCTTTGACCAAAAGAATATCCAATAAGTCAAGGAGTGATAATGGTTTTTGACCATCTCCTTCAAACACAAGTGGGTTGTTCTCCATAGAATTTTTTTAATTTTTTAGCACCTTGGGAAACAACATTTTTAGATATATCCTCTAACTAAACGTGTGCTAGATCATCTGTCTTGCCAACATCACTGTTCATTTTCTCCTCAAAATTTGACATAATTTCTAGCTTGGTATCATCATAAAATTCATCCAAGTTAATTTCCATGTCACCAAATAAGATGCTAGAGTTTCCAATGTTGGCGGTTTGGTCAAGTCTACTACATGGGCCATTAACTTGCTCATCAGAAGGACTAGTGTAAATAGCTCCATAAGATGCTTTTGTCTCCCACTTACCTGTTAGTATACTTGTGCCATTATTAGTACTACTATTAGGTTGATTGATATCTTCCCTATGCAAATCTCTATAACTATCCTTTGTAAGGAGATCTCGAGCTAATTTATAGTATTTTTTCTTTATCATATCCGTCTTGTTTTGTAGCTCTAGCTAAAAGTCCACATAATTAATGAAAGGAAGTTATTTTTGAAGCTTTGATGGGAATTTGTTGTAATCATCATACAATCTCTTACTTTTTTTTTAATGGGATTAGGCATGCAATTCATCTCTTTTGGTTTTATTATTACAAGGCCTTCAACATCTTCTTGAATAGTTTTTGATGATCTACCTTTTGTGGTGCTTGGAGGAACACTTTTTCTTTCTTCATATCCATCAAATTCACTTGAATAAAATGCATTCTCAGTAATTAGCCCTTGATTGTGTGCATTGTCTTCTAAATTACATGTAGCTCCAAGCCACTATTTTTTCATTACAGTTGAAGCTTCCTTTTTGGGAATCTCACTACTATTCCTCACCTCCTGGTCAGAACCCCTAATGCTAATTTTTACATTTTTTGATGGTCCATAAATTGTTGGTGTTAATGATTTTTTTTTTACACCCATAGTATTATCTCCTCTCTATAATTTGGAAGGATTCTTCTTGTCCTCTCCAGTTGAGTCTACAATTTTTAGTAAGGAAATAGTTCTGTCCATTTCAAAATGAAATTTTTAAAGTTTCCTTTTAAGTTGATTAGTCTGATTTGCCACTATTTGAGATGAAAATCCTTTCATAAATGAATCTAAGGGATCCTCAAATTCAACACTCCCTCCTCCATTCTCTATTGGATTACCAGGCTTAGCCTATAAAGCTACTATTGTGTTCTCTATATCCCTAGCAATGCTTTCCTTTTTTTCAAGCAATGTCTTTGCAGTCTCAACATCAGAATGATGAATTTTTCAGTTCATTATAAAACATACCTCACCATTAACACTATCAATGAAATCTACATCAAGCATCTTTGATGATGGCAAAAATTGAGACTGTGTATATATTGGAGCTAATCTGTCATAGAAACTAAAATTCAGAATAAGCTTCTTGGTGATACCCAAATTCTCATTATAAAATGCCTCAATGGTATTAATATCTTTCCAATATCCATCATATAAATATGCTTGTACTGTCATTCCAATAGATGTGGCACCTGGTATAACTTCACTTCCAAAGTCATTTGCTTCAAGAAATTTTCACATAAAAGATTCAACATTGCATCTTTGCTAACAATGTAAATCCCCATATTAGCTATGTATGGCATCTCCTTTTCTTGTTCTTCATCCAAGCCTAAGATTGTAGTATCCACATGCATCACCTTTAGCTGTTGTCTTATGGGTTTCTCTACAAACTCAACAATATGGCCTTCACTTTCAATTTTCATTAGACTGAATGTTGTCACCCATTTATCATCCATTGGAAAAGTATCCATAGTAATATCTACATTAGTTTCATGTGCTTGAATGAATTTTTGATAATCCATTCTATAGAGATGATCTCCAACCAGAATCAAAAATTCCATTATTGAATGTTCCTTAAACAACCACAAGTATTGTCTAAATGCATTAGTTATTCCCTCCAAATCACCTAATGTGACCTTGGCTCCATGATTTCCGCTGCCACATTGCATTTGAAGAACCTGACAAGGATACTTAGCAAAAGGCAATAGAAGAAATAATTCATATGTGATGTTTGATAGTGACCCTTGCTTGTATTTGGTATATAAAATCTTTGGTATTTTTTCAAACTTCAACTCCAGCTACATGACATGGCATGAGGGATGATAATGCATGCGAGAGAGAGAATGGACATTGCCAAAGGTTTGTATGATGCTAAACAGCATGTGCAAACTCCTTTATCATGACCTGTAACTCCATTTGCATGCTGGCAGAAGAGTGAGGGTGGTTTGAATACATGTATTCCTCCTATGATGTTGCGTATGACCCTAACTACACCCGTGTATAGTCACTTCATGACTTCCTAATCACACACAAAATTGTCTTGATTTTTGCCCTGTATACTACTCTCGATCATTGTGAATACAATGTGATCCCTCCCTGCGAAGTTGTTGCCACACCATGGTACCTTCATTTGCTTATAGGGGATTTTTGGTGTGTTGCAAATGAGTGGAAAGCTAGTGAATAACCTACATGACTCAGATGCATAAGACCCTCCCTTTCCTTCCTCACTTCCACAGTATTCTTAAACTTGATGACCTGAGGGTAAGTCTAATGCCACAGAGCTTTCACTTACTACACTGCAATCCATGTGCATAAATGTGTGCTTGAAAAATGCCAAAAATAGAAAATGACTCCTGCAACTTGGGTACTCCGCCCTATACCTTCACCAGTGAGACTCACAATATCTTCCTCCTTAGCTAAGAACAATGGCATCTACTTTCTCGATCATGCTTAATACTAATTCATTGCCAATATCTTGTCCAATACCATTGCAAAACTTGAATGAAGGGAGCTGGGGTGACATACAACTCCTTAAACTCTTTCCCAAACTTGAGGGGTTTTATCCTCACAGTCTTGAACCAGTCACATAAGCAACCAAAACTTGAGAAACTTCTTTTTCATCCATAATCTTCTTTCTAAATAAACTCCCACAAGATGGCAAGACCTTTGGCTCTGATACCACTCTAAAATCCCTTTTTGGATATTATACCAAAAAATCATGATATAAAGTGTAGATTTAAGTTTGAATAGAAACCAATATTTGATACAAATTCTAGAACCTTAATCTAACTTGTAACCCCCAGATTTGCATTCAAGAAAACTTAGAAAACTTTTTTTTATTTCACCAATATTCAGAAAGTACATATATGAACCAGAAATTAACACAAATAACCACAAATATGTTACTATATTATAAAATAACAATACAATAACATGCAAAAATTCAAGTAATCCAATCTTATAAATAGAAATGATAATTAGATTGATAATGTAGATGAAACCTGTAAGAAGGCTAGGTTTGCATCCAACCTTCAAATGCTTCTTCAAGTGTTTGTGTCCTAGAAGAAATAACTAGCAACTATTTCTAGCTCCTAGATTAATATTTGTTTGAATATTATAATCTTCATATATATCCTCCCATGTCGAGTTTGTTGTACCTTTATCACTTTTCCCAATGTGATGCATGCATCTTTAAGCAATGTGGGATAAGGCACCTTTTTTGTCCTTTAGTCACTTAAATGGACATAGTACTTTTAAAATAAAGTGACAAGTTAAATGAACTTTTAAAGTCACTTAGCTAGTAAACTATATAATCACCAGGCATTAAAATAATTGATCAAATGAACTCAAATAAGCACGTGCAATAGCTCATTGGAAAGCTCTTAGTGAGATGCTTCCAAACCAACACTGACATATCATGAATACTGAGATCTATTTACTTACTAAAAATAGTAAGTATCTAGACAACCTTCCATAACTGCTTTGATGGGTCTGAAATTGGAAATGTCTAGGCCAAGTCTCAAATTGAACCCCATAAAGAACCTTCTCACCCCAAAACCTAGGCAAAGTGAGCTGGCAATACTAAATTATAATGTCCTAGAGAAAAGGGGATATTACATAGTAGATTTCCAAAAGTAAGCCTATTTGAAAGGGAGGAGGATGTAATACCCCTCCTTTGCTACCATTGTAGACTTAATTGTTAAAGTTCTATATGACTCTTCTATAGATATGTTAAACCTTATTTGATATTTGAAATGTAATACTTTGATATTTTGAGTAATTGATTATGTTAGGTTGGAAAAATTTTCTACTGGTAGTGATGATGCTTTAATTTCTCTTAGTTAGTTAGTGCATTTACTTTTATGATGATGTCATATGGTGTCTCTTAGAAAGATTTTTGTTATGTACTTGCAATGATGATATATTCATGTTAGAATATGCTGTTATTTATATTTAGGATTTACTATTATACTTACCCCATACATGCATGTGTATGGTGTGTGTGTCTATTTTACATTTATGTTTGACATGCCTGATATGGTTGAGGGAGGGAGTCATAGTCACCTACTAGTCAAGATCTACACAATGTACCAACCACTGTGATTGCCTATTTAGCTTAGATGTATATGCACATGTACATGCTCATCTTTTATATAGATTTGCAGGTACTGGGCATCAACTTCCCTAAATTGCCAAGATGAACATGCCCTATTGCAATAACTCAATGATAAGAATGAGGAGATAATGTTTAGGTTGAATCCCAACCATAGACTAATTACTTGTCATGAGAAGGAGGACATGTATCTAACTTTCCTCCCTTTTTTATCCCACGAGTTTATCTTTTCTTGTGTTGTTTAATTTTGAGTTTTAGTAAGTTTTGATAATGTTGCTTTTATGTGGATTTGGCTATGTGATTTATTTGGTAATGATTTAATTATAATATTTGTGTTAGTAATATAATATTTGATTAAAAAGAAAATATTAAAATATGAGAATCTTTAATTAATTGAAAACTAATTAAATATGTGCTTTAATTTAAAACACTTAATTTGAAAGTCTAATTTAGAAATTAATTAAAGAGAAATTAAAATATGATAATATTTAATTAATAACAAACTAATTAAATATGTGCTCCAATTTAAAAGATTTAATTTAAAAGTCTAATTTAAGAAATTGGATTAAAAAAAGAATTAATTCAAGAAGTTGGATAAAAAGAGAATTAAAGAATATTAAAAGATTAAATATTTAATATTTTTTATTATAATTATTTATTTAACAATAATTAAATTATAGTTGCAGTTAAACAATGAGCTTTGATTATTATTATTAATTTAATAATCAACTATGCTTTAATTAGTGCTTGCACTAATTAATAAAGTGGAGGAAAAGAAAAGAAAAGAAAATTTTAATTAAAAATTTCTTTAAGTGTGCATGAAACGATTAAATAATAAAAGTTTATTTTAAGGAGAGGCTTTTGCATGTTTGAAATATGGAAACCCTAGTTAGGGTTATGATTCTTTGTTAAGGGGTTGGTAGTTCATTTGAGAGACACAAGTTTTGGGGAGCAAAATTAGAATTAGAGCTTAAGAGTTGTTAAAAGTTTTAGAGGGTTTGGATATGCATGTGTTCACATGGGTCAATGAGTTTGACTCAAAAACTACATAGTCAAATCCTGATAGCAATATCACAATTTGACTTGTTGTGGATATATCTCTTACTTATCACTTAATGACCTTAAGGGAATTTCTAATGAATGTTTCATAAGGCACAACACTTGGTTAAAGTTTTGCAAATGGGGTTGCAAGAAGAGTGGTTTTACCTTGGAGGAAACTTTGTAGTTAAGCATGCTTGAGCTAGAGTAGTACTAGGATGGGTGACCTCCTAGGAAGTCACATTGCTTCGCCTCTATGAACATCACCCAGATCCAATGTGTGCTAAGTGTTCCATTTATCCTCATGAGAGATGTATTCATGTGTGAATCACTATTCATGAAACATGGGTCAATGAGTTTGACTCAAAGACTACATAGTCAAATCCTAATAGCAATATCACTATACATGTGTACCTATATATCCATGTGCAACTCCCCCATTAACATATCATATCAACTACATTTTTACCCCCTTTGACATCAATGAAAAAGGAGATCTATATGAAGGTTTTAGTGAAAAAAAATCTAAACATGATCCCCATAAAACCTATCACTCACTGATTAACTTATGCAAGGGAAGAGAGGGATAAAACCCCCAATCTTGTTCTTAAACCTTTGAACACTTCCTTTGGTAAAGGCTTAGTAAAAATATCATCCAACTAATCAGTAGAAGGAACAAACTCCAACATTACATTACTATTTAACACATTCTCTCTTTTGAAATAGTAGTGAATATCAATGTGCTTTGTATGTGAATGAATAATCATATTCTTAGAAATGTTGATTTCACTTTGATTATAAAAAAATAGAAATTGTCTTAGAAAATATTACCCTCATATCTGATAACATTTAAACCATCCAAAGAACCTATTGACAACAAGCACATGTTTCTATATACTTAGTCTCTATAGTAGAAAGTATATTAGACTCTTTCTTTTTACTATGCCAACACACAAGTCTATTACCCAAGAAGAATGCTACCCTTGAAGTACTTTTGTCTATCATCAAGACAACCTACCCAATTTGAATTGGTATAAGCATCAGTTCTAAATTAATCATGTTCAGGATAACAAATAGCATAATCAAGAGTACCCTTAATATATCTAAAAATTCTTTTGACTACATTTACATGAGACTCCTTAGGTGAAGACTGAAAATATGCAACAAGACATACATACAACTTGCATAATATCAGGCCTTGAAGCAGTTGGATAAAGAAAACTTCCAATCATAGACCTATATCTTGTTTGATCAACATATGGTAAATCATCAGTCTTAGTAAGTTTACAACCTACTACCATTGGTGTTCCCATAGGTTTGCAATCTTCCATATTGAAGTTCTTGAGAATTTCTTTGGCATACTTAGTTTGTGACAAAAACACACCATTTTCATCTAAGAAATATGTAAACCAAGAAAATATGACAATTCTCCAAGCATTGACATTTCAAATTTAGATTGCATTATCTTAGAAAATTCTTGACTTAAAGCATGATCAATAGAACCAAATACAATGTCATCAACATAAACAAGGACTACAAGAAAATCCTCATCATTAACCTTAACATAAAGATTTCTCTCAATAGTGGTATCAGAGCATAACCTTTTAGAAAGTTAATGTAGAAGAAATTTAGTTTATATGAAAGAATAATTAAATTATGCTCTAATACAATGGTATGCTCTGATACCATATAAATCAAATTTCTTCTAACCCATGTTTGAAATCAAAATGCATAACTTATGTAACATCATTGTATCTAATTACCATTAATTGTATGTACACAAATTTGAATTATAAAGAATATCAAATGAAAGTAAATTGCTCTTTTTTTAACATAAGAAGGCTAACCACTTCTTGTTCATTTTATTCAAACACCTGATTCAAGGACTCCATTGGGAAAGAACCAGGGAAGAAAACCCATTATTTTCATTTCAAAAATAAGTTTCACAATTAATTTTACAATAGGATCATTATCCTAAGGAGAAGTCTCCAAAACATTTAAATCAAAACACCAAAATCTTGAATCTAGGTTGGCTTCATATCTAGGTAGCAACTAAAAAATATGCAAATTACATCAAAGTAACCATGGAGAATCAAAACTAGCTGGGAGACAATCAAATTCAACACAACGACACATTGAACCAAATTACTCCCATTCCAATTTTTCACAACAGGTTCATTATTGAACTAGACTAGGGAGAAGGTGGATTTTTCTAGGGTAGGAGAAGTCAATCACAAAACCAAAATAGATGCCCCGTTCGAGGCTAATAATCACAAGAACTTTTTTTCTTCACTTCTTAATTCCAAAAACATAAAATGGTTTGTATTGACGAGTAGGGGCCCATATCACCCTACTCTCTCCCTCTCCTCATCATGAGGAGAGACTTTGCATTAACTTGGAGTCCAATTGAAGCCCTCCTCTAGTATATGGGCACTTCTACCCTATCTGAGGGTAGTAATGCCAACACAACCCTTACAGTTTCTCTCATAAAAAAATGTGAAACACAAAAAGAAAATGATTAAGAAACCCATAACAATCCTATTCCTTACATTTTTCATCATACATATGAATACACACACATGCAGAATGCCTACTTAAGAAAATAAAAACACAACATGAAGAACACAAACTTGAAGGATTCCTACCTTTACAAATGGTTATGGAAAACTAAAATTTTGAGAAGAGCTATCCACCTTAAAATTTGCAACCGAATAGTCTCCTAACTCACACACCCTAAATTACAATAACTCAAAACTTGACTAAGATCTTCTAGGTTTTTCTACTTAATCTTATCATTAAGAAAAATTCTATGGTGGAGTGTAAATTTGTCAAACTCATGGTGAAGTTCAAATTTTTGTGCTAAAGGAAAAATGAGATATTTGGGTGGTCATAAAAGTCCACAAAAGGGTCTAGAGGGGTGGAAAATGCCCCCAACCCATACGCATACCCCCTAGGAACTTTGTTTTCATTAATTTAGGCCTCTAGGATCATTTTAGGACATATTAATTGGCTTGAATTATTTGGACTCTCTAAAAACTCTAGGAATGCAAACTTTCCACTAAACCCTAATTATCATGCTGATACACATATACAAATTATGAGTGTCAAGTGATAGTATAAGATCACTGTTCAAAGTATTAAATACTTTACAATTATAGAATGATACACACATTCAGATTATGATACAAATAAAATATGAAACAACGGTGTCTACATCTTTCATTAGATTCAATCCTGGGTTTCACAAACTATACATAGGGTCAATTTTTGATTCTCTATCAGATTTCTTAGCTAATAATCTTGTACACTAAATTCACACATTAATAGCTCAAGAAAAATTACATCAATATAGTTAAAACTCATTTGGATAATCACATTAATAAAAACATCAATCTTTCATATAAATAATTTTTATCTCATTTTTGCTCATATATTTAACCATTAAAAATTATATAATTAAGGTATTAATCATATTCCTAATCTTGCATTCATTTACTATACTACATCATCAATATAAATGCTCATAAAATATTAAATAATATGATTAAACATCTTAAGTAAAGCATCACATGACATAAAATAACATAATAATGTCTAGTCCATCAAACAATGTCTCGACATATTGAGTCATAATGTATCAAAATAAAAATGTATCAAATGTGCTATGATGGATTAGGGTGAGGCCTCACATCCTCCTCTACTAGGCATGAACTTCCTCCTAGAGTTCATAAAAAAGGTATGGATATTGAGATCTCATCTGTGTTGCATCCTCCCATGAAGCCATGACCTCATCATAACAATTCCACCAAACCCTAACTTGGTCTAGTTTTTAGCCTTAAAGAGCTAGGGTCCATCAAGCAATAATATAGATAGGCTCCAATGCTAATTTTCCATCTAATTCCACCTACAAGGCATTCCAATCTATACTATGAGACTCATCATATATACATATATATTCCCCAAGTATAGAAACATGGAACACATCATGGATGTGTGACAAGCTAGTGGCAAGGCTAGATGGTATGCAACTGGTCCTATCTACTCTAGGATTTCAAATGGTCCAATGAATTGAGGTGCCAACTTAGAGCCCTTTCTAAATTGAATCAGACTCTTGTGTGGTTGTACTCTCAAGAAGACTCTATCTCCAACCTTACATTCTTGATCTATCCTCTTTGTATCAACATACTTCTTCTGCCTATCCTGTGCCTCTCTAAGGCACTATTTGACCAGGGTCACCTATTGCCCCATCTCTTTGACAAACTAAGGGCCAGTAGATACCCTATCCTTGATCCTATCCCAACTCAAGGGTGTTCTGCAAGGTCTTCCATAAAAGGCCTCATAAGGTGGCATACTTATAGAGGAATAGTGCCCATTATTATAGGAAAACTCGATAAGATACAAGTATTCCTCCCATTTGACTTGATGTTCCATCATGTACATACACAATATGTCCTCCAAAACTCGATTCACTTGCTTAGTCTAATTGTCAGTCTAAGGATAGTACATTGTACTAAAATTGAGCCTAGTGCCCAATTTTGCCTACAACTCTCTCCAAAAGGATGAAATGATCAATGAGTCTCTATCTAAGATGATCTTATTGGGAATGCCATGAAGTCTAAAAATGTCTCACAAAAATACATGAGCTATGTCTCATGCTATGTATGTAGTACATATGGGTGAGAAGTGGAAAACCTTGGTCAATATGTCAATCGTCACCAAAATGGAATCATGGTAGTGAGAAGACATAGGAAGACCAACAATAAAATCCATAGATATAGTATCCCACTTCCACTCTGGAATCTCAGAAGGCTGAAGAAGCCCACCAGGATGACGGTGCTCTACCTTCACCCTCTAACACTCAAGGCATCTTGCAACAATACTAGCAATCTGCACTCTCATGCCTAGCCAGTGATATAATTTCCTTATCTGTATGTGGCTTCTTAACACTGGGGTGCACTACATAAGGTGCTCTATGAGCCTCAAGTACAATGAGCTCATGTAAACTCCTAATGGAAGGTACATAAATACATCCTCTATGATTCAAAAGTACATCAAACTCCAATGAATACTTTAAATACTTCCCTTCTAAGGGTCTCTGAGAATGCACCCACTAACTAACTTCCACATAAAGCTCATCTGTTGTCAAATGATGTAAGATCCTCTCTCTCAAATCAATGCAAGTAGTCATAGATGAAAGCTCATGGTGCCTTCTACTTAAGGCATTTGTAACCACATTCTCCTTTCCCTTTATGTAATGAACATCAAAATCATACTCACAAAGGAACTCCATCCACCTTCTTTGCATAGCATTAAGGTTTGACTGAGTAAATATGTACTACAAGCTCTAATGGTCATAATGAAGCTCGAATCTATGACCTAGAAGGAAGTGTTACCACCTCACAAAAGCATGAACAACTGCTACAGGCTCTAGGTCATGAGTATTGTAACTAAGTTCATGAGTCTTCAACTTCCTAGACTCATAAGAAATAGGTCATCCATCCTGCATAAGGACTGGCCCTATACCATCCAAAGATGCATCTGTGCACACCACAAAATATGCTCTAGCACTACAAGGATTAGTGCACTCATGAGGGCTCTCTTGAGCTCTTGAAAAGATCTACCACACTTCTCTATCCATTCAGACTTATTTTCATTTCTTTGCAAAGATGTGATCAGGTGTGCCAATCTAGATAATCCCAAAATAAAGCATCAATAATATCCTACTAGTCCCATAAAACTACTTACTTTAGTGACACTTGTGGGTGCTAGCCTATCCATGATGGCCCTAATCTTTGATGGATCTATTGAGACTTGATTGATATAGCATGACCAAAATAATGTATCTCAGGTCTATAGAGTACACACTTTGACAAGCTCCCATACAATTGGTTCTCTCTCAAATTCTGCAATACTTATCTCAGGTGCTCTTCATGCTCCTTCTCATTACAAAAATATATCATAATATCATCAAGGAATATGAAAATAAAATTATCCAAAAAGGTACAAAATACTCCATTTATGAAGCTCATGAATATAGCTAGAGAATTTGTAGGGCCAAATGATACCGTGGTGAATTCATAGTGACCATACCTCGTACAGAATGCAGTCTTGTGGATATCACTATCCACAATCCTCAACTGATGATAACCTAACTTTAGATCTATCATTGAAAATACTCAAGCATCCTATAATTGATTAAAGAGGTCATCAATCTTGAGAAATGGGTATCAAAATGGTTACTTTGTTTAGCTGTCGATAATCAATGCACAACCTAAGTGATATGTTCTTGTTCTTTACAAAGATCATTGGTGCACCCTAAGGTAACACACTAGGTCAAATATACCCTTTCCCTAAGAGTTCCTCCAACTAAGTCTTGAGATTACTAAGCTCATGAGTAGTCATCCTATAAGGTGCTCTCAATACTAGCTTGGCTCCTAACACAAGATCCATGTGAAAATCCACTACTCTAGGTGGAGGCATACTAGGTATCTCTAAAGGAAATACATCTACAAAATCTTGCAGAATTGAAAAATCATCAAGGGATGGCTCTCCCTTTGAATCTTCATCTCTATCACTAATGGTGATAGCAAACAACTGACATCCTTTTCACATGCACTTTCTAAGCTACATAGTGGAAATCATACAAAGAGATACTAGTCTCATCACTCTAAAGATCACTCTAGAGATCTCATATTCATCCACACATTCTACCCTCTTTTGTTGACAATCCATCTTGGCATTGTGGGCATAAAGCCAATCCACACCAAGGACAACATCATCAAAACCTAGAGGGGTAATGCATAGATCAAACATCATAGTCATGTCTCCAATCTGAATTTGGCAATTATGCACCATGGAACTAATTGACACTCTAGCTTCTGAGGCTAACTCCACTTCCCAACTAGCATCCTATCTAACTGCCACTAGCCTACAATTCTCTAATACATATGGAGATATAAAAGAGTTAGTAGCTCTATAATTAAATTTAAAAACAACCATAATACCATATATTATACTTGTAGCCTCAAAACTATGGCTTGATGCTCAGCCTGGTAGTTGTCAACCACTACAAATACTCTGTGGGATCTACCCACGTCATCAACTATTAGCTCTGAGATAGCCCCTCTTTGACCACCAAATGACTATCCCTATGGACACTATGTAGCTATATGACCCATGCCACCATAAGTGTAGCATGGTCCTTGGGTATAAGCCTATACACCATATGATCTAGACTTTTATGGACCTCCTAACCTACTTGATCCATTGTATCCACCCTTGGAAGACTACTTAGTCTTTGTTGGCTGAGACTGTGGGCCCTGTGCCTTTTGATTTGTTTAGGACCCTGTGACTACCACTACTTGGGCTTAGAGCCCTAATAACTTTATGATGGTTTATGTTGCTACTGTTGTGGTTTCTACTACTTGTACTATTGGCCCTTAGAGGACCCTACTGTATAGTTCTAATTCTCTTTCCAAGGGGGTTTCTGTTGTCTTGATTATTGAGTAGAGTTTCAGTTTTGAGACTAATCTTGAGACTCATGTCTACCTTAAGTATACTTAGCAACTAGTGCTATCTCAAATACTTGTCTAAAGGTGGTAGGGAAAGAAAAATAAACTACACCCTGGAGTGAGAAGTTTAGGCCCATGATGAAGCAATGGACCATAGTTTCTCATCCTTCATGTATTCAACATAAGGAAGGAGCTCAAGAAACCTAATCTCATATTGAGATACTATGAGGTCCCTTTGATGTAGAGAATAAAACTTCTCTATCTACTTATATTTGAAGTGCTTGGATAGGTACTTGTCTTGGAACCTAACCAAAAATGTCTCCCATGTGAGGGTATCCATCTTCACTCATATAGATTCCTCTTATTGCCACCAAATAGAGGCATTCACCCTCAATTTATGGACTAATAGTCATGATTTTAGATTACTCCCATAAGGATGTAATCAAAACATTGTTGCAAACTCTATAACCAAGCCTCTACTACTACTCTATTAGTGGAACTGATAAACAATGGTGGCTAGAGTCATATCAACTCCTTGATCTCATCTCCTACATGTCTATGAGGTCTATCAAGTGGTGTTCCTAACTAATGTATTGACTCACCTTCATAATCACCTCGTCCCTCAACCTAACTTAGTGGGGGACTCCTACTCCTCTCTCTGCCACCTACCCCACCTCCTCAAAGATCTTATGCTTCCCTTTTGGGAGCCTGCTACCCTAGTTGTACTATGGCTGGTAGCCAATTATAGACTACTCCAACTAGGATTTGGAGGGCATCAAAAATATCATGATTAGGGTTCAATGGTGGAGATGATAGAGGTGGTGGAGGTAGTGGTCTGTCCTCCTATCTTGCCCTAGCATTTGCCACTTTACAACCTCTACCTTGTCAATTACTTCATGTGATAGGAGGCATCTTGTAAAAATTAAAGTTTATATAAGTTGAAACTTAATGGTTTTAGGTTCATAGTATTGAAACATGAATCTCATAGTTAGGGCTAAGTCTTCTCTATTTTCTTTGATATTTCTCTACAAGTTCACTGTAAATCCCTTTGCCTTTGGACCTAATGACATTCTTCCTTATCTCCTTTAGCCATTGATGACTGTGCAAGATCTATTTGCCTCTTTTTAGTGTTTTGTGGCTATTTTCAATTTGCATGATTATATCTCTTTGGACCTATGAATGATATATAAGTGAACTCTCTTCTTCCTTATGTTATTCATTTTGGTTTTCTGGTCTGCATGTGATTATTGGATTTAAAAAAATTTGAATCTATATATCTTTGATGTCATAACAATTCAAGCATGCATGTATGGGTAGAGATTAGTTTGAACACTCTATTTTGGTGCATCACCTCCTTAGGATAGATTAGGTTAGCATCTTGTTCATTCCTTATCCCCTTTTCCCCTCCAATAGTAGTTAGGTACATCTTGATAGTGAAGGAAGCTGACCTTCTCTAGAGACTCAACCTCATAGTTCAATTCCCATAGCTTGGAGGATGTTTCCATGTTTCACAAGGTTGTCCTTAGGTAAAAAATTTGGACAAGGGTTCAAGCTTTTGTGACAATAGGTATCATCTCCACCAGGGTGCTCTCTTGGCCAAGGTTTCCCTAGTTAACAAAATATGGTTTTATGAGTTCTTGTATTGCATGGTTATGTTTACTTTTTAGTATAATTAGTTTTGTTTCATATGAAATTTATAAATTAATTAATAATATCTAGTTTTGGGCTAAAGTTTGTAGAATACTAATTCACCCCCTACCCCCTCCCCCCGCCTCAGTATTCCCTATTTCTAACACTATGTGTGGCCATGCATTTTCATCTTGCATACTCCCTCTCTTAACTAAACTAGGATAATCCATTGGTCTCATGGCTAAGAGGTACACAACATAAGAGGTCATCTAGAATCTTAGGTTATTCTTCATTGAGATGAGCTACTCATTCAAGTTGTCATTGAGTATTGTATCCCAATCAATTGGCATCCTTCCTGTCTTGCTGATTTCTATGAAATTTACCATCTAGGTCTCTAGGTGGCTTGTTTTTGGGAGGCTTATGGCTCTACTCAAAAGGACTATGGAGTAGCCAATATCATCATTCATGTATCTTTGAGTCATGCCAACCTTCCCACCTCTTCAGTTTAATGGTGACCCAGTGATGAGGTACTTCCCTTCTACCATCTTTTTTGCTTTTGACTCATTCTCCATATATCATTAGTTTTCCATGTCATAAGTGATATAAAAATATTGATCAAGCCTTGGTAGATGGGAGACCTTCTCAATATTTTTTGACCTTATGTCTAGCATAATTTATCCTATTACTCTTCTGACCACCTTCTCTCCTAGTATGTAGTGGTGTGCTAGAGTCATTATTAGTTTAGATGACTAGATAGGTACCAGATGAGAAGGCATGTTTACTAGCCTACTCTAGATCAATGTTGACATCATTGTTGATCATTCCTTGGGTTTGTTGCATAGTAGTGTAAATGCATTCCAATCGATGTACCCTAACTTGGTATCTCAGATCTTTGAGTGTTCATCTCTAAATCTAGAATTCTTTGGTGCTCCTTGATATTTCAAAGCCACTGGCTTGGGTGTAATTTTTATAGCCATAGAAGATGAAGATGATGTTATTTTATCTTAAAAGTCTTGAAGATTGATGATATAGACATGGGGATGTTTCCAGGGTGTACTAGTGCAAGGTTGCAAAGGTATGGGCTCTAGGCATTTCCTAGGTGTAAAGTGAATGATAAGAGGGGGGTTTCTCTCTTTTATAGGTGTAGAGAGCTAGTGGGTGTGAATAGTGCACCTCTAAAGGTGTACATATGCATATGTGTGCACTTCAAAGTCTCAAGCATTTTGGACACACATTGTGCCCCCTGCATGGGTGCCCAAGGTGTGCACCTACATAGTTTTGACTCCCTTAGGAAAAAATTGTCCTCCTAATCCATTGGTCTTTATTTGGGATTGATCAAGTGGATATCCTAGGCTAACCTAGACTCAAAGGGAGACCTTATTCATTGAGGTGCCCAACCAGGTGCCTCATTCTAGAGAATTGGATCCCTTGCCCTAAAAGAAAAGAGGGGGTGTCCCCATTTGGACTCAAAAATGGGCATGTGTTGTGAAGTCACAACAAGAACCAGCTAGAATCTCATAATAAGTCATTCTATGGTTAGAAAGAAAAAATATTTTAATTCTAGATAGACATGTACATATAGACTCAAGATGTTTGAACCAAAACTTGTTCTTAAATCTAACCATTAATTTTGGCCACAATTTGGCCCAAAATAACATATCAACAACTTATGAAAATACAATGATGAAATCTAAATCTATGGTCTCTATACAAATACTTATTTTTCTGTGACTCTATTGTAGATCACTGAATTGATCAACAATTCAATTAGAGTTGGCCAGAATATCATAACAAGTACTCTAAGGTTATAGATCACTAAATTAGTCAACCCTTCACTGAGAATCAGCTTTAATCTCATAACAAGCCATTTTGTGTTTACAAATCATTGAATTGGTTAACCCTTCATGCAAAATTAGCTACAATCTCATAATAAGGCATTCTAATATTATGAATCATCAAATTAGTCAAGTCTTCACTCATAATTAGTTATAGTCTTGTAACAAACCATTTTAAGGTTATAGATCATTGAATATGTCAACCCTTCACTCTAAATCAAATATAATCTCCTAATAAGCCATTTATAAATTAAAAATCATTTAATCATTCAATTAAAATGAGCTATAATCTTATAATAGCCTATTTCAAGGTTATGGATCAACAAATCAATTAAACCTTCACTTAGAATTTTCTATAATCTCATAAAAACCATTCTAAGGTTCCAAATTACCAAATCGATCAACTATTCAATCAAAATGACTCAAAATTTCATAACAAGCCATTTTGAGCTTGTAGATGACTGAATAAGTCAACCCTTCAAGAAAAATCAACTAGAATCTTATATCAAGCTATTGTGTTCTTATAAATTTCCAAATTGGTCAACTATTCAATAAGAATCAACCATAATCTCATAACAAACCATTTTGAGGGTGTAAATTGCTGAATTGGGCAATGCTTCACTTAAAATTAGCTAAAATCTCATAACAAGCAATTTTAATGTTGTAAATCATCAAATTGGTCAACCTTTCAGTCAGAAATAGCTAAAATGTTATTATAAGCCATTCTAAAATTACAAATTATTGAATCATTAAACCCTACACTCGGAACCAACTAAAATCTCATACTAAGCCATTCTAAGGTTCGAAAAAAAAAGTCTTAAATTATGTGTTTGTAGATAGACCTATACACAGATACTCAAAAATTTTGAACCAAAACTTGTTTCATAAATCTAGTTATTGATTTTGGGTGCAATTTGGCCCCCAACAACATTACTTGAAACATAGGAAAATCCAAAACTAAAATCCAAAGTTATGCTCTCTATAATGAGACCCATTTTATGTGACTTGATTATAGATCATTGAATTGATCAACCATTCAGTCAAAGTTGGCTAAAAATCTCAAAGAAAGTCATTTTGAGGTTATATAGATCACTAAATTAGTCAAAGCTTCACTTAGAATAAGATAAATTTTCACAACAAACATTTTGAGGTTACATATCATTGAATTATTGAAAAATTCTTTCAAACTTAGCTACAACCTTATAACAAGTCATTTTGAGGTTACCTATCATCAAATCAATTAACCCTTTAGTTAGAAATAGCTAAAATGTTATTATAAGCCATTCTAAAGTTACAAATCATTGAATCATTCAACCCTACACTTAGAATCAACTAGAATCTCATAACAAGCCATTCTAAGGTTATAAAACAAAACATAGTCTTAAATTCTATGATTCTAGATAGACATGTACATAGAGATTAAAAACTTTTCCCAGAACTTGTTCTTAAATCTAGCTATTGATTTTGAGCATAATTTGGGCCATAACAATATTACCCAAAAGTTAGGAAAATATAACAGTGGAATCCAAAGGTCTCTACACTAAGACCCATTTTTCTATGAGTCTATTATAGATCACTAAATTGATCAACTATTCAATCAGAGTTAGCCAAAATCTCATAGAAAGTCATTTTTAGGTTATTGATCACCAAATTGGTTAACTCTTCACTCAAGATGAGCTAAAATCTCATAACAAGCCATTATGATGTTACATATCATTGAATTGGTCAACCCTTCACTAAAAATTAAGAAAAATTATGATTACAAGCCATTTCTAAAGTTATAAGTTGCCAAATTGGTCAAAATTTGAATTTGAATTAGCTATAATCTCATCAAAACTCACTCTGAGGTTACAAATCACCAAATTAGTCAACCATTCAATCAGAATTAGCTACAATCTTATAAAAACCCATTATGAAGTTACAAATCACCAAATTAGTCAACCCTTCACTTAGAATTAGCTCAAATCTCATTACAAGTCATTATAAAGTTATAAATCATAGATTGAATAAAACTTACACTTAGAACTAACTATAATCTCATAAAAGCCTTTCTAAGATTAAAAACAAAGAATAGTCAACCCTTCACTTATAATCAACTACAATATCATAACAAGCCATTTTGAAATTATAGATCATTGAATCAGTCATCCCTTTACACAAAATTAGCTACAATCTCATAACAAGACATTCTTACAATATAAATCATCGAATCGGTCAAGTCTTCACTCAAAATTAGTTATAGCTTCATAACAAGCCATTTTGAGGTTACAGATCACAAAATAAGTCATCTTTTCACTCTAAATTAACTATAATCTGATAACATTTCATTCTAAGGTCAAAATCATTGAATCATTCAACCATTAAATCATACTCAAATACAATCTTATTACAACCCATTCTAAGGTTACATATCATCGAATCAGTCAAACCTCCATTCAAAATATGTTATAATCTCATAACAAGCCATTCTAAGGTTCCAAATCACCAAATTGATCAACCATTCAATCAAAATTGGCCAAAATTTAATAACATGCCATTATGAGGTTGTAGATAATTGAATAAGTCAATCCTTCATGCAAAATTAGCTACAATCTTATTTCAATCTATTCTAAGCTTATGAGTTTCATTCTTTCATTATAAATCATCAAATCGATCAATTCTTCACTTAGAATCACTTATAGTTTCATAACAAAGCCATTTTGATGTTATAGATCACTAAATAAGTCAACCCTTTATTCCAAATCAACTATAATTTCAAAACAAGTAATTTTGAGGTTACAAATCTTTGATTTGTTCAATTAGAATCAACTTCAATTTTATAACAACCCATTCTAATTAAATGGTCGACTGATTTGATGCTTAGTAAGCTCATAAGGGCTTGTTATAAGATTATAGTTGTTTTTTCATGAAGGATTGACTAATTTAGTGGTTTACAACCTCAAAATGGCTTATTATGAAATTTTAGTTGATTCTGAGTAAAGGGTTGGCTGATTCGGTATGTTATGAGATTATAATTGATTCTAAATGAAGGGTTGACTGATTTAATGATACAATATTATAATGGCTTGTTATAAGATTGTAGGTATGACCAATTTGGCAACTTGTAACCTCATAATGGCTTCTTATGAGATTATAACTGATTCTCAGGGAAGGGTTGATTGATTCACTAATCTACAACCTCAAAATGGCTTGTTATGAGATTATGGTTAAATCTATTTAAAGGGTTGATTGATTTTATGATTTGTAAGCCTAGAATACTTTTTAATAAGATTTTAGTTGATTTTTCATGAAGGGTTGAATGATTTGGCAATCTGTAACTTTAGAATGGCTTGTTATGATATTGTAGTTGATTCTGAGTGAATGATTGACCTATTTGAAGACATATAACCTCTGAATTGATTGTTATAAGTTTGTAGCTTATTTTGCATGAAGGGTTGATCAATTTGGTGATCTACAACCTTAGAATGGCTTGTTGTGATATTATGGTTGATTTTGATTAAATGGTTGAATAATTCAGTCATCTCTAACCTCAGAATGGCTTGTTATAAGATTATAGTTGATTCTAAGTGAAGGGTTACCTTATTTGGTGGTTTATAGCATCAAAATGGCTTATTATGAGATTGTAGTTGATTCTAAGTGAAGGGTTGATCAATTTGGCAATCTATAACCTTGAAACGGCTTGTTGTGCGATTGTAGTTGACTCTAAGTAAAGGGATGACCGATTTGATGATCCATAACCTAAGGATGTCTTGCTATGAGATTTTGGCTAACTTTAATTGAACCATTTATCAATTCATAAATCTACAGTCTTATAATAGTGTATTATGATATTGTAGCTAATTTTAAGAGAAGGGTTGACCAATTTAATGATTTTTAACCTTAAATGGTTTTTTATGATTTTATAGCTGATTTTGAGTAAAGGGTTGATCAATTTGGTGATCTCCAACATTAGAATGGTTGTTATGAGATTGTGGCTAATTTTTAGTTAATTGTTGATCAATTTGATGACTTGTAACCTCAAAATGGATTGTTATAATATTGTAGCTAATTTAGAGTGAAGATTTGACTAATTTGATGATCTCAAAACTCATAATGTCTTGTTATGAGATTGTGTCATGCCCAAAATTTAGGACAAAAAAATACCAACAATTTTTATTTTTATTTTATAAAGTTAAATTCAACTAGGTTGACATATGAAGAATGTAATCCATCACTAAGTACAATGAAGAAGGGTGATAACATGGTATAGTTAATTTTTGAGTTACAAGATCTAGGGACTTAGTTGAGTTTAATTTGCATTGCATGAGGATGCAGAGTCAGTGTCCAATCATACTACATGGACTCAAAACCCATATCAAAGTGATATAGGAGCCCCTAGTCTAGGTTACATAATTCAATTTGACTAAACCATAGTTAAGATGTGACATCATATTTGAGAAGCATTTAGGGTTTCTAATATCTTGAGTTGAAATTGAGTTGGAAAGGTTTAGCTTTCAGTAGAGTTAAAATCACAAGTCTCGCCTTTTATCATGAGGGTGGGAATATACCTCAATATTTTTATATTTGGGGTTTCAAGTTCCCAATTTGAAATTTGAGATTGATAAATTTAGTTTCAGAAGGGTTAGATTCACATGATTCCACTTCCAGCTTGAAAACATAAGAACACCTCAAAATTGACTCATTCAAGTTGTAACCCTAATTAATGGTTAATTAAACCTTACTTAACTATATTATATTTCACAACATTGATCTAAACAAAACATTGGTTATATTATATTTGAATTTGATGCTATCCCCTATTACACTTTGCTAGGTCAATCCACTTAGAAGAAACTAACTCTGTATTTAAAGGTCAATCAATCATTATATACTAATACTTAATTCTAGTTATTATCATAACCTATTTAGAACTAATTAAAAACATTAAATGATTACTAGTAAACTATTTACAACTTCTATCTTGTCTCCTAATCCTAACCCAACTTATCTTATCAAGTTACCTAGTCAACTACAATCTATAACACTGAACTTTTAACATCTTTTGTTAGCCAAACTACTAACTTGAGCACCCTATACCTATTTTTTATTTTTATTTAAACATCATTCTAATAATGTTCAAATATCTAAATCTAGATTACAAAATTATAACCAAACCTAATACATATTTAAAATACAACTTTTCTTTCATACTCCTAGTTCCATATATCTCTAACCCATGAGTCTTCTATAACTCGACCCATTGAATAACTACTAACTTGAAAAATTAAATTTCAAATGCATCATGATACACTATTCTATCATTTCCCCCAAATCACTAAAATAATAAACTAAACTATGTTTTCTTAATATCCAAACTACCTTAGTCCCCTTAAATTTACAAGTCATTGGTCATCTCCTAGCACTAGTTATTCAATGAGTCTCTACATCCTAACCAATACTGATCTTATAAATTCTAAAAAATAATAAATACTATTAAATACAAAAGAAACATTCCCCATACAAATTAAATGTTCAAACTAAAAAGAAATACCTTTATACTAATCTAACTCATTACCACTAAACCATACTTGCTATATACTATTATCTAACTCATAATATTAAAATTAGTAACTCACTACTAAACAACACATTATGTAACTACTAATATTACATAAATTATAACAACGTACTTTACTCTATAATCCTACCCTACACCCTAACTTATACCTTAACCCTAATACCACTTGGAAAGTGGCCAAGTGGTTGCATTCTTAACTACCCCCATGCTCCCCCAAGTCACCCACATGTTCTCCCACCTCCTGCATACGTGGGGGGAATGAAGTAAATGCAATAAATTTCCTTCTGTTGTATACATTGCCAAGGCATTAAACAAGATCAGCACCCTTTTAAAAAACATGTGTGTGGTATTTTTTGAGGAGGATGGCAAGTGGGAGGTGTGTCTCACATGACATATCTCCTCCAAGGCTTAATTTTTGTTGATATTTAATTTACTTATGACACTTTCTCCCTCACATGAAATCAAAGATATGCAAATTAGTTTATATTAAGGCAGGTAAAAGGGATATTAAGTGTTTCTTTATGGGAGGAATATTTAAGAATATTCTCTATGGTATTTTGTTGGAATTTTTAGTTTCATTTGGCCATACATTTTATAGCATCCTATAGATGCTCTTTTACCCCCTTTTTAACATGTATTTTCCTTTTTTTATTTTTTCTATCTCACATAAGGTGTTTTTTTTTAGGTCTATTTTTATAGTATATTTCTATTTCCTTATGGGTTGGGATGATTTATAAGATAGAATGCAATAGTTCTAATATGGTTAAAAGCATATTAGTCTAACATTTAAATATTATATTTAAAATTAAGATGCAACTATAGGGAAGTGAATCATTTCAAACATAGGATTCAATTAGTGAACTCAAGTAAATCTTTCCACAATTCTATTTGATTCTTCATACAATAAATTTTTATGAGATTATAGCCAATTCTAAGCAAAGGGTTGACTAATTTGGTGATATGTAACCTAAGAATGATTTGTTATGAGATTATAGCTAACTCTAATTGAATGGTTGATTAGTTCATGATCTAAAGACTTTAGAATAGATTATTACAAAATTATAGATGACTTTAACTAAAGGGTTGATTGATTTAGTTATTTGTGAGGTTGGAATGTCTTGTAATGATATTTTAGATGATTTTGAGTAAAGGTTTGATTAATTTGGTGATCTATAACCTCAAAATGGCTTGTTATGAGACTATGGCTAGTTTTGATTAAATGGTTGACTGATTCAATGATTTTTAACCTCAAAATGACTTGTTTTTTTATTCTATTTGATTTGGAGTAAAGGGTTGACCAATTCAATGATCTAGAACCTCAAAATGGCTTGTAATGAGATTTTCGTTTATTCTGATTAAAAGTTGACTAATTGAGTAATTTGGAACCTCAGTATGGCTTATGAGATTGTAGCTTATTCTAAGTGAAGGGTTGACTAATTTTGCGATCTCTAACTTGTGAAAGATTGTTATAAAATTGTAACTAATTTTGAGTGAATGGTTTACCAATTTGATAATTTGTAACCTTAGAATGACTTGTCATGAGATTGTAATCTGAGTGAAGAGTTGACCAATTCAATGATATATAACATCATAATAGCTTATTATGACCCTAAACCCTAAACTATAAAACCTCAATCCTAAACACATAACTCCAAACCTATAACCCTAACCCCTAAACCCTAATCTCTTAACCCTACACTCTAAACCCTAAACTTCTAACCCTAAACCCTTACCTTGCAATCCTAAACTAGTAAACTTATACCCTAACCCTATAACCCTATACCCTAAACCCTATACCCCAAACCCTAAACTCGTAAACTTATACCTTAACCCTATAACCCTAAACATTAAACCTTGAATTATAAATCCAATACCATAAAACTTAAACTTATAATCCTAACCCTAAACCTTAAAGCCTAAATCCTAAACATGTGATCCTAAATTTGATAACTATAACCCTGAACCCTAATCTTCTAACCGTAAACCATATACACTATACCCTAAACCCTAACCTCTTTACCCTAAGCCTTAAGCCCTAAACCCTAATCTCTATACACTATACTCTAAACCTTATACCCTAATCTCTTTACCCTAAACCCTAAACCCTATACCCTAAACTAGTAACCCTAAATCCTAAACCTGTAACCCTAAACCCCAAACCATAAAACTAAAATTGTAAACTTGTAACCCTAAACCCTAATCCTTTTACCTAAACTCTAAACCCTAAATGCTAAACTTAAACCCTAAATTTGTAACCCTGAACCCTAAACTCTAAAACCTCAATCCTAAACTTGTAATCCTAAACCCCAAACTTGTAACCCTAAACCCTAAACCCTAATCCCTTTACCCTAAATGTTGAACCCTAAACCCTCATCCCTAAACTTATAACCCTATACCTTAAAGACTATTAAGCCTATCCCTATAACCCTAAACCTATAACCCTAGACCTTAAACACTATACCCTAAACTTATTAAATCAAAAATTCTCCCTAAACCTATACCCTATACCTAAAACCATAAAAGTTAAACCTTATACCCTAAACCCTAAAACCTAAATATTAAACCCTAAACCCTAAACTTCTATCCCTCCATCCTTAACCCTACACATGTGACCCTAAACCCTAAACCCTTATTGTGAGTGAAGGATTTACTTATTCAGTGATATATAACCTCAAAATGAGTTGTTGTAGTTGATGCTACTTGAATAATTGATCGATTCAATGACCAGTAAGTTCATAATGGCTTGCTTGTTACTTGATTTTGTATGAAGGGTTAATTGATTCAGTTATCTAAAACTTGAGAATGACTTGATTATGACTTATTTTGATTGAGTGACTAACTAATATGGTTATTTGTAACCTCAAAAGGGCTTGTTATGATATTATAGTTGATTCAAAGTGAAGGTTTGACCAATTTGGAGATTTATGGCCTATGAATAACTTGTTATGAGATTATAGCTAGTTATAAGTGAAGGGGTGACTGATTTGGCAATTTGTAACCTTAGAATGGCTAATTATGAGATAATAGTTGATTCTAAGTGAAGGGTTGACCAACTCGATGATTTGTAACCTTGGAATGACTTGTTATGAGATTTTGGCTGATTCTTATTGAATGGTTGATCAATTCAATGATCTTCAGTCTTAAAATAACTTATTATGATATTGTAGCTAATTTTAACTAAAGGGTTAACCGATTCGACGGTCTATAAGGTTAGAATGTCTTACTATGAGATTGTAGATGATTTTGAGTAAAGTGTGAACTGATTTGGTGATATACAACCTCAAAATGGCTTGTTATAAGATTTTGGCTAATTCTGATTGAATGGTTGGCTGATTCGATGATTTGTAACCATAGAATGGCTTGTTATGAGATTGTATCTAATTTGGAGTGAAGATTTTAACCAATTCTATGATCTAGAATCTTATAATCACTTGTTATGAGATTATGGGTGATTTTGATTGAATGGTTGAGAAATTTAGTAATTTGGAACCTCAAAATGGCTTATTATGATATTGTAGCTAATTTTGAGTGAACGGTTGACTGAATCAATGATCTGTAACCTTAGAAATGTTTTTAATAAAATTGTGACTAGTTCTGAGTGAATAATTGATGGATTTCTTGGTTTGTAACCTTAATGGATTATTATTACGCTATAACTTATTCAAAGTCAAGGTTTGACCAATTTGGCAACCTATAACCTCAAAAGGGCTTGTTATGATATTATAGTTGATTATAAGTAAAGGATTGTCCAATTGAAGGAATTGAAACCTTGGAATGGTTTGTAATGAGATTGGAGCTAATTCTTAGTAAAGGGTTAACCAATTCACCTTAGAATGGTTTGTTATAAGATTGAAGCTAATTTTCATTGAATAGTTGACCAAGTCAATAATCTGTACCTCACAATGGCTCGTTATGACATAATTGATTTTTGAGTCAAGGGTTGATTGATTTGATGATGTATAACCTCATAATGTCTTGTTATATGTTTGCAGCTGAGTCTAAGTGAATGGTTGATAGATTTGGTGATTTGTAACCTTAGAATGACTTGTTATAAGAGTGCAACTAAGCTTAAGTTAATGATTGACCGATTTGGTGATCTATAACCTCATAATGGCTTGATATAAGATTATAGATGCCTCTAATTGAATGGTTGATCAATTTGGTGTCCTAAAAACTCAAAATAGCTTGTTATGAGATTTTAGTTGATTTTAAGTGAATGATTGACTAATTATGTGATTTGCAACCTCAAAATAGCTTTTTATGATATTGTGGTTGATTCTAATTGAAGGGTTAACTAATTCAGTGATCTATAAGCTTTGAATGGCTTGTTATAAGATTGTATCTAATTGTGTGTGAAGGGTTAGCTAATTGGTGATCTACAACCTCAAAATAGCTTATTTTGAGATTGTGGTTGATTTTGATTGAATGGTTGGATGATTAGGTCATCTTTAACCTTAGAATAGCTTGTTATGTAATTGTAGGTGATTCTAACTAAAGTGATGAATGATTTAGAAATCTATAGCATAAGAATGGCTTATTATGAGATTGTAGTTAATTTTGAGTGAATGACTGACTAATTAGGAAATCTGTAACCTCATAATGGCTTTTTATGAGATTGCAGCTAATTTTGAGTGAAGGGTTGACCAATTTGGTAACCTTTTACCTCAAAATGGCTCATTATGAGATTATAGTTTTTGATTAAGTAAAATAGGTTTTATAGGGATCATGAAACCCAAAAGTTTTACAACATATCTAAAAAATAAATATTTAACAAAGTCCAACTAACAAGAAACTGCTACAAAAAACTAAAAAACAAACATCAAGCCCAAGGCTAGGAGGCAAAAGCTAACAACCTACCCTAGAATAGAAACAAAAAGAGAAAGCAAACTAATGATTCTCCTTATCCAAGTCCTATAGGGTTTCTGCAGCTTCATTTTCCTTCTGACTATTCTCTCCTTCTTGGTCCTTGTTCTGGGTATCCACCTGGTCCCTGGACTCCTTTAGAACATCCTCAATTGGCCAATGTCCAGACTGGTCTTCTCCATCATATCTTTGCCAAGGCCAACTCTCATCAAAGAATCCACTAGATTGATAATGTTCTCATTCAGGGTATGCAAAGTGTCCATCATTTGTTTTGTCAAAATCTAGTGGATGGATTCAATCCTCTAGACTTTTTGTTCAACTAGGGATAATCTATCCTCCTATTCAGAATTGATACCTTAGATTTTGTAGTTCTTCTGGCTACCATCCTAATCAGTCTTCTTTCCAGTGTTCACTTGGTCACTGCGGATATTCTGGTTGCTTTCTTGATTTTTCTTTTCCTTAAGTTCCTCAATTTCTTGAAACAACCATTTGATAGATTGGAAATTATCTATCATGCTATTCTTTACGTTGTTCAGGAGGTTGAAGCTAGTTTCTCAAGCGCTAATAGATAAGAAAACCATAGCAGGGTCGATCATCATAGTGGATTATGTCATCAATGTCCCCCATCACCTATATGTTCATTAGCTCATGAACAATTCCCAACCTAGCAGTATCCTGTTGGAATTCCTCCATGCCCTTCTTCTATTCTTCTTTATCACCTCCTTACCTTTTTCCACCATAATTTCAATCATCTCCTTAGGCAGAGAAATGGGTGGGATAGGGCCAGGATACTTAGAAACCTAGGCATTAGTGTCTTCCTGAAACAGGGCCTAGTTAACTTTTCTTTTCCTAGGGTTTCCTAGGGAAACATTAAGGGCCAACTCCTCCTTATCACCTTCCCTCCCCTTCTCCTCTTCCTTCGCATTATCCTTCCCCTTCTCCTTGTCTTCATCCTTAGAGTCAGTGTCAGTCTCCTCTTCTTCCTCATTGTCCTCCTCCATATGAGGCTCTGGCTTTGGGGGAATGGGAGGAAGACTTCTAGGGCTCTTTCTACTAGGAATATGGGGAATGTAGGCAGCTGGGATGGCTTTGGTGGAATTTTCCTCATCCTTAGTTTTAACACATTGAACATCCCTAGAATTTGAACTGATGATATCCTTAGAAGCATAGCCCTAGTCACCAATGGATTTGCCCCTAGTTTGGGTTTTCAAAAACTCATAAAGCAGGAGGAGAAGGCCTTCATGGAGGGTAGGATTAGTAGTGAGTTTTCTCTTGAAACCCTCTATTCCCTTAGACATAGAAGTAAAAAGATAGAAAGGAACAATTTTTTTGACTCCATGCCTAAAGTGATTTAACAAAATAAAATGGTGCATTCTAATCCTGTAAAACTTGGAATCAAGGGTAATATATTTAATAATGACCCTAAGAACATACCTCCACAAATTTTTGATGGATTTCATCTCATAATAAGTTTCAACCTTGACAAGTTTGTTTCTTTCAACGTCATCCTTAACAAATTCACTGACTGCATTGGCCGACATCTTTTTGTCTCTATAGAATTTTATTCCCTCCTAAGAGATTTTCATCACTTGTGCAATCACATCCTTAGTGATTTGATGAGTGACACTATCAATTTTGACTCTCCCATTTTTCCATGTGTCCACCATAACCTTGGTGACCCCTACATCAAAATTGCGAAGCTTCTCAAGAAACTTGGTAATACCACCTTTTTTGAGCTTGTGCCAAACCTTCTCCTTCTCCTTCCAATTTTTTGACTCCCTTGAAGGCTCCCTTCTGATTCTTTCCCTGACCATGGCTTCCTTCAGCTCAACAAACCCTATTCTACTAGCAGTTTTGCAGACCACAGTCTTCTTTGAGATGCTAAAAACAAAAACATTTTTACAATTTTTAGTGGTTCTATTCAAGCCAACCCTTGAAGCATGCCATTTTTACTCGCTTTTATGAATTGTAAAGAGCTCTGCATGAATTTTAATTACTCCCCTGCTGACGTGCAATATGGCATATCCTTTCATAATTAAAAAGGGATTATATTAATACCCTAAATTTGGTCCTGCCAAATTAACTAAATCACTAGTGGTGGGATGTCATCATCGTTTGTCCATGTGATTTTTGAGTTTCTAGTGACTGCATCATTGGAAAACCAATCAGCAACTGAGTTGGCCTCACGATAAACATGGCTGAAAAAAGTCTTTTTGAACTTGCTGAAGTTAGATTTGAGGTCCTCAATGACATTAGCAATCATCTGGGAAGGCATGGTATGGCCTTTGATGCAGTTGATGATGTTTAAAGATTCCCCCTCCAACCAAAGGTGCTTGATCCCAGAGGCCAGAGCCATGTTGACAATGTGTCTAGCTGGGTTAGGGTTCCCCTTAGCCACACTATCAAAGTTGGCTTTGTGCTAGTCCCCAGGGGGAAAGACCATCTGACTTCCTATCTTTTTCTATGTGTATCTTATTTTCTTTGTCTATTGTTCCTGCCTTCCTCTATATTACTTCCCTTTGAAGTAGTAAAGCTCTCCTTAATGAGTCCTTCAATTTTCTCTACAATAATGAACTCTAGAGACTCTCTATCCCTGAATATTCTATTGTTGCACTCTTTCTAGATTCCCTAGCAAAAGTACCAGAGAGTCTAGGAGCTAATTAATTGAGAATTCAAACTAGAGTGGTGGCTACTCCATTGGTCAAGGAGGTCTTGGATATTAGCCAAAGGGCACCAACTAAAACCAAAATCCTTGGTCAAAAGGTTCCAAACCTTGGAAGAGTAGGAACAATGGATGAATAAGTGATTAACCATTTCCAGGTCATTCTTGCAAAGACTGCACCTATTGGGGATTATTTGGCCCCTCTTGGCCAAATTATCCAAGGTGAGAATTTTTTCTTGTAGGAGAAGCCAGAAGAAGATATTTATTTTGGGGATGAGACTAGAAATCTAGTTTTTGGCCCAAATGGGCTTCTCCAATCTATCCCATAGAGAGAAGTAGCCAAAGGTGATAGAGTATTGCCCATTTGAGCTATCTCCCTAGTTAATAGAATCCCTATCTTTGTTTTAGATTACGGTAAAAATAGGTTTTGAAGGGACCCCGAAACCCTTTCACATCCTCAAAAAAGGAAAAAACAAGCCATCCAATAGGAAAGAGCCCATAAACCTATAGCAAAGTAGATCCAAAATCAAGTTTTATAGGGACCTGAAACCACTAAAAAAGTCCAGATAAAGTACCCAAGTTTTACAAGGACCTGGAACCTACAATACAAGATAAAAACTAAAAGCTAGAAAATAGGACCAAACACAAGAACCAGAAGTGCCAGCCAGCAAACAAGACCTAAACAGGAACCCGACTAGACAAGAAGACCCAGGAAACTATTGCAGTTCTATTATCATCTTCATAGCCTCCTTACCAATCATAGCCATGTCTTGGATGGAGTTAGTAGCTGAAGAAGCAACAGCAATCAAAGCTTTCTTCCTCAAACTCTATCTTGTCCTCTTGCTTGGGCCCTCTGAAGATATGGTTCCTTCATTAACTCTTTTGCCCAGTGTCACTGTAGCTGCACAGATGCTTGAGGTTACTTGCTCCATTTTTGTTCCACTTTCCCTAATGAGCTCCTGCTCATAATCCTTTAGTTTTTTTGGGATATCTCCCATTTCCACCTCCATGTGTTGAATAATAGCTTGGTCAGCCTCCTGGTTTGGTTGCAAGGTATCCACTTTCTTCTTTAGCCCCATTATTTCATTATATAACCAGGAATCGACTTGAAGGAAAGAGTCATCTTTTTGTTTAGCAGAGTGAAGGAAGGAGAGTTTGGTTTCCCTCACCGGGGAGTCACCCTTGTCATTAGCAGTGGTGTGTGGTAAGAGGTCAACTTTATCAATATGAATCCCTCCATCCAATGGCTCCTCCTCACTAGACACTGCTTGAATATGGTGGCTTTGGCCCTCCTTATCATGTCCCTTAATCTCCTTTACAGGAGTGGAAACTTTCCCCATGTTTTCCTCCTCACTCAAGTTGGCTAGATCATCAATTAAATTTTCTTTCTCTTTATTACCTCCCTCAAACATGATATGAGTGTCCTAATTTTCAGACTTGCTTTGTTCTAAATTCACCTCAATAGTATCCTCCTCTCTCCCATCCTCATTTTTGTCTTTCAAATCTGGGTAACCATCCAAGTTAGAGCTAAACTCCCCAGCATTTGTCCCCTCCTCTTTCTCAGGGGCATCCTTATTAAAGCCTTCAGTGCTCTCCACCTCTGTATCCTCTTCCTCAATTTGTCTTTGAGAGCTAGAGGGTTTTAGTTTAGCCTTAATTTTCTCTTTACCACTCTCATCTATTTTACCTTTTATAGGATTAGGACTCTTATGCTTACCAGTGGACAGAGACGAAGCAATAGACTTATTTTTACAAAAACCCTCAATGAGTAAAATCAAACCTTCATGTAATATAGACCGAGACTGTTTCTTTTTATGGGCATTCAAACTTTGAAGCAAAGAAAACTACAAATATAAAGGGAAGGAAATTTTTTCCTTGTACATGAAATGGTTAAGGAAGACAAAGTGGAATTTATGCACCCTTTTATTTCTTACATCAAGGATGAAGTACTTGTGAATACAACACCTTTTATCTGTTGCACATCATAGAAGTTTCCATTCTTTTCCAATAGCAATTCCTCTTCTTTCGTCTTCGAGAATTTTTTGTAGGCCACATTGGAAATGTTGGTCTGCTTCAAAAACTTGATGCCTTTCACGGGGAGGCCAATGACCTTGGAAATGAATTCCTCTGTAAGCTTTACAAACACTCCATGTAAAGTAACTTTGTTGTCCACCCAATTTTTGAAGAAGGCAGTGGTGACATGGCTTTTGAATCCATGCAGCTACTCCAGGTAGCTTACCACCTTCCCTTTCTGGAGGATCTTCCAAACGTCCTACCTAGCCTTCCAATCATCACATTTTTTGGGTTTCTACTTCCTCAGTTCACCTCCCATATTGCAGAGCAAACAAAAAACCAAAGACACCCAAATATCGATAGCAAAGAGGTAGAAGTGAGACCAGTTATTTGTGGCACGATATCAAGGATGCCTTTTTGAGGATATGTGCAGAGAGCGCATAGACTTCACATGAATGTACCTCCTTGGGAATGGTAATCTGACAGTCGTAAGGCCACTCCCACAAATCATTAAATTTCTAATCCAAGCAAATCTTTCCCACTCTGGAATGAATAACATTATAATTAATAATCACTTTAAGATCCACATGTTTGTTTAAGTCATTGAGCCACCTCATCTTTTGCCCCATTTGAACTGCATGATTAGCTATCCAATCAGCAACCCCATTGGCTTCTCTATAAGTATGGGAAATGACCACCTTTTCAAAATTTTGAAACAAGGTTTTGATTTTCATAATAGTTGCCTCTATAGACCAAGAGATAGAATTTTTATTATTAAGAATATTTATAATGTTCAGAGAATCCCCTTCCAACCATAATTTGGAGTACCCCAGATCGACAACTAAAATAGTGGTATAAAGGGCAGCAGTAGCTTCAGCAATATGACTATTCAAGTGACCAATAGGGACAAAAACAACATCAATAACATTTCCCATATGATCTCTAAGAACACCTCCACATCCTACTCTTCTTGGGTTACCCTTAGCTACTCCATCAAAATTTCCTTTGATCCATCCACTAGGAGGAATAAGCCATTTTATAATTGATCTAGGATTATCAATTTTCAACTTAGATCCTTGAGATCTTAAAGGGTGATCAAGTTGGAAGGTCTGAGCAAGCTCCCTATAGGACATAAAATTCTCCTTGAAGGCTCTAATGATATTCTGACCAAGCACCCATCCTAAATCCCTATCTTTGTTGATGAAGGTGGTATTCAAAGTAATCATTAGAGGGTTGAGGGCTTGGGATAGCACAAAAAGGTCATGCCAACTTTGACCAAATCTTCCAATGCATTTCTCTACCCATCTACCATAACTAGGGTGATTAATTAGGGGTCCTTGGCTCATCTAGTTGTCCTGCCAGAATGTTATATGATCTCCTTTACTGACTTTCCATTTGGCCTTGGACTTGACTAGGGGTTTTTCCTTCAAGATTCCATTCCATATATAGGATCCTTGAGGAATCTTAGTCCCATTTAGCAAATAATTTAGAGACTACCTTCTCAAGTATTTCTCATTCATGATGTCCCTCCAAACACTAGTGCTCTAGAAAATACACCATATCTATTTAGCAAGAAGGGCATTATTAGGATGTCTAATTTTTTTGATACCTAGGCCCCTGTAGCATTTGGGAAGGCAAACAAGGTCCTAGGCCACAAGATGGTATCTCTTGTGGTCATCAACCCCTGTTCAGAGAAAGTCCCTCTAAATCTTCTCCATTCTTTCCACATGCTTGGCAAGGATAACAAAAAGGCTTAGTGCATAAGTGGGGAGATTCTGGAAAATGGATTTCACCAAGGTGCACTTGCCAACCTAGCTAAGGGTAGCACCTTTCCAACCAGCAAGTTTCTTGTTGAATCTATCTATGATGTTGTTCCAGAATGAATCTGGGGGTTTGGTACCTAGAGGCAAACCAAGATGGTTAGTAGATAGGGACCCAATACCACTTCCCAAGGGGTAAGCAATTTTCCTCTGTCTCTCCAAAGGAGTGTTGATGAAGTAGACTAAGCTCTTCTCCTAGTTAATAGCCTAGCCAAAACCCCTAGTGTAAGTATTCGGGAGGCCCTTGAACACTCTAGCCTTGCAAATAGAAGCATCTCCTCCTAGGATATTGTCATCCACAAATTGTTGATGAGTGAAGGTAGAAGGACCCAAAGAGGGCTTAAGTCCTTGTAGACTCTGGTCTTAACTTTTTCTTAGGATGAGTCTTCCCAAACATTCGGCTAGAATGATAAAGAGAATAGGGGATATGGGATTGCCATTCCTCAGTCCTCTTGAAGGAAAGAAGAAATTTGAAGGAGAGCCATTAACCAAAATAGATAATGAAGGAGAAGAGACAAGTTTGGAAATGAGCTTACATACTTGAGCATCAAAACCAAAAGCCTAAAGGACAGCCATAAGGAAATTCTAGTCCACCTTATCATAGGCTTTAGACATATCTAGTTTGAGTAGAAATTCTTCCTTCTTTCCTACCTCAAGAGAGTGGATAACCTCATGAACCATGATGATGGAGTCAAGAATCTATTTCCCAAGGACAAAACTAGTCTGTTAAGGGGAGATGATCAAATGGAGAATACTAAGGAGTCTAGAGGTGAGAACCTTAGAAATTATTTTATAAAAAGAGTTGCAAAGACTAATGGGCCTAGACTTATCCATTGAATTTTCCCCTGGGATCTTCAGAATGAGAACTAGAAAAGTGGCATTAAGTTATTTCAAGAGATTTATGGCCCCAAAGAATTCTTGAACAGCCTTAGTGACATCCCATTTGACCACCTCCCAATAAGCATGGAAAAAGAAAGTTGGGAAGCCATCTAGGCTAGGAGCCTTGTCCCTCGAGAGAGAATTGAGAGCTTGAAAGATTTCCTCTAGGGAGGGGATGAATTTCAACATAGAGTTGTGGTGTGATTGCAAAAAGGAGGAGATAGCCAATAAAATGTCCTCTTAATTAGTCACTGAGCGAGAGGGATCCTTGGTAAGGAGAGAAAAGAAGAACTGAATAGCTTCTTCTACAATCTCATCATCCTTGGAAAGTTGTGACTGGTCTTTCTTGATGCTTGAGATCTTGTTATTTGCCCGATGTTTAAGAGTGGTCAAATGAAAGAATCTAGTGTTCTAGTCTCCTTCTTTCAACCAATCAACTATTGATCTTTGTTTCCAAAAATGCTCTTCTTTTCATATGATGTTGTGGAGATCAAAGAGGATGGCCCTTTCTTCCAGCCAATTCTGGTCATTATATCCATTCTGCTAAATTTCTTCCTGGATAATATGGAGCTAGTTAGTCTTCTCATCTTTATCCTAAAAGATGTGGCCAAAGTCTAACTTGTTCTAAATTTTAATGTTTCTTTTCACAGCCTTCAATTTTTGGGCAACTCTGAACATAGAAGTACCTTCTACCTCAATATTATGCCAAGAAGAAATCTTAGTTTCCAGAGCTGTGTGGGTGATCCACATTTTCTCAAAACAAAAAGGAAAGGTCCTTTTCACAGAAAGAGGGCAAACTAAAAGAGAAATAGGAGAATGGTCTAAGTCCACTCTAGGGAGAAGGGATAGTTTGCAAGAATGAGACTCTAGCCACCCAAGAGAGATGAGGGCTCTATCAAGGTAGACCTGGATACATTCCCCACCAATTCTTATGTTTGACCAAGTGAATCTTCCCCCCAGGAGATCCACATCCATGAAAGCCACATCATTAGTGAGAGGAGAGTTGAAATCCCCCATGATAATCCCTTTGTTGATGTTGTTAATGGTGATGACTACAAAGATCTTAGCCTAGAAATCTTTCCTATCCCTTTTAGTATTTGGGGTGTACAGGTTTAAGATAAACCAAGAGTCATCACTATGGATGTGTGACACCTTACAAAGGAGAGCATTATCAACATTATAGATGGGAGACATCTTGAAAGCCCTATTGTTATAAAGCATTAGCACCCCTCCTAAGGCTCCATCAGAGTCAGTGGCATCACTATTCATGAATTTGCTAAAGGATATCTTATTTACCAAATCCCTTTTCATCTTAGTGTCCTGGATCATCAAAAAATTAGGTCTTTGATCTCTGATCATGTTTCTAACTAGTTCCTATTTATGAGCCCCATTAAGGCCCCTTATATTTCAAGATATGGTCTTCATTTATTACTTCATGAGAATTCCTTGATGGTTCTTTGGCTCCCATCTGCCAAATTTCTTTTGGTTTCTTCTTGCAATAGCTGATTGGATTTCTTCCTTCTTGATTGCTTGGGTGTTACCCTAACATTAGCCTTTACCTTGCTTCTGGTTGTCACTGGGGATAGTAGAGGGTGGTCATGATGTTGGTTCTTCTTTTTTTCATCATACACTAGCCATTTAAACTATCAAGAGAATAGTTATCAATCCAATCAACCCATTGAGAGACTTGGTTAGGGGAGGAATTATTGATGAGATGAAGAAGTTTAGCCTCCAACCCCTTAGGAGCTGATGGAGCATTTTCCTATTTAGAACCCTTTCCTAAAGGACTAATTGGGGATACCAAGAGCCTTGTGGTCTTCTTCTAGGGAGAGTCCTACCTACCATTAGGGCTAGAGGACTCTAGCCTTTGAGCATTCTTCACATTAGAGTAGGGGGTCTCCTGTCTTTGAACACTCTACTCTAGCCCAGATGACACTTTATCTCCTTCTACAATAGGGGCTTCCATGGGGGGCTCTACTTTAGTAGACACTATGGGGGCATGATCACCTATCTTGGCATCATCCTGCCTAGGGGCAATCTACTTGTCTTCCTTGTTCTCCCTCATCTCTAAAGACTTAGAGGGTTTACATCTCTAGATTAGTTTCTTCTTCCCCTTAGCTGACGTGTGAGGGGGATTGGATTTCTTCTTGGTTTTGTTAGAGGTATTTGAATCCTTTGTCTTCTACTTGTCTGCCTTGGGGCACTAATTAGCCTTATGACTAGCCTTCAGGCAAAGGAAGCAGGCAAAAGGAATAGTTTCATAAATCAATTTTTGTATGTACACTCCAAGTTTAGAATGAAAGGCCACAAACTCTGGCATGTTTGTGCCTTCTCTAACACCAATGTAGATATGTGCATAGTTGAGACGATGCTTGGAAGTAGTGATTAGATCCGTAGATAGGAGTTCACCAAAAGTCCTTGCTAGCCCCACAAAAACATCTTCGTTCCAAAATTCTAAAGGTAACCCTAGAAGCCTTACCTAGATAGGGGCTTGAACAAAAAAGGAGTCATTCAAGTTCAGTTTGGATGACCAATTCTAGAGCACCAGGGTGGAATGATCAATAGCCCACTGTCCTTCACAAAGAATATTAGATAGATCTTCCATGTATTTAAAATCAAAAGACAAAAAGCCCTTTTCCATAGCTGTGACCAAAACTTGGCCTTTGAGAGCCCATTGCTTCTTAATGAAGGTCTTGACATCATCTATGTTTGGTCTAGGCCCTAAAAAATTTCCAATCAGATTAGAAGCCATGGATTGAATGCTATGATCCACAATTTTTTCTAGGATGGCTATGGCACAAGAACCTTTCTTAGTCTCAAGAAGAGTCTTAATAAGTGGGAAAGAGGACTTACCTAAGGGCTTGACCCCAAAAAGAGATGACCATTTTGTAGATCCTTGCTGGTCTGCTTTGGGAACCGAAGGAATATTGACCACTTCCTTGGGGGGAACATCTAGGTCCCTGTACACATTCTTTGACTAGTCCTTGGTACCAAAAGATGCTTGACCATCCCCCACCTATGACCCATGTTCCAGTCCAAGGATCCAATCTTGACAGCCCAGAGGTATCTCACCCTTTCCTAAATTCAAATTTTGAAAACCACCACTTGCTCCGATCCCTCCGCTCACGCTCGACATGATTTACCACAAAGTGTTCTTCCAAAAGTTATGAGATTATAGTTGATTCCAAGTGAAGTGTTGATTGATTCAAGGAATTCAAACCTTAGAATGGCTTGTTATGAGATAATGATTGATTTTGATTAAAAATTTAACCAATTCGATGATCTATTACCTCATAATGGATTATTATGATATTCTTGTAGTTTTTGAGTGCAGGGTTGACTGATTTAGTAATTTGTAACTTTAGAATATATTTTTATAATATTTGAGCTAATTATAAGTGAAAATTTGATCAATTTTATGTTTTGTAACCTCTAAATAGTTTGTTATAATATTGTAGTTTCTTTTGATTGAACAATTGACCAATTCAATAATCTATCACATCAGAATGACTTGTTATGATATTACTATTGGTTTGAAGTTAGGGGTTGACTTATTTGGGGATTTGTAACCTCAGAATGGCTTTTATGACATTGTAGTTGATTATGAGTGAAGGGTTGGCTAATTCAATCATCTATAACCTAAGAATAACTTATTATAAGATTGTATTTGATATGAGTTAAAGGTTGATCAATTCAATGGTCTATAACATCAAAATGGCTTGTTATGAGATTAAAGATGATTATGATTGAACAATTGATCAACTTATAACCTTAGAATAACTCATTATGAGATTATAGTTGATTATGATAGAAGGGAAGAACCAATTTAGTGATATAAAACCTCAAAATGCCTTATTATGAGATTTTAGCTAATTTTGAGTGAAGAGTTAACTAATTAAGAAATCTACAACTTTTGAACACTAGTACATTTTGTAAAATATGTGATTATGTGACTAAGACTTTTGGTCACACTACTAAAAATTGTAGTCATGTGACCAAAAATTATCACATTCTCTTATTTCTTTTCAATTAATAACTCTAGGTGACTAGAAAAGTGATGAATTTGGTCACCAAGTGAAATGACAAGATCAACCAAATAGAAATTACTAAATAGACTACCAAATAAATGATTAAATAGGCGAGAGGATAATTAGTCACTAGTTATTAGTCACCTAGATACAACTACCACATAAATAACTAAATAAGTGAGTGGATACGTACTCACTAATAATCACTCATTTGTACTTCCTCTCTTCACTTTCTCTAAGGTCTATTATTAATGGATTACTTTTATTTTATTTTTCATAATTCATTCATGGCCTTTGGAATGTAATGCCCCACCAAGGGATCCAAAGAATTAACCTAGAATTTCACTAAGTTTGGTAGCATTTTTTTTTTGTTAACATGAAAGTAAATACCACACATAACTTATGCATAATAACGGAAGCAATAGCAATGTCCATCTAAAAGTAATCATAACATACACAACTGGTTACATTCTTTAAAATCCCTTAACGTTGAATTACATCTAAACAACTAACATTAATGAATCCATCTAGTACAACATCCACATGAAATAATAATGATAAGTCCAATGTTCATACATTACATTTCAAATGCTCAATCATCCACTATACATGTCACAGGGTATGAAAAAGCTCAAAAGAATATACATATGTGAAATAAGATATATCATCTTATTCTAATCCATGATACATCAAAGTAAAGATAATCACATGATACACATGATACATCATGATAGAAGATATACATCCATCATAAAGATCAAACATAATAAACTAAGTGCATGGTTCCTCCCAATCATAAATAGCATCATTAGACCATCATGGATCCTAGCCATCCCTCCGTGTGTAACATTCCAAATCACCGAAGAGATCATCGATATTAACATAGTAGGAATGTCACTCCTAACATATACTATATCATATGCAGAAAGTAATCTAATATGAAAATAAAAGCATAAGATAACATCATCTAACATATGCTAATCATCAATGAAAGGTTACATATCCACCATCATGAAGGACGCATCAGCCACGATGTCTCAATGAATCTCAAATGATAAGAGTGGAAAAAAACTACCACTCAACCGCATGGTACCTAAGTGGTCCACTCCCACCGTGCTAAGGAGATAATATCAAGTCCCAAATAAGATATCCAAAACACATAGCATAAATCTCTGCAAGTCCAGGAATCTTAAAAGTATACTAACTCAAAGGTTCCAAGCACAAAAATTGACATCTAATCCCAGAGGCACACAATGACATGTAGGAACCTACTATGCAAGCGAGAAAGTGTCATTGCATTTATCACATACAAGTTACCCTGGCAGTTAGCTAAACTCCACGGGTCCATACTGATCTCATGCAGCCACTAGTATCCTCTCATACTGACAGGGCATACTATGGAATGCAAGGTCACAACCATGCATTCTCACTACTCCCATCCTAGTCTATACAAGCACTCAAGGCATGGACGAGAACCAAAACACTTATCTTTTTAGGTTCATTTAGTTAGTATTAGGTGTGAATGTTATCACTTATTAATCCAACTTACAATGAGTTACCCTAGCAGCCTCTTAGGGCCTTGACCCCCATTGCAAGCCACTTCCTGACACTAATGCAGATATCCTACCCTAAGCTCATGGAATCATAAATCTCAAAATCACAAAAGATAATCCAAAATAAAAATCATCAAATATGCATAAAAGCATCAAATCTCCATGAGCAAGCATCCATAGAAAATCATGATCACAACAGCTCTCTATTGGCAACTGAAGTATCACTGATAATCAAAATGTATCCATTGGTTCTCAATAACCAAAATATATCTCAATCATATTGATCGAAGACTCCAAAATGGTTGAGTCAAGCATGTCACAACATGAAATCATCAAGAATAAATCCACATTTCAGTCCCATCATGGTGACTAGAAAATAACCAAAGATAACTTATCGATGACCAAAAATGGTTAAGTCAAGTGTCTCATACATAAGAATCTCAACTATAATAATCAGTAATTACAACCAATACATAGAGCATTCCATCACATAACCATGGTTGGGTTTATAAAGATCAAGATTAAAACATCATCATGACATCACAATCACATAACCCCTAAGCCTCTAGTAGACGTCCTATAACTGGTCAACACTAGTCAACCCAAAAACCCAAAACAATAGCATAAAGAATACACAATGCAAACACATGTTTTGGTTTTGCTAAATTTACAAACTTGAATTTAAATGTAAAGGTCTCAGTTTACGTTTTCCAATTTAAATATCAAGTGGAGAAATTTCATGTTTTACTTAACCCATGTATTGTATTGACAAATAAAAGTTTCTCCCCAAAAACCGTTAGACTCAATTTTCTAAATGTCTAAATGTCTTTTGTATATAGATTTTGCTGATAATGACCCCCATCATTTTCAAAATAATAATTGAAATTCTTTTCATATTCCTCTTTCCAAATTAAAAGATTAAATTGATCCTATATTGCTCAACATTATAAAATAATTTGTTATTAAAGAATTACTCTTTAAGTTCCAATCATCTATCAATATATTAATTATTTATTATTAATAATGTATATACATATGTATACCTATATATATATATTTATACATATATATATAAAAATACATATACATATATAATTATTAATTTACAAAATGAATTATATAAAAAACTGAATTAATAAAATATATGATAACCGCACATTACACACGGTGAGTTTAATAATCGCCGGTCACAACATATATATATATATATGACCTGCGGATTGTAGGGTACACTATGGTCGTAGGTACACTACAGACCGCAGGTACTCTGTGGTACCGCAGTCCGCATAGGCATTGTCATCGACGGGGATGGGGAAATAAGTCCCTCCCGCCCATTCCAAAATTTACTTATTATTATTTTTATATTGCATTTTTTTTTTAAATGCTTCCCTCCAATGTAAATCATGATGCGTTTAACATTCGCTCACTATGAAATATAGGTCATTCGACTTTTAATTAAATATATATGTATATATACATATGTATGTATATATATAGAAGTATATATGTATATATATGTGTGTGTGTGTGTATATATATATATATATATATATAGAGAGAGAGAGAGAGAGAGAGTTTAATCAAATATCACAGCATATAGACACACACACACACACACACACACACACACACACACACACACACACACACATATAAAATTGTATTTATATATATATTTATATGCATATATGTATTCAGATTTAAAAATATAAACATATATATACACAATATAAAAATTTCAATTCTCAAAAATTTTCTATAAACTTTTTATCTCAAAATTTACTCAATAGTTTATCTAATGGCTTGGCTACAATTTAATCCCTAGCCCTGTGTTCTTTTCTATGCATATAATATTTTCAAATAAATTTAACTACCCATATTGAGAATGCATACAATAAAAATAAGAAAATCCTCAGAAGACATATGGAAGACACGAAGAAGACAGCGAATACAAGATGCGGAAATAGCATAAGTAAAATCACAAGAATCTACTCGAATTTTGATGCTAATTCACTCTTCCTTAGAAAACTTGCAGAGCAAGCTCCTCCCTCCTTCAGAGTTCTCGAGTCCTACAATGCTCCAATTTCTCTCCAATGCTATGTCTAAGCTTCTAGGAATGCCTGAATATAAAGAGCTCTCAGGAAACCTCTAGAATACTTCTAGAAATAGCTAGAAGATGTCACCAACTAAGCATGGGTCTTTTCCAACCTTCTAGATGAGCCATAGGGTTGTAGACACCATGTGCTTAATTGATGCACTAACCCCCGTGTTGTTGACATATGAGAAATGAAAAGGTGTGTTAATTCCCATGCAAGCTTATAACTCCAATTTACTTTTTATATAATTTCTATTTAAATATGTATAACTTTCATTTTAATTTTTTATAACTTTTATTATTATTATTATTTATTACTTTATTATTAATTTATAATTATTATTAATTTTAATTTCTAATTTTCTTGTATTTAATTCCTTTTTCCTCAATTAATTCTCATTTAATTAATTATAAACAAAATATCAAATATCATGATATTTTATATTAATTTTCTCAAATAATTAATTAATTAAATCTATTTATTAAGACTTAATTAATAGAAAATTCACCATAGACCTCCAAGATAAAATATGAAAACCCATTATAGAGCAATTCACACAAAATCAGTCTAAAGGGTTAAAAATAATGAATTATGTCATCCAACACATTCGATAGGTAAAATATCCAGATACTTGTCCTACCTCACTAGGAAAATTGGCTTAAGGGTTTGGGATTTGGACTTGAGAATTTATCTCCCTTCTCTTATCATTGAGATAGTATAATAGGGTACGCTCATCCTGGCAATTCAGGGAAGTCGATACCTGATACCTACAACCTGCAAAAAAACCATGCATGTACATACAATATATATAATGCTAAGCTAAATAGACAATGGGAGGAAGTGGTGCATCGTGTAGATCTCGACTAAGCAGGTGACTACAACTCTCTTCCTTAACCATATCAGAAATGCCATACAATATGAAAACACGCACACCATACACATGCAAGTATGGGGTAAGTATCTATAATAAAACACATGAGATAATAAACCATCTAACTAATCATCAACAATAATTGAAAGCAATATAATGATCATCATGCATACATGAAATGTAAAGTCTAAATGATCTCATCATATAACCACTAAATCCATAACATAATGTCTGATAGTCTCAAAACAATACTACTAATCCATCAACGTAAAACTAGTCCAACATAGTCTGATAATAATAGTAACAATGTCTGGAAAAGATGTGAACGAGGGTAGGCACTACATGGAACTTCTCTTTCTCATACCAATTATGGTTTTACTTTGCATCTTCTAGGATACAAGACACTTTGTTAAATGAATTGGGAGATTTTATTTACCATTTTGGGCTCTTAGATGAATATTGCAAGCTTCAAGTATAATCAAGCTAAAAAAATGTTAATCCAAAGAATAGAAATGAGATTCTAACTTAATATAGATATAAATATTCTGAATCAACTCTAGACTTGAAAATTTTTGGAAGGACTTGGCCAAAACTAGGGATTTGGGGAGTCTCTCCTTGGAAGAGTTTTTATAAATTCATGGATCCTTATAACTTAGCCAAGACCACTAAACTCAAAACTCACAAGGACTTAGTGAGTCTTGAAAAGATTCTAGAGGCTATGAAACACATATTTGTGTCTCATTGACCAAGACTTGATTTTTCCCTCACTTATCCATCAATATAAGAGGACTATAAAAACACATAACTTTTAGTAACCAAGTAAACAACACAATTATTTGTATCATCAAAAATCCCTTTAGAGTTTTGTGTATAAGTTAAAATATTTCATTGTTCTAGCATTACAAACAAATCTTGCAAGTTCATGACACATTTAAAATTATTCCTAACTCTGTGTTATCATATTCTAAAGCGTACTAAAGGGTTTTACCTTGGTCATGACTAAAAATGAAAAAAAAAAAAGGAAAAAGGGAATCCAATATTTAGAGAGATTGTCAGGTTGCATGGAAAATAATTAAAGCAACAATAAGGAAACATAAAATTTAAGTAATTAAAGATAAATAAATAATTAGTAAGCAATTTTTAATGCATTAACCTATTTTGAACCTTTAAACAAAATTATACTAACTCAATTTAAGAAAGAAGAAATTAATCATTTTAATTTATCTAACTTTATATCGACCATTCATTTCCTATTTTTGTTATGTAGAAGATAAAACATATTCATATGTTAAAATTATGATCTAATTAATCTTTTACTATTTTCCCCTTTCAAGAAAAATAAAATAAAATAAAATACTCTCATCTAATTGATATCTTTACAATGCAAAAAATGTGTTAGTTTTCAGAGGGAATGAAAATATTTACAGGGAAAATGAAAGAGTCCCAAATATTAAAAATATCAATGTTGCAGCAAGAATTCATAATCAAGTATAAAGTGAGGAGAGAAAGAAACCGATAGTATTGAGGTTTATTATCCATTATAGGTTTTATCTATTTGGAAAGGATTCAAGCACATGAAAGCATCAAGTTGATAATAGGGGAAGAGATTCTCAGACCATCTATGCTTACGTCCATATACCAGTCATGGATATTAACTATTTTCATACCCATCTTATTCAACTTGTTTTAATCTCTTTATTTCTTGGTACATAGCTCTATAATTTTTGTAGATGAGTATGTCTTAGGCCAATTCCTAGATGATGCAGTAAAATTTTATGATTAATTCTATAGGAACAATTATTATTTCTGAAAAATACATCAAACATAAGAGGGATTTTATTTCAATCTTTGGTGTCGAAGATTATTCAGATTCAACTTGTTTTAATCTCTTTATTTCTTGGTACATATAGCACTAGATTTTTTCATAAATGAGTATGTCTTAGGTTGATTCCTCGATGATGCAGTAAAAATTCATGATTAATTCTACAGGAACAATTATTATTTCAAAAAAAACTCTTCAAACATAAGATAACTTTCATTTTTATATATGGTGTAATTGAATAAGTCATTTTTAGTGCAAGATTTTGTTCACATATGCATCTAAAGGAAATCTTAGGTTTTTTGCCATAAAAAATTATCATTAGATGTTGGAGGAAGTTTGGATGGTTAATCACAATAATTTGGTGAGTTTTTGGATTTCCTTTTATTTGTGAAGAGAAAATAGATTAAGGAAGACTCTATCAATTAGTTTTGCAATATCCTTCATTAGAAAAATAGGTTTAGGCATTTATCTTCTCCTTCTTCAATTTTCCATTTTTTTTCGTAATGCAAAGATCTTTATTCAAAATGTAAGATTTTTCTTTTTCTCAAGGTACCATTTTTATTTTCCAAGGGATTAGATTAAATTTTTATACCATTTTTGCTATCTATGAAGATATTGGTTCATTCAAGAAAGGGAAACATATTAATTGATTTTGTAAGACACTTTGAGATGGATAAGACCAATGAGACATCACACTTTTTTTAGAACATGATCTTTAATAGAACCAAGAGGCATTCTGCTAAGATTCTTGAGTAGGAGACCAAGAACATGTATGGACAACTCCATGCTTACACTTCCAAGTGGGGTTGGAATTTTTTTTTTAGTGAACATGTAGAGAATCCTTATTAAATAATCTAAGATATCCCTCATTATTTTTCCCTAATCTACAATCAAAGCCATAGAAGATAATATAGGGTATCCAACTCAATTCACTTCCTATTTTTTATCTGATTATCATTTATTGAAACACAAGGTAGACAATGGAAGTGATTTTGACTTAGTACATGATTTGAGAGAAGAAGTTCCCTCCCATCACTCTTATCATGTAGAGAAATCAATGTTGATTACTCATTTACCCTATTCCTTTCACTTTGATTTCATTATCTAATTTGAATGTTGTGTTCTCCAAATCTTTGGAATATCCTTTGGAAAAGTCACTATGTTTTCTAGTCAGTGATTGAATTTATATAAATCTAAATTGGTGATCCAACTCAATTCATTTACAAGTATTAAACTGATTCACATTTATCAAAATGAAGGACACAAAATAGAAGTAGTTTTGACTAAGTTGTAAGGAAACTTGGCACTAAAGAATATAACCACCGTTTCCACATAACCCATAATAGATCTAAAATAAACACGGAATTAAAATTCACATGCAAGAGAATAGACAACATACCCACAAAATTGTGACACAAGATATACCTTGGGAAACCCTCATTGAGGGAAAAAACCCAGCCTTCAAAAGCATCCATCACCATGTATTATTCAGCAAAAAATACCATTGCCATACAACTATGGAAGCCTTCATGGCCATAGCCACAACCGAGAAAACTATGTGAACAAGCATGAATCTACACATCCCATGCCATGCTTCCAACCTTCACAAATGCTCCCTTGGCTAACCTATCAAGCCTTGTCCCGCTCGACTCTTGCCTTTTTTCTTCTCCTTGTCACTCTACAACAACTACCCTTGTGGCTGCTTATATAGTAGCAAGTCCCACAAAACCACTAAGTGGTATTACATAAACCATGTGCTAAAACAATGTGCTACCTAACCCACCGACCCCACATTTAATATTGGGCATTTAATTCTTTTCCCCAATATTAAATAATTACATAAAATATTATCACAATGTTGCAATACAACTCATCAAGAATATTGCATGGGAATCTTTACATGTTGCACGTCCATCTAGGCACAAAATTACATAATAAAAATAAAATAATAAAATAACAATATTATGTAATGTGTGCAACACCCATTATCTCAACAATCTCCCACTTGTTGTATACATTGCATAGGGTCAATCCATAGCCACATAAATGAACAAGGGAACAATCCCTCCTAGCACATCCACCATCATGGATCAAAATACACCAAGTGCTCCATCCTGGTACCCACAACAAAATCAAAGTATTTAGCATCTCAAACATGAATGATCTCACCTCCTATTATGCCACTCCCACTGGACATACATAGAAGCCATCCAAAGAGAAAACCACCCAACCTGTCACATTAGAAGATCATAAAATCCTGTACCAACTAAAATTCCAAGCACAATAACCTGATCCAAAGGTAATCACATGTATCCGTAGTTGTCAAAATATCCATATCTGAAATAGCACCCACAACAAAGTGCCAAACCCATCCAACTATCCATACCTCAAAGGTATAACAAGTGAATCTCATATCACCAACATATCCAATCTATAACCTACAATCACAAGCCTCAAGAGTAATACCTGCCACATATATACCAAGAAGCTCCCACTACAAAAGATAATATCAAATCTATAACCAATCCACTCAAAATATCTCAAAGAAGTGAATCCATGTAGTATCAAGGACATCCACAATACATAAACTACTATCCTATAAGAACAACTATCATAACAAGTCTCCAATGCTCTCCCAAGTTCACCACAACCAATAAAGGAAAGAGATAAAGGAATAACCATGTCATCTCTCACATGACATACATGAGAACAAACTAGTGATCACAATCTCTAACCAATCTCAAATCTAAAGTAAGCAAAACTAAACATCCAGGAAGATAACCAAGACCAAAGAAACCATGCAAATCATAACTTGTATCATGTCCTTTTACACACACCTCTAGATGTAAACTATGCAAGTATGATCTCCTCCATAAAACCCCAACAAGAAGCCTCAACAAAAACCAAACCATACCATATAACTAATCATGGATGTAAGCCTCTCACAAGAAGATCAAACTCAATAAAACCATTCCTAAACCAAGGAATAACCATTCCTAATCCAAGGAAAATGCCCAATATAAAACCGTCTTCAAAATTCAACCAGAATAACAACATATGCACATGGAGATAACAAATGCTAAACCATCTCTCAAATGAACCCTCTAGAACTAACTCATGTACCATAGCTCAAGATCCATATCCATGAAAGACAAGCATAAATATAATGCAACTGAGAGAAACAATGGGCTATACATCTCAAGTAGCAAACCACCGAGTAGACCAAGAGTGGGGAATGAGAATGCTCATCAAGATACCCAAGTCTCCAACCAAGACTCATCCAAGAACAATCTCCTCTCAAGTCCATATCAAGTGACTACCCCTCGGAGTTCCTGCTGAAACCATCAACCGTCCCAACAAATACTTCTCTAATCCAAGAGAAATCAGCATCACCACCATCTCTAAGTATCCATGAGCACTTGTAACCAATCCATGCCAACTCCAAATGCAACATAGCAATATCATGAAGTATTCAGCTTATGATCAATGTACTCAATACCAAGAAACTAAACCAAGATCAATGTCAAAGTTCCAACCATGGCCTCAGGAACATAAACATGACAACATGATCTTACCATCTCAACTAAAAAAATAACATGCTCCATATGAACACACCATAATATGTCACAACTCTAAACACGTATCAAGAGTATACCATGACATAATAATGAAACCATCCTCACACCAAGGATAACATGCCAAATAAAAGCATAAACCACACCTTTGCCAAGAACCCTATGAGTCCTCAAGATGCAACCATCTCCACACACCATGAAGAAAACCATCTCCACATACCAGGAAGAACCATCTCCATACACCATGAAGATAACCAAGAACTCCATGAGTCCTCAAGATCTAACCATCTTCAAACACCATGAAGATAACAAGTGCACCATGCAAATGTCAAAGATGCTTCTGTAGCAACAGGATCTAAGACAAACCTCCAACATCTGCAAACACTCAATAAATATATCAATGCCAAAAACTCTCACTCAACTGTGGTACCAAGTCACCTATGGCATCATAAAATCCATCTCCTACTTGAAGATCCAAACTAAACCAAGAACTAATCCTGCACTGTCACCTCATCACTGTCACAAGCTCCCACTAAACCATGTATCCAAGCTATCCATGACATCATGATGAAAACCATCCTCTAACCATGAGAATCAACCAAGGCATCAAACCATCAAAGAACTCAAAGTGCACATCATGAGCTCCTCAAAAGAAACCAAATAACCATGATCCTCAACCAAGAAGATATACCACCATAACTGAATCAAAAATCCAAGCTAATGAACATCAAGGATGTACCTGTATATCCAATCATGTCATGCCAAAATCCATGACACCATGATCACATCCATGAATCGAGCATCTATCTCTCAAAGTGTCCAACCTGTCAGCATAAAATAGTCAACCACAATCCTCCACCATGACTGTACCTGGTAACAACGTCTCATCCCTTCTACATGAAAAAAATAGTAAATCATGTGACTTAGGGCATAGACAGCCCAAATCCAAGCCACCAATCTAAATATGCATCAATAATGAAAGATCAATGGGCAAAGACAACCCATAACCAAGCTATAAATGCAACCTATAAGTATAGACCACTTACAACACTGCACAACTTGTAGACCCAACAAGTCATCATGCATATCCAAACCAAACACTGATAACCATATCATCATGAGACCAATCTGAAATATGAACTGAGTATACAATGACATCAAATCTTAAATCTTCAATGCCATAAACTCACAATGTTACCATAGTCAAAATATACTTATAAATTGTTCAGATCAATATATCAACAAATAAATCATTCCAAACCTACACCAAATCTGAACCAATGTGTAGAGCTCTCCAAGAGCTTTCTGTTGACTACTTGAAGTCCAAAATCTGACTCCGTATGCCCAAGTTATGCCCTAATCCATGCTCAAAATAAACAACATCTGACTTTAGGGCTCTTAAAATTTGAAAAAAATTCAAAATTATAGAACCAAACCTACACCATGTTGTAGTTCTTTGAATTAACTTTCCAATGCCTATAAGAACTCTAAAATTCGATATTTTGAGAGAAAGTTATGGCCGTTTTACTAAGATAGTCTTTTTACCATTTTCAGTACGATTTTTCATTTTTAATTTTTTTTCAATGACAAAAATTCCGACGGGATTAAATCTGATGGCCATTATGGGCTGAAACCAAAAAACTCTTTCATTTCCTCTTAACATGGCCAAACTAGGGCATATTATATATCAAAATTTATGGAAATGTTGACCTGGATCCAATGGTGAGGTGTTTTTTTACCCAGGAGGTCATTAATGCAAGCTACCCCCCAAAACCCTCATTTAAATGAAACATCCGAAAAAATCCTTTTCTCCAACAATTTCACATGCCCAAATCTCTGCCTTTCTCAACTTAAAACATCATTCAAACTCTTCCCTTACATCCATCTTTACAATAACAAAAAAATTACTATTGTGGTGACATAAAATTTATTATAACAATCAACCTAGGGCATAATATTTCAATAGGAAAAACTCTTCCATTGGTCCTTGAGACATGGATTAATAAAATATATATAAATATATATATTTTAACCAATTTAGACCTTTACATGTAAAATGAAAGTTATAAATTTTTGAAATGTCACTAGTTACCTAAACCCATGATTGGACAACTTTTAGAAACTTTTCTCTATCTTCCTTCGTACTTAATGAAATTGCTTCAAATAAGTCCTAGTGGAAAGTACATTCATAATTATATCCAATTTAATCAATTTCCCAATGTATGAAACTGATTTGACAAGGAAAAAGTGACTGTTACAGAGAGAAGTTAGTTTAAAATATGGAAAAACCCTTTTTATCCATTTAACTTCCTAAAAAATACCTACTTTCTTCACCCTCAACATAAAGGGGGTTTTCATAACATATTACAAATCAAATTATTTTCAACTAGATTTAAAGTTTGTTTGGATAAGAACTTAATGGCAATATTTTACAAAAATTGTAAAAGTTGTCAAATAACTTTTGGACATTTGTTTTTCAATTTTACAATCTATAAACTAAACGACCTCAAATCCTTTCTATGGCCTTCATAATTTTTGTAGATATGATCATTAAATACAAATTATATTATTTTTACTATCATATCATCCAATTTATGTATCCACCTTATCTAACTAAAATAAAAGTGATTCAATAGGGCTAAAACCACTAAGAACAAATATGATATGCAAACCCCAATCCAAGCCCTCAGCTAGAACTATTCACCAACTAGGTCTCCTAACTTTGTATTTTCCCCTTTTCTCCCAAACTTCCCAAAACAACAAAAATAAATAAATAAGGTATTTGGAAACCCTTTTGGAAGTAGAATAACATGTGTAAAAAATAATTATTCTAGCTAATTGTGGAGATGTAGGAAACTATCCTAGACTCCCCACTAGGAGATAAGTTTGCTTCAAACAAAGTTTTATTTGGTAAACTATTAGACTTTATCACTCTATTGCATTTAGGTCCACAAACATTTACCTAAATAAAATGGTGTGGTTCAAAATCTTGAATTGGATCACAACATTACAATTCAAAGCAACCTTCTTAAGAATAAACACCCACCCCTTCCCAAGAAATTGACCTACTCAGATGGAGCATTGGATATCTCTAATAAATGGTGGTGAATTGGTTGTGTTGTTTGAGAGATAAGTTGTGTTGGTTTTCCTACACTACATCTACCATTAACAACCAAATAGGGCACTTAGATGGACAATTTTGAACTATAATCCTGACCCACAAATTGTTAATCCCTTGGTATAGATTTCCATCCTTTCAATGATTCTTGATTGGGAACTAGATAATTTTGATATTGGACTGCTAAAATTAGATCAAACCCCCTTTTTTGAAAGAGAATTTTTATTTAATCCAACAAAAAGAGGTATCCCCAAAAAGTGGCCAATTATTTTCAGCAATAAGATCATTTCATTAATATTCACTATCTATAATGGGTTTTAACTTTCGGGTAAATTGGTGGATTTTCTATAGTGTAATCCATCCATTTCTCATTACTACAACCAACATTAGTGGTGCAGAAGCACCTAGTACAAAGGCACAATAGGAATATAAAGGGAAAATTTCCATTAATAAGGATTTTATGTATTTCATTATGATGTGATAATCCAAAGCATAATAAGTCCTTGTAAAGGATCATGTAATTCATTTGTGCAATATTGCTCATTTTGTTCAAATAGGTTCTTATATAGTTAATCTTGGTCAAGAGGGTCAAAATATGGAATAAGATGCAAGGAGAGATAATTTGAGTGTAACTGATCATGTTTTTTTAATTTCAACATGTTCTAGGTGCCTATGTCAAGTTTGGAGTTACTTTTGTAAAAAAAAATGCAATAGTTGTCAAAAATGCAAAAAAAAAAATGTTGCATAATGTAATTTCAAAAAAAGTTGAAAAAATAATGTAAAAATTTATTATTTAAGTCATGAGTTAGTTGGATAAATTAAGGACCTAATATAACCTTATATATGTTATTCAATGGTCAAATTTAGAACAGTGTACAAGTTGGAGGAAGTTTCGGGAATGATTTGATTAGTCACACCTGTGACTGTCACCATAGATTTTGCAGAAGTGGTGAACAATAAAGTATTTTCATTCATTTAAGATTAAATAATTTATCTAGTGAGGAAAAAAGGATGGAATAGAGAATGATATTAATTATTATGCATTTTTATTGTATGGAAATTAAATGAAGTATTTTGTTATTTTATATTCAATATTCTTGACAGTCTTTAGAACAATTATGTTTTTGGTGTTTATGAGTACTTTTCTACATGAAAATTGATTGAATGGTCATTTTAATATGTTAATAAATGAATTGGGTTGATTTCTCTTTGTGTTTAATCTATTTTGAGTAAATTCCCTGATCTATTGGAAGAGATCCATGTGATTTTTGGAAAATAGTCATAAACCCTCCTTCCTAGAGTCAGTTACAAGGAGCTTCTTTTAACTATGCTTGTACTCAATGGAGGAATCTTATTCCTAGTTAATTTTAAGGTATATTTGAAGATATTCCATATTAATTTTCTCTTGTATAAATTTTTTAAGTATTCTTTGAGATATTTGATACCCTAGTAGCACAAAAGAACATTTTTTTGAAGTTTTCATGATAATAAAATGATCCTTAGTACGATGGCTATAACCATTCAACCAACTATTGGATTTGGATCATTTTTGGATATTATTTCAAAAACCTATTTATCTACAATATCAATGGTTGGATTTTCAAAATTCACTATAATTTGAAAGATATATATGATTGTGTGCACATCTATAAAATTGTCATGATGTTGACAACATGTTGAAAATTAGAACATGGGTAACAAATGACCTCACTGTGTAGGATCAATAATTTATCCTTAATTATTTTTTAATTTATGAGATTAATTTGTTTAGGAAAATTCATTAATAAACTTCTTGAATGCAATCAAGATGAGGAGTTGGTTCTATCAATAGGTCAAATGACATCTAATTGTGGATCAATAATTTAATTAGTTTTCTTATTATTACAATGTGAGTTTTATAATGGCTGATTGAACCATGGTTAATACTTTATTGTAATGCCCCCACTATTAGTGTTTTTTTGGGACAATTAATTCTTGCAAAATAATTGTTAGAATGATAACAATAAAAAAATTAACTATATTACTCTACCCTCTAATTTAACCCCAATCTTAAGGACATCTTGAAGTTAGAATTCCTAGCGCATAGCTACCTCATCATCTTCTCGGGAGCACACCCCTTAAGATTCTTCTTAGACAGCCATCCTCTATCCAAGGTTACTCACATATGCATATGTTGACAACATCAAAATATTCTAGCACATTGATAATCAACCATGGCAGACAATGGAGATTTTAATATCTCCATGCTCCATGATTCAATATCGATTTTCAGCCATAGCAAACAATGGAGATCTTTATATTGCACATGCTCCATGCTTCAAGTTCACATTGATTCTTAGTCATGGTGGACAATGGAGATCTTAATAGCTCACATACTCCATGCTTCAACTCTCATTAATATCCACAGTGCTAACCTCATAGGTTAAAGCAATATTATCCACAAGTATGATTCATTAATATAAATAAATTCATAAATATAATTAAACAAATATAATCTATAAACATACCTTTCTTACCTTCTTCTTTTATTGGTCAGTGTGGCTCTATCCTTAGTCAGCCCATCAATGAATTATTTCTTCTAGATTATCTCAACTCTATATTTACTTTCAAAAAAATTTCATTTTCTAATTATAAGGAAAGGGAAATATATACTTTTTTTGTTTCTTCTTTTCCAAGAGTCACAACCTTTCATACTACAAATCCTTTGAAAAGTCACAATACTTCATTGTTATAATCCTTTCAAAAAGTCACAACACTTCATAAATAAAATCCTTTGGAAAAGTCTCATAACTTTATAGTGACAATATTTTTGAAGAGTCGTAACTATTCATAATTATGACCCTTTTGAAAGTTCACATCCTATCAATATCATTGATACCTTTTTCCAAAGTCATTTCCTTATTTTCTTTGTACTACTTTTCTCATCCATTTTTCCTTATTAGACTCCTCTCTTCTCCTCTTCTTTTTCCCCTCTCTAAAATAAACTCTCCTCCCTTCTATATCTTAATTTTAAGGAGTCATGTCTATTTGTTAAACATCTCTTGACTTTTAATTAGATTTAGTTAATTTATATTATTCTATGTTATATTATTTATTTACTTTTTTTAATTTATTATTATTTATTATTAAATTCTATTTAGAAATTTAACATACTTTCTACAATATTGTCTATTGTATTTAATTTTGTTTCTTTATTTACTCATTAAAATTTTATTATTTAAAATATCATACGAAATATTATTTCATTAATAATATAGATTATATAATAATTATTTTCTAGTTGAATATTTTAGTATTAGTTTTAATATAATTTTATTATCATTATTTATTTATAACACTCTATTTTCTAATTATTATTTGAATAATATCTTAAAATGGGGATATGACAGTCTACCCTTCATCAAATTGCTTGTCCTTAAGCAATTAGATATTTTCTTCTATTTAGTTGAAATATATATTTCTTTTAGTCCAAATTCTTAGGTTCCTATCATGGATATGTTTGAATTATTTCTAATAGTCATTAACTTTCTACATTAATCATCCATATAAATTATTTTTCTAGATCTTGTTTAATTCTATAGGATGGAAAGATCATGCTCTGATACCACTATAATGTCTCTACTATTAGGGTCAGTTTGGGACAAGTAATTCCTGCAAAATAATGGTTAGAATCACAATAATAATAAAACTAATTATATTACTCTACCCTCTAATTTAACCCCAATCTTAAGGATGTCTCCAAATCGGGCTTCCTAGCTCATAGCTACCTCACCATTTTCCTAGGAGCACACCCCTTAAGATTATTCTTGGATGGGCATCCTCTATCCAAGGCTACTCACATATGCATATGTTGACAACATCAAAATATTATGACACATCGATAATTGCCCGTGGAAGAAAATAGAGATCTTAGTATCTCCATGCTCCATGTTTCAATATCAATTCTCTGCCATGGTAAACAATGGAGATCTTAATATCTCACATGCTCCATGCTTCAAGTTCACATTGATTCTCATCCATGTCTGAAAATGGACATCTTAATAACTTACATGTTCCATGCTTCAATTCTCATTAATATGCATGGTGCTAACCCTATAGGTTAACACAATATTATCCACAAGTATGATTCATTAATATAAATAAATTCATAAATATAATTAAACAAATATAATCCATAAACATACCTTTCTTACCTTCTTCTTTTCTTGGTCCATGTGGCTCTATCCTAGTTAGCCCATCAATGAATTATTTCTTCTAGATTATCTCAACTCTATATTTACTTTCTAAAATTATTCATTTTCTAATTATAAGGAAAGGACAAAATATACTTCTATATTTCTTCTTTTCCAAGAGTCACAACCTTCCATAATACAAATCCTTTGAAAAGTCACAATATTTCATAGTTATAATCCTTTCAAAAATTTATACAACAATTCATAAATAAAATCCTTTGAAAAAGTCTCAATACTTTATAATCACAATATTTTTGAAGAGTTTCAACTATTCATAATTATGGCCCTTTCAAAGGTTCACATTCTTGTTAGAGTAATAAACTATCTTCTTTTTAATTAAATAATATTGATTTAATTATTAAGCCACTTATTATCTCTAGTTTACTTAAGCTAAACTTTGGGCATATAATAATTAATTATTTTAGTAATTACTAGCATGCAGCTTAGGTTAGTTACCTATTAGGGTTTTGATATCCTATTATAACGATTGATCTCTTTGTAATTTCATTCATTCACTTTTGATAATAGCAATCTCTTTTTTTCTCATCAAGAATGTGTTATCTATGGATCTAAGAATTCTAGCCTACATAGCTTTTGCTTCTCTCTTTCTATGATAAGTGTTTGCATGCAGGTGAATCTTGGGAGCTATGGGGTTGAGCTTTCATCAACTTCAACATGGTATTAGAGCTCTAGATCTTCATACCTTTTTTCTTTTTATGAGAGGTTTGGTTTGGTTTTTAGATTTGTATTTTTTTATTTCAAAGGGTTTTAGTTTTCAGAAGCATTTTGCATTGGATCTAGGAGGGTCATTTTTTTGGTGAATTTTAAGCCCAAATAGACCTCACCATTGGATTCATAGTTCCCAAAAACCCCTAATTCCATATAAAATTTGTCAAATTTGGACACAATTGTAATATGAGGCAAAATAAATTGTCCCAATTTGGCCACACTTACCAAGGAGAGATAGTTTACTTTTTCCCAAAAAAGGTTTAAAAATATATTTTTTCAAAAAATCACATGGTAATTGTTTTTTAACAGTTTGGAAAACAAATAAATCTCCTTTTATTTAAAAAAAAATGCATGCACTTTTGGCATTTAAAGTGTTGACATTAGCAAGGTACATCTTCACAGTCCTGACAATAGCAAAGTACTAACATAGGTAGGTACAGACATCAGTACAAGTCATGATTTAAGCCAAAATTTGATGGCCTTCAAACCATCACCTTTTTGAGTTTTTTTTGTCATAAAAAGTACTTAGTGGTATTTTGGTCATATCTTTGTCATACAGAGGTATGTTTTGACAAATCTTGTATTGTCAAAAATCTCTTTCTAAGCCCGTCATGATGGTGTAGGTCATTTTGACTTTTAATGTTATTTGGTTTCTTATTTATTCAATTAAATGTAAAAGTTCTATTTTGCACTCTTGGAGACATATCTTGAGCATCTAATCTTCGATTTGGAATTTTTTTATATCATTAGAAATGTCTTTGAGATATCTTTCTAGTGATGCTAGTTGTTTTTCCATATTTTGCTCTAGGCACATTCATTTTAGTCTTTTGCATTTTTACATTCTGGTGGATATCTTGTTATTTTAGGTACAAGGATCAAGTTTATTGCTTTAGATAATTCATCATGGGTTGTATTATCTATTGTACCAACCTTATGTCTCTTCTAGTTTATTTAGACATCATTTGTATCTATTTCTTTGTAAACACACTGAGGAAAAGTGCCACTCTATTGCATTTTAGGATCTTGCACATCTTTTTGTTTTGTTGTACTTGCACTACATTATGAAGTGCCTTGGGGGGTTCCATGTTGGCCATATTCACCATCTTCCTTTGTCAAGTGAGTGTTCCTTCCATGATATTAGCCTCATGATGTGTTGATGACATTTGTCATTATAGGAGTTTGTACTTCTTTTGCACTCTCGATGTTCTTAGTTCTTCTTTTTGTAGGAGATATTGCAAAAATTTTCAATATTCATGTCTTACCTCTCAGTATTATAAGGGGTTATTTTGGTTCTATTTCTTTCTTGATTCAATGGAGTGAGTTATGTATTCAGTATTTGATCATATATACTAGGTGATTGCACTAGCTAGACACCTATGCATTTCAATGAGATGAATCATTTACCATATAGAAATTCTTTCATTCATATTTTTGGAGAGCATGAAGATACCTTCTATCTCTGATTGATCAGCTCTTCAAATGTAGTCTTCTCTACTTGGTCATGTTCTATACAGTGGAGGTTCTTCAGATCAGCAGTTTGGAAATATTTTCCATTTCATTCTTTAGTGGTGTTCTTCATGATCATCCTTTTGTTCCTACCTTCTGGAATATTTTATTTCCATCTCTTTTTGGAGTAGGATTTTTCTCATGTGGTTTTCTCTATTTCTTCTCTTTACAAAGATTTGGTTGTGCTTGGGTACCTCATTAGGCCCTGTTGTTGGGACCCAATTTTACTTTGAGTAGTAATTTCTAGATTTTTAGCTACTCCCTAAGTTTATCTTAAAGGGGGTGTTAGAGTAATAAAGTATTTTCTTACTAATTAAAACATATTGATTTAATTATTAAGTCACTTATTATCTCTAGTTTACTTAAGATAAATTGTGGGCATATAATAATTAATTATTATCATGCAACCTAGGTTAGTTAACTATTAGAGTTTTGATCCCCTTTTATAAGGATTGATCTCTTTGTAATTTTATTCATTCACTTTTGATAATAGCAATCTCTTTTTCACTCATCAAGAATGTCTTATCTATGGATTTGAGAATTCCAGCCTCCATAGTTTTTGCTTCTCTATGTTTGTGATAGGTGTTTGCATGCAGGTGATTCTTAAGAGCTGTGGGGTTGATCTTTCATCAACTTCAACAATCCTTTCAATATTATTGATACCTTTTTAGAAAGTCACTTCCTTATTTTCTTCATACTACTTTCCTCATCCATTTTTCCTCGTTAGACTCCTCTCTTCTCCTCTTCTTTTTCCCCTCTCTAAAATAAACTCTCCTCCCTATTATATCTTAATTTTAAGGAGTCATGTCCATTTGTTAAACATCTCTTGAATTTTCATTAGATTTAGTTAATTTATATTATTTTATGTTATATTATTTATTTACTTACTTATTTTTGTTTATTATTATTTATTATTAAATTCTATTTAGAAATTTAACATATTTTCTACAATATTGTCTCTTGTAATTAAAATTTATTTATTTATTTACTCATTGAAATTTTATTGCTTTTTAATTATTTAAAATATCATAGTAAATATTATTTCATTAATAATATAGATTAAATAATTATTATTTCCTAGTTTTATATTTTAGTATTAGTTTTAATATAATTTTATTATCATTATTTATTTAATAACACTGTTTTATCAAATTATTATTAAAATTATATCTTAAAATGGAGATATGGCAGTCCACCCTTCATCAAATTGTGTGTCCTTGAGAAATTAGATAATTTATTCTATTGAGTTGAAATATATATTTCTTTAGGTCCAAATTCTTAGGTTGCTATCATGAATATGTTTGAATTCTTTCTAATAGTTGTTAACTTTCTACATTGATCTTCCATATAAATTATTTTTCTAGATCCCCTTTAACTCTATAGGATAGAAAGATCATGCTCTAATACCACTATAATGTCCCCACTATTTCTGTCGGTTTGGGACAAGTAATTCCTACAAAATAATGGTTAGAATTACAACAATAATAAAACTAATTATATTACTCTATCCTCTAGTTTAATCCCAATCTTAAGGACATCTCCAAGTCGGGCTTCCTATCTCATAGCTACCTCACCATCTTCCCAAGAGAGCACCCCTTAAGATTCTTCTTGTATTGGCATCCTCTATCTCAAGCTACTCACATATCCATATGTTGACAACATTATAATATTTTGAAACATCGATAATCAGGCATGGAAGACAACAGAGATCTTAATATCTCCATGCTCCATGCTTTGATATTGATTACTAACCATGGTAGATAAAGGAGATCTTAATATTTCACATGCTCCATGTTTCGAGTTCACATTTATTCTTGGCCATGGCGAGAAATAGAGATCTTAATATCTCACATGCTCCATACTTCAAGTCTCATTAATATCCATGGTGCTAACCCCATAGGTTTACACAATATTATCCACAAGTATGATTTATTAATATAAATAGATTCATAAATATAATTTAAAATATATAATCCATAAATATACCTTTCTTACATTCTTATTTTCTAGGTTCATGTGGTTCTCTCCTTAGTCATCCCATCAATGAATTATTTATTCTAGATTATCTCAACTCTATATTTACTTTCTAAAATTATTCCTTTTCTAATTTTAAGGAAAAGAAAAAATATAATTTTTTGTTTCTTCTTTTTCGAAGAATCACAACCTTTCATGATACAAATCCTTTGAAAAGTCACAATACTTCATAGTTATAATCCTTTTGAAAAGTCACAACACTTTATAAATAAAATCCTTTGGAAAAGTCTCAATACTTTATAATCACAATATTTTTGAAGAGTCGCAACTATTTATAATTATGACCTTTTCGAAGGTTCACATCCTTTCAATATCATTGATACCTTTTTAGAAAGTCACTTCTTTACTTTCTTCATACTACTTTCCTCGTCCATTTTTTCTTGTTAGACTTCTCTCTTCTCCTCTTCTTTTTCCCCTCTCTAAAATAAACTTTCCTCCCTTTTATATCTTAATTTTAAGGAGTCCTGTCTATTTGTTAAACATCTCTTGACTTTTCATTAGATTTAGTTAATTTATATTATTCTATGTTATATTATTTATTTTCTTACTTATTTTTTGTTTATTATTATTTATTATTAAATTCTATTTAGAAAGTTAACATACTTTCTACAATATTGTCTTTATTGGATACAATTGTTCAATTGTGTCTTGTTTTTGATGTTACACAAATGTCATATCAACTAGCAGATAGAGTCTACTGAGCTCAGTTGGTCGGCAAAGCAAATTATAGAGTCTACCGAGCTCAATTGGTCAGCAAAGCAAATTACAAAATCTACCAAGCGTTCTTGGAAAATACTCTATGGAAACAATGTCTACTAGGCTCACTCGGGTATTGAAGGATTTTGTGGCAGAAGTCAATGTTAACTGAGCTCACAAGGTTAATGAAGGAAAGTCAATGTTTACTGAGCTCACTCAGTGTCTAAAATTTTTTGCAGAGTTCACAGTATTCATCAAGCTTTAGTTGGTTAACACCGGAAATCATTTTTAGAGCAGTGTTTACTATGCAGGGTCAACCAATAAAGGATTTCATTATTTTGGGAAATAAAGTTTAATTATTTCATGTAATGATTGTAGCCGACTAATGTAATGATTATTGGTAATTGTAACTTGTAACTGAGCTAACTTGAAAATTTGTAAGGTATAAATAAAAGGTCAAGTTGTGAATTCTAAATTGTAATGAGCGAGCATGCAAGTGTGTTGATTATGCGAAGAGGAAAGTGAGAGAAAATTTTGAAGAAGGATCATATATCCTTGAGGAGCAACAAAGTTGTATTCAATAAGAAGAGGATCTAGTAAAGCAAAAAAAAAATCTATATTAGCAAATTCAATTGTATCTCATTCAGGCCAATTCATTATTACTTTCTCACCATTGTAGCAGTGATTTCTAAACCTCTTAATAGAGTTGGTTTAATAGCCATTTTGTAAATCCTCTAACAAGGTGACAGTTCTATTAAATTATTCTAAAGTCCTCTAGCAAGGCCACTCCTAGTAGGGTGATTAAATCCTTTAACAAGGTCACACTTAATAGTGTGTTTTGTAACCTTTAACAGGGTTAGCTCCTAACAGGGCTCACTTTAGAAGAGTGAAAATTAGTAGCTAGTTACTTGGTGGTTTTTCTCATATTGGGTTTTCACATTAGATTTGGTGTCTCATGTGTTCATGTTATTTCTTTTATGTATGAATGTTAATCATTTTTAATGTTTAAAATCTATTAAAGATAACATACACTACATCTACCGAGTTACAACATTTTTTTGTATAGCTATCGAGTGACAGTAGTAACTAGTTTATAATACATCTAAGGGATCTGTGGATTTTTTTTGTGCTAACTAATTCACCCCCCTCTCAGTTACTCCATCTATATTTCCAACAATTGGTATCAGAGCTTTTGGTGCTTGCAGGAAGGATTTCAAGGATCTAAGCTAAAGATCAAGATGTCTTACAAGAGGAAAATTCCAAAGTTTAACAAGGATAACTTTTCAACATGGCAAGGTCTCATGAGACTCCATCTGGATTCCATTGGAGTTACAAGATTGAAATATCTTGATGAAGAATATGTAACTCCTTCTAGTACATTATATGTTAATGACATTGCTAACAAGAAGACTCATAACACCATGTTGATAGACATTGCATCAGCCCTAAGCTATGAAGAATTTGATGATATCAAGGATTGTGAAATTGCCTTTGCTATGTGGAACAAGTTGAAAGATATCTATGGAGGTGATGACAAAGTGAGAAGAGCTAAAATAAAAAGTCTAAGAGGACAATTTGATCAAATGAGGATGAAAGAGGATGAAAACATTGCCAAATATGTTGAAAGAGTCAAAGCAAGTGTTAGTGCAATCAAAGCTTCTGGAGGAGAAATCAAAGAGGAAACAGTTGTAAGTAAAGTTCTTAGAACATTGCTTCCCATTTATGCAATTAGAGTTTCTACAATTTAGAAAAGAATATGTGAAGCAAATCATAAGATAAATTTAGAGGCCATAGTAGGAAGATTGACTGCATTTAAGCTAGATAACTATGACAACTATGTTCCAGCTTCCAAGAACATTGAATCAACATTTGAAGCCAAGATTTCACTCAAAGAAAAGGGCAAAAAGATAAAGGAATCTCAGTCAAAAAGTGAAGAAGAATCAAAAGAAAGTTCTAACAGTGATCTTGAGGTGGTTGAAGCTCTACTTGCAAGGAAATATTCTAGAGGCAAAGGAAAATACAAAGGTAAAGTTCCTCTAATCTATTTTTCATGTGAGGGAATTGGTCATATTGCTGCTAGGTGCCCAAACAAGAAAAACAAGGATGATAAGAAAGGTCACAAGTGTAATGGCAAGAAAGACTAAAAATCATTCAAGGAAAAAGGTAAGAAAACATGCTTCATGGCTAAGGATTCTAAGGATTCTGATAATAGTGAAGATGAAATTGTTTGCACTATTGTGAAAGATGAATCTGATAATGATGAGGAAGATAAGATGGAACTTATCTCTCATGTAAACAAAAATGATACATGGATCATAGATAGTGGTTTCTCTCATCATATGACTGGTGACAAAACTAAGTTTGAAAAATTTGAAGACTATGATGGTGGTAGTGTGAGGTTTGGTAAATAATGAACCTTGTTGCATAAAAAGAAGAGGAAGAATCTCACTAACCAAAGAGCTTGTATGTGATAATGCCTATTGGGTTGAAGGACTAAAAAACAATCTATTAAGTGTGGCACAACTAATCAATATTGGATTCAAGGTGGAATTCATGCATGGAAAGGCAAGACCGTTGGATGAAAAAGGAAAGCTAATTGGATCAAGCATACAAACAAAAGGTAACTTGTTTTATCTTGAACTTGGTGAATGTTCATGTTTTATTGCTCAATTTGAAGAAAGTTGTTTATGGCACAGAAGGGTATGTCATGTGAATTTTGATAACATGGTAAAGATAAGAAAATTCAAGAAAGTAAGAGGCATTCCTAGTATAAAGAAACCTGAGGTTGGTCTATGCAAGAATTGTCAGATTGGTAAGATGAGAAAGATTAGCTTTAAAAGTAAAAATAATTAGTTTGAAGAAATTTAGAAAATTATGCATACTAATTTTTGTGGACCTATTGGAATTGAGAGCTATACTAGAGAAAAGCTATTTATTCTATTTGTTGATGACTACTCTAGAATGATGACTGTCATGTATTTGAGAGAGAAATCAAAAGCATTTGAGAAGTTCAAATGGTATTTGGCCAGAGTAAAAAAAGAAACAGAGAAAAGATTGAAATGCTTGAGATCAAACAGAGCTGGTGAATTCATCTCCCATGAATTCAACAACTTTTGCATTGAAAGAGGAATCAAAAGATAGATATCAGCTCCTAGAACTCTTGAGTAGAATGGAATAGATGAAAGGAGGAACAGATCTATCATGGACTATGCAAGAACTCTAATGATTGAAGAGAATATTTCTATCAAATACTAGAAGGAAGCTATCAGCACTATAATTTATACCTTGAACTGAGTACAATTGAAGAAGGACTCATTCAAGACTCCCTATGAGTTATGGTATGGCTATAAACCCAATGTAAGTTACCTAAAAGTATTTGGAAGAAAATGTTATATTTTGAAAGAATCTAGAAAAGAAAAATTTTATGTGAAGGGTGATGAAGGCATATTTTTGGGATATTCTTGCAAGAGTAAGGCATATAGATGTTTGAATTTGTCTACTCACAAATTCATAGAAAGTGCACATGTAAAAGTTGATGAGTTTGTAGAAAGGATTGAAGAAGAAATAAAAAAGGAACTAGAAGATTACATGAGATTTGTTTTCATTGAACCTGATACATTGTCAAATACATCTGTCAATCAGGAAACTTTTACTCCTGAGTCTTTAGTCACTGAGTTGCAAGAAGTTTAAATTGAGTTGTAGGAACTCGAGTCATATTTAGATGTTACAAAGCCAATGCCTACCAAGTCTGAAGGACTTGAGTAGCAGCCAGATCAACCAGAGCTAGAAATTGAAATTCAAAATGAAGATAGTGGAACTTAGTCAAAAGGCAAGGAACCTATATTGGCTAAGTATGTCAGGAGACATCATGCACCAGATAGATTATTGAAGACAAATCTAAAGGTACTATGACAAGAAGTAAGCTAAAAGGTATGTACTTGCTGATTTTGAACCTAAACATGTCAAAGATGCATTAGAAAATGAAAGTTGGATTGAGGTTATGAATGAAGAGATAAAGAAAATAAAGAAGAACAAAATATGGACTCTTGTACCTAGGCCTAACAACAAAAATGTGATTGGAACAAAGTGGGAATTTAGAAATAAGTTGAATGAAGATGGTAAGGTATCAAGAAAAAAAGGTGGATTGGTATGTAAAGGCTACTCTCAGGAAGAAGGAATTGATTATGAAGAGACTTTTGCTCCTATTGCAAGACTAGAAGGTGTCAAGACCTTACTTACATATGTTGTACACAAAGGATTTAAGGTATATCATATAGATGTCAAATTAGCATTTCTCAATGGTATTTTAGATGAAGAAGCCTACATTGAGAAACTTGAAGGTTTTGTTGATCCAAACAAAAAGGACATGGTCTACAAATTACACAAAGCATTGTATGGTCTAAAACAAGCCCCTAGAGCATAGTATGAAAGATTGCATAACTATCTTATTCAAACTAGTTTTCAGAGAACTAATGATAATAGTAGCTTGTATATCAAGGAGAGACTAAATAACAAGATTGTTTTGGTAGAAATATTTGTGGATGATACTTTTTTTTACAGGCAATGATGATCTATGCAAAGAGTTTTCAGAACAAATGAACAAGGAATTTGAGATGTCAATATTTGGTGAGATTAAATTCTTTATTGGTCTTCAAATTTAGTAGAGCAAGAATTTTATCTACATTACTCAATCTAAATACATCAAGGAGATACTCAAGAATTTTGGTATGGAAGATTGTAAACCAGTTGGAACTCCCATGTGTACTGGACTAGAGCTAAGGATGATGAATCAAAAGAGGTAGATCAGACCTTATATAGATCAATGATTAGAAAATTCTAGTATGTAGTTCATACAAGGCCTAATATTGCTCTTGTAGTTGGTATTGTGGCAAGATTTTCAGCAAAACCCAGAGAGAATCACATGATGGCAATCAAGAGGATCTTGAGATACTTGAAAGGAACTAAAGATTATGGTCTATGGTATAAACTTGGAGAAAATTTGAACTTGAAAGTGTTTACTAATGTTGATTGGGCAGGGAACATTGATGAAAGAAAGAGTACAAGTGGTGGAGCATTCTTTCTTAGAAAGAGGTTGGTTTCTTGAACAAGTAAAAAAGAAAAATTGTACATCCCAATCTACAGTAGAAGCAGAGTATGTTGCAGTAGCAGTAAACTGTTCAAATATTGTTTGTATTAAATAGTTGTTGGAAGGCATGAAGGTTGAGATCAAAGAACTAGTTGTTATGTTTTGTGATAATACCAGTGCAATCAACATATCCAAGAATCTAGTGATGCATTCTAAAACCAAGCACATTGCAATAAAGTATCACTTTGTCAGAGAATTGATGCAGGGTAAGGAGATTAGATTGGAATATGTCCATACAAAAGAATAGATTGCTGACATATTCATCAAGCCATTACCTAAGGATGCATTCTTGTATCTAAGAGGTAAGTTTGGGGTCATTCCCCTATCTGAAGCTCACTAAAATAAGGTTTTAGTGATGCATCAACAGGAAACAAGTTGAAGATCTTTTAGTTGATGCAGCATAGTCATGGAAACATTGCATATGAATTAGTACTTAAGGTACATTATTACTCATTTGGTTTGTGTTGTCTTTGGCATGTGTTGTCAAAGAGGGAGAGTTTACTGTCATATCTTTCTAAGATTTGAATTTTTTTTATGGAGAGTTTGGTCTTTAGAAAAGAAGCTATGTAATTCCTTTACAGAGGGAGATTACTGCATTAGAGGAGTTTGTGGCATAAAATCTAAGAGGGAGAAATGTTCTGTCAGGAAAAGACTTGTTTTCAAATTTCATCTACTATGACATGCTGTGTTCCCATCAATGCCAAAGAGGGAGATTGTTGGATACAATTGTTCAATTGTGTGTTGTCTTTGATGTTACACAAATGTCATGTCAGTTGGCAGATAGAGTCTACAGAGCTGAGTTGGTCAGAAAAGAAAATTACAGAGTCTACTGAGCTCAGTTGGTTAGCAAAGTAAATTATAGAGTCTATCAAGCTCAATTGGTGAGAAAAGAAAATTCTAGAGTCTATCAAGCATTCTTGGAAAAGACTCTGTGGAAATAGTGTCTACCGAGCTCACTCAGGCATTGAAGGATTTTGTGGTAGAAGTCATTGTTAACCAAGCTCACAAGGTTAATGAAGGAAAGTCAGTGTTTATCAAGTTCACTCAGTCTCCAAAGGATTTTGTAGAGTTTGCAGTGTCCACCGAGCTTCAGTTGGTTAACACTAGAAATCAATTATGGAGCAGTGTTTACCATGCACAGTCGGCCAATGAAGGATTTCATTATTTTGGGAAATAAAGTTTAATTGTTTCATCTAATGATTGTAGCCAACTAATGTAATGATTATTGGTAATTGTAACTTGTAAATGAGCTGACTTGAAAAATTGTAAGGTATAAATAAAAGGTCAAGATGTGAATTCTAAATTGTAATGAGCGAGCATGCAAATGTGTTGATTATGTGAAAAGGAAAGTGTGAGAAAATTTTGAAGAAGGATCAAATATCCTTGAGGAGTAGCAAATTTGTATTCAATTAGAAGAGGAATTAGTAAAGCAGAATAGAGATCTGTATCAAAAAATTCAGTTGCATCTCATGCAGGTCAATTCATTGTTACTTTGTCACCATTGTAGTAGTGATTTCTAAATCTCTTAACAAAGTTGGTTTAACAGCCATTTTGTAAATCCTCTAACAAGGTGATAGTTCTATTGAATTTTTCTAAAGTCCTCTAGCAAGGCCATTCCTGGTAGGGTGATTAAATCCTTTAACAAGGTTCACACCTAATAGTGTGTTTTGTAACCTTTAACAGGGTTGGCTCCTAACAGGGCTCACTTTAGAAGAGTAAAAATCAGTAGCTAGTTACTTGGTGATTTTTCCCATTTTTGGTTTCCATGTTAAATCTGGTGTCTCATGTGTTCATGTTATTTCTTTTATTCATGCATGTTAATCACTGTGAATGTTTAAAATCTGTTAAAGATAACATACACTACATCTACAGAGTTATAGTATTTTTTTGTATAGCTACCGAGTGATAGCAGTAACTAATTTATAAGACATCTAAGGGATCTCTAGATTTGTTTTTGTGGTAACTGTTCACACCCCCCCAGTTACTCCATCTATATTTCCAACAGTCTCTTGTATTTAATTTTATTTCTTTATTTACTCATTTAAATTTTGTTATTATTTAATTATGTAAAATATCATACTAAATTTTATTTCATTATTAATATAGATTCAATAATAATTATTTCCTAGTTTTATATTTTAGTATTAGTTTTAATATAACTTTATTATCATTATTTATTTAATAGCATTGTGTTATCTACTTATTATTAAAATTATATCTTAAAATGGGGATATGGCATTTACCAATGTGGACAATGAGTTTTATATGTGAGAAGCATAGTGCACTAAGGTGTGATAAGTGTACAAGGGCTCTGGGAGAATAAATATATGGCTTCTTGGTTAATTTCTAATAAAGTATGTATGAGATAGAAACGGTAAAAGGATTATTTGAAGGAAGGAAGTTGAGAATTATTAGTTCATATGTTAAGTTTTTGAATGAGTGATTATAATGACTTGATAAAGAACTTTGGATTTTAGTTTGGTTAAGGATGCTAATGGAAATTGAAAATGTGATATTGGTATGCCTTTGTGGTATTGAGAAAGATATGTTGATGTTGGTTTATATGATGCTCTGCATCAATCAATAACGTCATGTTAAATAACATACCACTATAAAGGAAGAAAATATAACATTAGTTTCCCTATATTCCCTTACATATAATCCAATAGTGATCATGTCTTTGGATTTTCCATATCTATGGTATACATCACAATGTGAAATTGCTAAAGAACTAGAGCAGTTGTTCAAGAGAAGAAATAGGGAGGCCCAATTACAACTAGAGGCAGGGATAATCTAATGTTTCTTTGTCTCCTTCAAATTTATGATAATCTCCATGTATCCTCAAAATAGAGGTATTTTACTTTTATTTAAATGGATAAGTTACCTCCTCATTCATCCAATTACCTTTCTTTCATATCTTCCAATGAATAGTATTGTAGTTCTAGAACATTTTATTCTCTTTGGTCTTGCAATCAGTGTCTTTCTCTCAACCACTATGTCATAATCAAACTTGATTCTTTATTGAGCATCTCACTAAATCTTGAATGTTTCCTATTTTATCACAACTCTTCTTGAGAAGAAATCTATTTTCATAGCTCTTCCTTGAAGCATTTACTACACCCAAATCTTGATATTATTTGGAAACATCAATCTCTCCCCAAGGTATTATTTGAATTCTTTTTTGTTGTAGTAACTATATATCAGGTACTATCTAAATGCATTTTTTTCTATTTTTAGTGTATGTTGGTTTTGATGAATCTTTGTTCACTTGTCATTTTGAAGGACCAAGAGGGCTCAACATGGGCTTCAGAAAATTTTGTACTCCATCTCACTACTATCATGTCAATAGACAATCCCACTATGCATAATTACTAGCACTTGCACCAAAAGGAGGTACAAGGTGTACACCAATCATTTTTTTTTTATGAAACAATAATTATATATATAAATGAAGGAAGAATTTAAAATAGACATTGTATGGATAAGTTATTTTATCACTAAAAATTAAAAATTATGTATTAAATGTATGCAATATTAGTTTTCAAGCTTGAAATCTATCATAAATGCCTAAAATCCATAAACCATAAACATCTTTCAAATATGTTCATGAACACATGTAGTTATGGCCATGGGTAGTAAAAATGTAAAATAAATAGAAGTATCTATGAAAGAAGGTGTTAGTAGTGTGTACACAGTCTCCTTCAGATGATCTCTAAACTTGGAGGAAGTAGTCATTTTATGCAATAAACAACTTACCATATTTATTTAGCTTATTCTAAAAACTCTAAACTTGGATGAAGAGGTTATTTAATACAATGAGAAAACCTACCATATGTATTTATCATATACTAACATTAACAAAAAAACCAAAAATAGAAGCATATTATAGAGAATATAAAGTGTTTAAGAACTCAATGCAGCCTGAACAAGTTTCCATGATTATAGAACTTGCAAGGCATGCCTTTGTTCCATGTAGCAAGCCTAGAATTTTAGTAATGGATTCAAATGTGTATACTCCATGGAGCATTGAATAGGACTAAATAAAGTACAATAGATGGGCTTTAAAAATACAATATAGATCAAAAACATTTTAAAAAAATATAAAAATATTGAACTAAATTTATAAAGACTTGTCATGGACACTTAAAACTCATTTGAATCAAAGTTCATGATATAAATGACAACCATAAACATTTAAAATCTCAATTGGATTTAATCCAAACTTTGATTTATTTGCTTTGAAGTTTCATCATAGATTCGATTTGAGAACTATGTAGGTCTTTCTTTTAGATTTTTTTATAGCAATAAACTTGGGCATAGGATTGTTGAGTTCAAGTCCTCCAAATCTGTTGATTCTCTTCTAGTTAATTTTTAGAGGTGAGTTGTGAAAGCTAAAAAGTTAGAGAAGGAATTTATTTGGAGAAGCAATTCTCAACTCATGAAAAATTAGGAAAATGTTATGGATAGATCCTTGTTTAGACCCATTGAGGATCCCTTTTGTTGTCTCTTTGAGGGAAGTGCAATTATGGTATGAACATCTCATGGTTAGAAATTATTTCTTGAGGTTTCTCTGATGAAGATTTGTTTCAAATGTTAAAAGAAGAGAATTGGGCCTCTCAAAATTGCATGAAGAATAAGAAATTTTTTTTATCATCTTCAAATATGTTTATTGTCTCCTAATTGGAAATAATTTTTTTTATAAAAATAAAAAAAGCTAATTGTGGATCCAAAAAGATAGCAAGGCTAAAGTATAAACAAGAGAAAATGATAATTTATGGAAACACCTTTTGTTGGAATTATTTTCTAGAAAAGAGCTTTCAAGTGTTGTTTGGGATTGAAGGTAATAGATGAAGTTTTCTGGAAAATTATTTTTTGATAGAGATCTACATGAATATGTCCCATTTGAGCAGTAAATCATTCAAATTAATGGTATGTAGTGTTGGAATACTTTAGAATAACTAAGAGTGGGGGGCAGGGGGGTGAACTAGTTATCCAAGGTCCAAATGTATAAATAAAACTTTTCACAACTTAGTAAACCCATAAAACATTCATACCCATGCATGTATCCATAAGATTATGCAATCACTAAGGCTTTTATATTACTATCAAATCAACTTGCAAAAATGTAAAGCATGAAACATAACATATTCATCAACACACTTGACATAATGATTTACATCAAAACCCAATTTGGAAAAAACCACTAGTAACATGCTACTCCTTTTCACTCTTCTGAAGTGGTGCCCTATGAAAGGCCAACCCTATTAAAGGTTACAACACACACTCTTAAATGTGACCTAATTAAGGGATTTCAATCACCTTGTTAGAAGTTATCCTTGTTAGAGGACTTTAGGCCATTTACTTGGAATGACCTAAAGTTAAGGGATTTACAAATGACTGTTAGGTCAACCTTAATCCAAAAGATTTACCCTAGATTAATACAATTGTTTAGAGAGTAACAATAGAGGTTTGTTCTTATATAACTTACAACTTCTCTTGCAAATTACAAATCTTTGTTTAGTCCTCAATTCTACTTGGCCTTCATACTTTTCAGCTCTGATAGCTTGTTCAACCTTCAAGCATTCATATAGTCTTCTTGCTTAACATGTCATTGTAGATTATCCTCTTGGGTCACTTGATGAAGCAAAACTCTTAACTCCTTCTCTTCCTTAGGTTTTCACACATGACAACTTTGCTTCATGACTAGACATTCCTATAAATAGGAAATTAGGATATTTTTCCACTCATTTTCTATCATCAAAATTAGGGTTTAAATGGGTTGGGTAGGATAGAATATGTCTACCCCATATCTTGCATCTCTTCTATAAATTTCTCCTAGAATCCATTTGAATTCACCTAAAAAATAGTTTACATCAAGTTTTGTGTCACTAACTCATCAACCTTATCTTCCTCCTAGTTCACAAGTTTCAAGAAAACAAACTTCTCAATTTAGATTCAGAGAATCTTTGATCTTTAACATAATGTAGTAAGTCAGAATTATAACCATTTTGATGCTTGGCACATACTACATTTCTCAGCATCGACTGTAAAATCACTCGGTATCAACTAAAATTTACTTGAAATCAACTATCTTGCTTGACATCCACTAGAATTTTCTTTCACTTAGCTCCAACTAACTTTCTACTCAGCTTGCACTGACTTTTCTCAATATGTTCTATGCACTTGGTCGAGCTTGGTAGAAAAACTTTGCGTAACTTATTTTTCTAAACTTTCTTAGTGTAGCCAACATTTGTAACCTTAAGCAGATTATCAATACATCATGTCATCACTATCTTGACTAATCCTTGTACTTCATTACATAATCATAACTCAACCTTTCCTCTAAGTGCTTTTGTTACTTCTTATTGATCAAATCCTCTTCATCAATCAACCAAGTGATAGCACTTGAATCTTATAAGCAGTTGCCTTACTAGCAAAAAATAAGTTTGACATCAATGACACAATAATGATTAAAACACATAGTCTTCTTCAATAATCTCCCTCTTTCAATAATCTCTCTTCAACAATGATCTTTTCAATCATATCTCAAAAATCTCCCTCTTTGGCATTGATGGTGAACCAAACTAATCAACCAAGTCAATCAAATGATGAACATCTTGTTCAACCAAACTAACTGGGTTAAAAAAAGTAAGATAATACCAAAAAGAAAACTTGTATCAAAATTTCTCCTTCTATCAACAACTTCAATCTTTTGATTAGGTTACAAAACTCTTTCTTATAACTCCCTCTGATTTCCTTCTTGTATCTCGCTCTTGCTAGGTAGATTAGGATTTCTCCCTTTGTGATTATACATTTTGGCTCTCTAATCAATATATGCCTATCTATTTTGACTCAACTCTTGTTATCTTTCTCTGATATACTCTCCCTTTTGATGTACTTTCTCTCTTTTTGATCAGTAGATCTCTCTGTTTGATGATGATCATTTTAATGTACCTTCTCCCTCTTTGAAAATAATGCCAAAGATCTATACCAAAAAAACATCATCTTTAAAACATACAGATATAAGATTTTACAATTTCTTTAGTTTCTCCTCTATCACCTTGCTTGTAACTAATTTAAAGTTTTAACTTTGTGATTACTTTAGGTAGCTCCTAAAGTAAGATCCTCTGCATCAATGTGTAACATATAAATATTAGCTTGTTTGATGTAGTGCACTCCTCTTATTACTTAGATAGCCTTGTACACATATATCACCCCAAATTTACCTCTTAGATACTCATGAGCATCCTTAGATAATGGTTTTGTGAAGATATCAACAATTTGTTCCTTTAAGTTAACATATTCCATGTTCACCTCTTTATCTTGAACTAACTCTCTCAAGTAATGATACTTGATTGCAATGTGATTTGTGTTTGTGTGCATCACTAGATTCTTTGATATATTGATAACACTTATATTATCACAATAAAGCATCTCTGGTTCTGTGATCTCTCCCTTCATTCCTTTGAGTTGTTGTTTGATCCATACAATGCTTATCTAGTTTACAAAAACAACAACATATTCATCTTCAATAGTAGATTGTGAAGTAAAACTTTGTTTCTTGCTAGTCCATGTAACTAGTCTCTTGCCTAAGAAAAATGCTCCTCCACTGGTGCTCTTTCTACAATCAATATTTTCAGCTTGATCAACATCAGTGTAGGCTCTTAATTCAAATGTTTCATTCTTCTTATAGTATAGACCAAACTCTTCTGTTCCTTTTAGATATCTCATTATTCTCTTCACAACCATTAAATGATTCTCCCTAGGATTAGTAGAGAATCTTGCAACTATCCCTATAGATAATGCAATATTAGGTCTGCTATGTACTACATACTACAATTTTTCAATCATAGACCTATATAATGTTTGATTCACCTCAGTAGAATCATCATTCTTTGATAGCTTGTGTCATGTCACCATAGGTGTACTTACTAGTTTGGAATCCTCTAATTCAAAAGTCTTCAATATTTCTTTGACATACTTTGATTAAGTGATGGATATATCATACTTCATTTGATAGACTTGAAAACCACATAAAAATTGATTTCTCCAAATATAGACATTTCAAATTCTTGCTTCATTTGATTTGCAAAATTCTTACATAAGGCATCTTGACCTCCAAATATGATATCATCAACAAATATTTTAGATAAGAAAATACCTTTACCTTTCTTTGTCTTTATGTATAGATTGTTGTTATCATTAGTTCTTTCAAATCCAATATTCACAAGATAAGTATGACGTCTCTCATACCATACTCTTGGTGCTTGTTTTAAACCATATAGAGCTTTGTGTAGTCTACATACCATGTTCTTATTGTTATCATCAACAAATAACATTATGTACTTATCTCCCCTATATCTTTGCACCTCAATTGGTCCACACAAGTCAGTATGAACAATCTCTAGTATTTATTAAGAGGTATAAACTTTACTTTTAAAGCTTGACTTTGTCATTTTTCCTAGCTAACACAGTTTACACACTACATTATCAGGCTTCTTCAACTTAGGCAAACCTCTAACTTTCTTCATGTTACTGATACTAACCAACTTATCAAAATTAACATGACATAGTCTCTTGTGCCAAAGCCATATATCATCAAATTTTGCAAAAAGACAAGAAACATCCTCTATATCAAGATAGAATAGATTACTTCTACTTTGATCAAATTTTCCAATCAGTTTCCCATTTGTGTCATATATCTTAGCAATCTTGTTTTCAAATTCAACCTTGCATCACAAATTGTTCAATTATGACACACTCAACAAGTTATAGTTTAGTCCTTCAACATAGTAAGCATTGTCACATGAAATCTTAGCTGTGAGTTTGATAGAACCTTTTCCTTTTATCAAACATGGTGCATCATTACCTAATCTTACACTATTTCCATCATAACAATCCGAGGTAATGAACTTACTTTTGTCTTCAGTCATGTGATATGAGCATCCACTATCAATGATCCATCTATCATTTTTTTTTACACAAGTAACAAGTGTAGTTGCCTCATCTTCATTAGGTTTTTCCTTCATTGCAACATACACCACTTCATCATCATGTTCATTAGAATCATCCTTGGTTTCTGCTTCAACAATATAGCATGACTTTTTGCCTTTATCTTTGTAATGTTTGTTGTCATCTTCTCTTATGATCTTGTATTTGTCACCTCCTCTATAGTTTTTCTTATTTGTACATCTTGCAGCAATATGACCAACCTCATTGCACTTTAAAAAAATGATGGGTAACTTACCTTTGAACTTTCCTTTACCTCTGTGAAATCTTTTTACCAGTAGTGCTTCCAATTGTTCAACATCTTCCTCATTTGTATCATTGTCACTGTATACATATTTTATCTTTCTCTTCTCCTTCTTCTACTTCACCTCATCAAAGTCCTTCAATAACAATTTAGCTTTGAAGGTAGATTTAAGACTCTCAGATTTGTAACTGTCAAAGTTAGATAGCTCAAAAGCAATGAGTCTACCTACCAGACCTTCAAGAGTTAGATCATTTCTTGGAATACATCTCAATTCTTGAATTATAGAAACTCTAATAGCATAAATAGGCAGTAGTGTTCTCAAGACTTTTCTTAGCATAGTATCATCATCTATTTGACCAATAGCTCATTTTATTGCACTAACAACTTCTTTTACTCTAGCAATGTATTGAGAAATATTCTCACCTTCTTCCATTCTCATATCATCAAACTTACCTCTAAGGCTCTCAGATTTGGTTCTTTGAACATTTTTATCTCCTCCATAGATGGTGGTTGGGGCATAACACTTTTTTTTTGCACTATCAAGACCTTTGATATCATCAAATTTGGCATAGCTTAGGGCAAAGGCAATCTCCAACATCACCTAATTGTGTTCTTTCTTCTTCTTCATATTTTCAATAGTTAGAACTCCAACTGGATCAATATGTTCCACTAAAATGGTAGATTGTGCATGATCTCCAAGTCCTCCAAGGTGTAGCTTCAGCAAAATTTTCCATGTAGGAAAGTTTTCTCTATTGAGCTTGGGTACTTCTCTTTTAGACATCTCAATCTTTGTGCTTCTAGTACCTTGAAACTAGTCCTCTTAAGTAGATGGCTCTAATACCAATTGTTGGAATATTTTAAAATAACTAAGAGGGGGGATGAATTAGTTATCCAAGGTCTAGATGTATAAATAAAAAATTTCACAACTTAGTGAACCGATAAAACATTCATACCTATGCATGCATCCATAAGATTATGCAATCACTAAGACTTGTATGTTATTGTCAAATCAACTTGCAGAAGTGTAAAGGATGAAATATAATAGATTCATCAACACACTTGACACAATGATTTATGTGGAAACTCAATTTGTTAAAAGCCACTAGTAACATGATACTCCTTTTCACTCTTCTGAAGTGATGTCTTGTAAAAGGCCAACCCTGTTAAAGGTTACAATACACACTGTTAAATGTGACCCAGTTAAGGGATTTCAATCACCTTGTTAGAAGTGAGCCTTTTTAAAGGACTTTAGGCCATTCACTTGGAATGCCACCTAGTTAAAGGATTTACAAATGACTATTAGGTCAACCTTAATCCAAAGGATTTACCCCAGACTGATACAATTGTTAGAGAGTAACAATAGAGCTTTGATCTAATACAACTTACAACTTCGCTTGCAGATTATAGATCTCTATTCAGTCCTCAATTTTTCTTGGCCTTCATACTTTGTATCTTTGACAACTTGTTCACCCTTCAAGCATTCATCTCCTTAAGCCTTCTTTCTTAACATGCCATTGCAGATTCTCCTCGTGGGTCACTTGATGAAGTAAAACCCTTAACTCCTCTTCCTTAGGTTCTCACACATGACAACTTTGCTTCATGAATAGACATTCCTATAAATAGGAAATTGGGATATTTTCTTGCTCATTTTCCATCATCAAAAATAGGGTTCAAATGGGTTAGGTAGGACACAATGTGTCTACCCCATATCTTGTATCTCTTCTAAAAATTTCTCCTAATCCATTTGTATTCACCTCAAAAATGATTTACATCAAGTTTTGTGCCACCAGCTCATCAACCTTATCTTCCTCTTGGTTCACAAGTTTCAAGAAAACAAACTTGTCAATTTAGATTCAACAAACCTTTGATCTTTAACATAATGTAGTAGCTCAACATTATCAACCTTTTGATGCTTGGTACATACTACATTGCTTAGCATCAAATGTAAAATCACTTGGCATCATCTAAAGTTTATGATGCTTAACATCAACTAGACTTTACTCAACATCAACTATCTTTCTTGGTATCCACTAGAATCTACTTTCACTCAGCTCCAACTAACTTTTTTCTTGGCTTGCACTAACTTTACTCGGCACCTACTATCCACTTGGTCAAGCTTGGTAGACAAACTTTGTGTAACTTGTTCTTCTAAAATTTCTTAGTGTAGCCAACATTTGTAACCTTAAATAGATTATTAATACATCATTTCATCATTGTCTTAACTAATCCTTGTACTTCATTATATAACCATAACTCAACCTTTCTTTTAGGTGCTTTTGTCACATCTTATTGATCAAATCATCTTCATCAATCAACTAAGTGATAGTACTTGAATCTTATAAGTAGTTATCTTACTAGAAAATAGCAAGTTTGACATCAGTGACAAAACAATGATTGGAACACATGGTCTTCTTCAAAAATCTCCCTCTTTCAATAATCTTTCTTCAATAATGATCTTTTCAATCATATCTCAACATGTAGTAGAAGATGGTTGATGTAATATCTATTTGTGGTATGAAGTGCATAAGCACAATGGAGGATTTATCTTTCTAACTTTGATGCCTATTTATTTTTTATGTGCTAGATAAAAATGTATGATTTTTGCAATGATAGGGCTAAGGAAGTTATCTCTAAGGAACACATGATCAATGTTGAATGGAATAATAAATGTGGTTGACATTTTGAACAAAAAAATGAGGGGTGATTTGGTTGTGGCCAAATTCTTCCAAGAGAAATAACACAACTTTGTATTGGTGGCTATCTCCAATGACAATAGGAGGTTATTGACCATAAACATGAATGAAGTTATTGATCATAAGGATATCAACGAGAATAACACTTTTAAGGTGTGTTTACAACTATTCAGAGAAATTTTGTTACTCTATAACTTTAAGAGTCTAGGAAATTTATATTATGGTCAATAACACTCATTTTTATCTACAAAAAGGAGAGAACATTTACAAGAATACAAATATTCTTTACTCCTCATTGTACATAGCAATAATTGAGGATACAATGCCCAGATTTTTTCCCATATAGAGCATACGAATTCTAGTTTCTCCAATTTTAATATATTGGGATCTAACCCAAGATTTAAACTTATAGCTATCCAACAATAGTATATTTAGAATCTAGAATTTGGAGAAAAAAAGTGCATCCCTCTCACTTTTCCATAATTTCTTTGACCCTTTCTCTCTAATACATTAAACTAGAGTCTAAATTTAGAGACATATTTTGTTAGTGTTCAACCTGAACCTAATCAAAGCCTAAATCCTTGCTACACAATGGTCCAAACCCAACATCCAAAGATGTTTTCAATCTTGTTTTGGGACCATAGATTTAGCCAAATGTGACAATGATCCTAATCAAATATAATCATCGAACCAATCTAACTTGAGGCAAGTAGTTCTTACCAACTAACTCGAGCAAAAAATGTTCAAATTTACACACTAAGATGGTATAATTTTTATCCTTAAAACTAATTTCCAGAGTAGCCAGATGATTATACAAATCTTATAATAATAAAATTGAGATACCAAATCCACATTTTACATTTAAATCAAGTGATATTACCATGTATGGAGCATACAAATAGAAACAAATCAAAATCATTTAAGGATTTAACTTTGGAACATATCAGAACTAGTCAAAAATCCAAAAATGTAGTAAGTATAATCTATGGATTTTTTTTTTGAAAATTAGCCAAACATGGTTTCAAGAAGTCATATTGCACTTGTTATGTTACAAATTTTTACTATATGTTAGGTAGAAGTTATTTTCAAGGATTTATCTATATCTCGATCAAACTTAGTTTAGGAAAACCCTTGGTGTCAAATTTATGATTACACACAAATTTTAAAAACTAGACTTGATTGCAACCCTCTATATTTCTCACATATACATATATGCATGTGTTACCATGTATCCTATATCTATATCCCATGAAAATGTTATTAGTAAATTCAACCAAATAGTAATATCAAGTTAATGTTGAACTATAAAGTGAGATTCTTTATAGATGTATAAGATATACATTTAATTTTTTCAATTGTGCCTCAAGAAAATAAACCAAGTTGCAAGGTTGGCTTGATATGAAGCTCTGCAAAGCTAGTCTATCAAAGGTAGAGAGAAGTCATTGGAAAGAGATGACACTCATCTTGAAAATAATAAAGTAGATTTGGTACAATCAAATGCTTACATGTATGGTCTATTTATGAATCCTAAGATCTTAGATGTAGCTGATAAATGTTAAAATTCCTCACTTAAAACATCAAAACTTGTGAAAATGGTGTAGATAAGCACCACTTACAACACCAAAATACAATTTTAGTTAATGAATCTAGAATTTCTAGTCTCGAAATAGTTGGTAGAATTCGAGTAGAAAACCCTATATCAAATGTTAATAAAAATCTAAATACAAATGATAACATTGAAATTTTAAAATATAGCATTGAATAATTGAAAAGTGATCTAGAAATAAAGATCATTTTCCATTATTCAAGTGATTTAATAACTAGATCTGAAATACCAACCATCCCAAGATCTTCATCTAGAGAGTCTTATCTACAAAAGATAGGATCATTCCTAACTCATCACAAGTGGATTTAGTTGGAAAATCAAAACCCTCAATAGGAATTTCAAAATTATGGTAGTGTATTCCTTCTTATCCTACTTCATAATATGATACTAGAAGTTTGCATTCTTCTACCTCCCTGGTTGATCAATAGTTCTAAGAAAATAAAAATTAGCTCCTCACATGAAAATAATCAATGATTTGATGAGCCTACCTATAAGATATTCCAAACATCCATGATAATCTAAGTTACCAATTCTTCTTGGAAACCACCAGGTGTGGATTCTAATGTAGATGGGTTTCAGATGTGTCAAAAAGCCTTATGGAAGTTGACCAAAAACTAGCCATAGGCTTCCACCCAACTTCCATAGGACTTCTGAAAGCATCCACAGGGCTAGTGGCCAAAACACGAAGATTGATCACAACATCCTAATATGTTACAAATGATCTTATATTTACTAAAAGTATGATAGATATAAAAAATTCACTCTAGCATCATGTCTCTTTGCAATTATAGAACATTATGTACCATCAAATTGATTTCTTTTATAGTTTTTCATACTTAGTATTAGTTTGTGTCACCCAAACTCTAAGGCATTGGATCAATGGTCCATATGGTTAAAGCACAACATTTAAAATTAACAATGCCAACACAAGTGCATAAGCCTTTTTCCACTCTGCAACTTGATCACCTTTTGCTGCTCCTTTCCAAAATTTGAAACCAGTCTCATGGTAGGCCCTAAGCCTTCTAACCCTCCACCATGCCCAAACTTGTGGATGGTGTTAAGCCTATACAGGGATTTGGATGTTTTGACTAATAGGTGTGTGGTTGTTGATGTAGAGATGAAGACAATCTCTCGCCCTACTCCTTTGGAAAATGGAAAACCTACTAGTGCTCCTATGCAAGGTAGAAAAAAGCTAATAGTTGGGATCCCCAATAGGTGGAAGAATGCACTAGTGGGTACCAATGTGGCTAGAGATTCAATGGAGGATCCCAAGATTACACATAGTGCTAATGGGCCAATGATCTCCCTTCTAGATACTTTGGTGGATAGTCTTACTTCTAGCCTCATACTATGTGTGGTTGGTAGATTTTTTGCCTTCAGACCCATGATAGAGATGGTCCAAAAGTGGGTAGGCCAAAAAAGGAAGATTAAGGGAAGTGTTGATATTTCTGCAATGCCAAGCGGCCTTTCTTGTTTCAAATTCAATACAAAGGAGGATATCAATATAATACTTTTGGGAACTTGGTATTATGGAAGGCATTTCCTTGCCTTGACAAGGTGGCAGCTGGGCATTGATGCTAGTGTAGAGCTCAACAAGCTAACTCCTATCTAAGTATGACTACCTAGACTACCACTTGAATTCTAGGGCGAGAAGATTCTAAGGTGGATAGGGAATTCCTTCAATCATTTTGTTATTGTAGACATAGTGACACTACAAAAATATAGATTGGTGTATGCTAGATTATGTATGAATGTTTCATTGAACTAAGCTCTTTCGACTGTGATCACTCTAAAAACTAAATGGGGAGAGAAATTCCAACCTATAGAATACAAGAACATGGGACTGTTCTATCAAAAGTGTGGACAATTCAGGCATGTCATAGTGGATTGTAAAGCCCATCTATAGAAGGAGAAAGAAAAGGAAGGATCCCTAGGAATTGTTAAAGAATTTGTAGGGGAATCCTCAGAAGCTCCATGGCTGGAGGAGGTTGTTGTTGGTACTCAAATCCTAGAGGCTAACAAGGTGCAGATACCCCTATCACAAGGTCTGAGGGGCTAAGTGAACCCAAAGTGGGGGAATCTTTAGATGAAAAGAAGAAAATGGAAGAGTATCCATTTAGACAAGAGATAGAGGAATTAATAAGGTCACCTTTGAACTGGGCTTAGGAAAGTGAGTTGGTGGAGGAAGGAAAAATAGCAATACACTACTCCCTACCTAGTACTAAATCTAGTCTAAGAAGCAAGGGATTATAAGGACAAAAGTCTCTAGACTATGATACCCATGAGAGGTTATGCACCCCTCTAAGAATTATAAAGGTCTCTCTAGAAAAGATAGCAGCAAAAGTGATGGCAAGTTTAGATAAAGTAGAAGTTGAAAAAGAACTAAGACTCACTTCCCCATAGGTGGGTGATAATGAGGATTGGGAAGTTTAGAAAAGGAAGAAAAGGGGGGGGGGGGGGGGGTGGGGAACCAAATGTAGGGACATGTGGTACAGTTGGAAGACCAAGTAGTAGAAAAACCAAGATAAAACAAGTAGCAAGGGAGGTGGCCAGTGGTAAGCAACTTACAATATAACAAGAGGTAAGAAATGAAATTTATTTCTTGGAACTTAAGGGAACAAAATAACCCCCAGAAACAATATGTTTTAAAGCAATGTATAGTCTAGGAAAAGTTTGATTGTGTGTTGATCCAAGAAACCAAAATGTCTAGTTCAAATTTTAGTAGACTAGTGGGTCATATTTGGCCAAGGGATGCCTTCATGCATGTTGATGCTGACAGAGCCTTAGGGAGTATTGCTACCATGTGGAACCCATGTTCTATGACTAGATTTGAGTTGTAGAAAGACAAAAATTTCCTAATACCTGAGTTCCAAACTAGTAATGAAAGATGGGGGTTTATCAATATCTATGCTCCTAATAATAAGATAGGGAGAAAAGAAACCTATGGAAAGCTGGGAAGGATAATGGATGCTATGAAGGAAAAGCATATGATGTGTATTGGAGATTTGAATACCCCCTTCTACCAGTCAGACAAGTCAGGTGGAAATAGAGATTTCCTTGAAAGTTTGCAAGACCTTCATGATTTTATGGGAAAAAATGGATTTAATAGATGTGGACTTGAGAGGAGACCCATTCACCTAGACTAATAATAGAAAAGGAAGTGATCTTATTCAAGTAAAATTGGATAGAATAATGATGATAGGGAATTGGAATCAGCTAAGTGATTCCTTTCTAGAAAATCTCCCAAGAAATGGTTCTGACCATTCCCCCTTAATTTTCCATTGGGAGGATAGTATAAAAGGAGGTCTAAAACCTTTCAAGTATGAAATAATGTGGGAATCCCACCTAGAATTCAAAGATCATATCCAAGAATGGTAGAACATAAGGATAGATAGTACTGCAATGTACAAACTAACTCAAAAATTAGATAATATAAGGAGAAATGTTAAGGGTTGGGCTAAGAGTTCATTCAGAGATTTGTTAAAAGTTAAAAGAGAAGTGGAAGAGAAACTTAAAAAATTGTAGGGGGTTATTGTTGAGGGTAATAATTTGGAAGAAGCTACACAAGAAGAAGAAGAGTACAGAAAAAAATGGAAGGACATCATTTTGAGAGAGGATATATTTTGGAAGCAAAGATCGAGAGGTCAATGGTTAAGTAAAGGTGATAGGAACAATACCTTTTTCCACAAGTCAGCCTTGAACCATAAAAGAAGAAACATGATCAACATGTTGGAAGGAGAAGGGGGAAGGGAATATAAAGACCATGAAGATATGGGAAGACATGTTGTGGAGTACTTTTGCAATGCTTATAAAAAGGAAAATAGAATAGGAAATCAGGTCATAAGAAGAAGTTTTATAAACATGATCCCACAAGTGCTAGGAGAAGCTTAAAATAATAGAATTTTGAGAAATATCATGAAGGAGGAAGTGAAACAGGTAGTATTTTCTATGAAAGATTACAAGTCCCTAGGACTTGATGGTTTTTCCCTAGCATTTTTCCAGCAATTCTAGGAGGTTATAAAAAATGAGCTGATTTGGGCAACCAGATATTTCTTTAAAATGGGGAAGATGCTAAAAAAGATAAATAAGATTTTTATTGCTCTACTCCCTAAGACTTTGAAAACCATGAGTCTCCTTGACTTCAAACCCATAAGTCTTTGTAACACATTCTATAAGGTTTTTACCAAGGTAATGGTTGTACACTTGAAAGTGTCCCACTCTAAACCCTTCTATCCAAACGATTCCATGAGTTGGAATGTTCGGATGCCGGCTTAGAGCTCCCTATCCATGGAGTGCAAGAGAGTGTATTTCAAGTTCAAGGGCTCTTAGATGAGCCTTAGAGATACTCTTCTTGCTAGTAAACCATGCAATGGGAGGTTCCAAAGACAAGATGCAAGAATGCAAATGTCCCAAGGAGTTCCTCAAGAATGCAATGCAAATGAAAATTAAGCTAGGATGATAATGCAAAATGCAGCTATGCTAAAACATATATGAGAGTGTTACAATACCATTATTAAGCTATGTGAGATTAAGCTACATGTAAAAATGAAAGCTAAGCTAAGATGCTATGGTATGAGAGAATGTAGACAAGAAATAAAAGTTCTCCACAAAGCTCCAAAGAAACCTGTTAGAAAACCTGCAGCATAACAATATTCAAAAGATGAAGATGCTTTGAGGGGAAAGCTCTCTCCCTTTTAAAGATGTATGGACGGTAGAGATCAAGATGAAGATGGTGGAATTTGAAAAGAGGAGTGATCCATGTGCACACACAAATCAACCAATAGAATATAAGTTGACTTGTCATATAAGACAAAAGTCACAAAGCCTTTTCTTTTAATTGCAAAATAGAAAAAAGACTTTATGTGTGCACTTTAAGTGGGTTAGAAGAATGGGGTCTTTTATTTAATTAAAATGGGACATGTTCTTTTAATCAAATAATGAACTTAGGATAGCATAGTCAAACTATAGGTTATAATCAAATAAATTGATTATTAGCAATTTGGTCTAGGTAAATGATTAAATTAATTTAGCCAAAATGCTGAGAAGGGGGCTAATAGTCTAGATGACCATTTTTAGGTGATTACATTTGCCCATCTTTGACTAATGTGTGATCGATCTGGGAACACATTATGTCAAAGAAAATCGAAGCCAAGTAGGCGATGATAGATATAGATGTCTAATTCCGAAGAGTGAAATGCAGAAATAGATAGCAAGTCCTAAATGCACAGCCTGATAGCAGTAGTACTGAACACTAGGAAGAGATGATGTTAGAATTCAAGAAGAATACTAACACATAGAAAAGCAGATAGAGTGAGAGCAAGTGAGAAGATCAAACAAATGCTCCTAAGCAGTGACAGAGTATTTCTGCCCCCTCGGGATCGAAATTGAAATGAGGTAAGGGGATGCAAAAATTGGCTAGAAATGAGAAAATTAGAATATAGCAATGTCCAAGATGACAGATAGATGATTAGAACCCAAGAATGACTATATAAAAAATTTGATAAAATGCCCCAGTTTGACTAGAGTTGACCTTGAAGGATATAGCATAAAAATAAGGTCGAAATGAGTAGAAAGGTGATTTTAGACATGAAATAGTGAATTTAAGTAGATATGAAGTATGGAAATGATGAAGACATGAAGAAATGAAGATGCCCCAGTGATGATTCAGAGATTAGACCTCAAAAGGTCAGCTAACTGCTCAGAAGAAAGTAGAATTTTAAAAGACAATTTTGACCATCAAGATGAACTCGAATTTGGATTTCGATCCCGAAAATGAATCCAGGATGTTGAAATTATTTAAGAGGTCAAAACTTTATATAATGTGATGATAAGATAGAAAAGAGATGAAGCAAAAGATTAAGAAGGTGAAAAGACATGAACAAGAAGAAAGTAAAGAAATATATGAAAGGAGTTAGCTGATATGTCCGCAGAAAGATGAAGAGAGAGCTCTCCCCATATGCAAGAATGCAAGACTAAGCTAGAAAATGAACCTAAAATGCAAGCTAATATGCAAAGTGGTTTACCAGCAAGAAGCGCATAACATTTAGACTCTTAATTTCATCATTGAGCATTTATTAGGGACATCATGAGATCATACAACCATCACTAGTATAACTATGAGGATATGAATATGATCGATATTAGATAGGTATGTGGAAATCCAATCTAAGCATCAGAGACATGTAAGTCAAGATAACTACATGATTAGATTCCCTAAGTTTAATTTAGCAAGATTACACCTATATCAAGGCATAAGTGCTAGGATAAACCCTGAGTGCGGTCTTGCAAAACAATCAAGGATGATACATTTATAAGTCAAAGTGTTGAATAGGACAAGCATGAATGCTTACAACACTATAGACAAACAAAAGTATACCCACAAGCAAAAATCAAGAAAATATGTCCCATGCCCCCAGTCTTCTAGTCAATGACATCCTTGAAAGACTATTAGGGAGGGAACACCTGGCAAAGAAATAATCATAGACAACACACAAAATAGATAAATGTCAGCATAGCTCAGTCGTTTAAGTGTTAAAGTGCGTGTGTGTAAGTCACTTGGCCATTTCTTCCAGACTTGATTCTGATAGTGAGATATCGCGACATCGGAGACCGTAGGTAAACTATCTGTAAAGTGTTGAAAAACACTTGATGTCAAGGTGGGGGAAGTGTTGAGAAACACTATTTTGTGAGTTGTCAAAGAAACCCTAATGCACAAGAATACCTCAATAGGCTAAGTAGTTATGCCCCCAAGATGAGGACAAGAAACAATTCCAAGCTAGGAAATGTGTAGCAAAGTAGGTGATTGAGACTGATAGACATAGGTGCAAGGGTTTCAAGTAGTGCTTGTTTCCAGGTTTTCACCACTTGACAAATTTATTTTTCAGAACTTTTTTCAATTTTTTTGTATTTTTGAATTTTTGAATATTTTTTTTGGTGATACATCAAAGTGTCTATTGCTAGGTTTTCACTAAGATGATCATTTTTTCAGGACATTTTCTGATTTTTAGAATTTTTTCAGCATCATATATGATTTTTTTTGGAATTTTTAGAATAATTTAGAGATCACTAGTTCTCAAGCAAGATCACATCATTTTCTCCCAATGTCTAGCAAGGTATAGGATACGATGGAGAAACAAGCCGATGGATAAGCAAAGATGGACGAAAAAGGAGAATGAAGCAAGTGAAAGTGATCCTCAAGGACTGACTCCTCAAGAGTACCCAAGCTAGAGAAAGAGGTGAAATAGTCATATGAAGCATGTTTTGGGTAAGCAATGGAAGTAATGAGAAAGATAGCATGTAGGATACGCAATGAAGCTAACAAGTGAGATAGCATGAAGTGTGTAGTCCAAAAGAGTAGCCATGTCAAGAGACCTATGAGAACCATGTTTCATTTATTATGATCAAGACCAAGGGGTCAACTAGATAGTATAGCAATGGGATAGAGCAATAAGAATAAAGCTCAAGATAGAGGCTATGAGTGAATGGGAGAGAACAATAGAAACTCTCATGGATAAGATAGCCAATATGAAAAGATAGCTCAACATTGTCAAGATCAAAGAGAGAAGAAGGGATAGATGGATGATGGAAGAATTACGCATGATGCCTGTTTGCCAGGTTTTCATCATGGTACTTATCCAAGGTACCACAAGATGTAGTTTTCACCATAGAATGCATTTATTTCTCTTTACTTTTGCTACCAAGGTGCCACAAGAAGTGGTTTTCACCGAGGCACGTTTTCATTTTTTCTTTTTTTCAATTTTTTTTTTCTTTTTTTGAATTTTTTTAGAAAGAGCTCAAGCTTTGTCAATTTAGACAGTGCTTTTATAGGAAAGATAAGCCATGATAAGCCAAGACCATAGAAAGGTATGCTCAAAGATGTTGATAGGGTGATGAAAGGGAAATGGTAGTAGGAAGAATATATGGAGCATAAGAGTTCAAGTATAGAAAGGAGGTGTAAGCTTTAGAGGATTTCATGAGGGTAGTTGAAATATTAGACAAGATCAACATTGACACACACCTTGAAGGGTATTGGAACAATGGAGGAATCATGGATGAAGTAGCTTGAGATTTAGATGTATGAGGTGGTAGAAGAGATTTGGAAAAAGGTGGAGTGGAAGGCTTTGGAATATTTTTAGGAAGATTTTTGGAAGAAGATGGAATGGAAGCCTTTGGAAGCTTGAATGTCAACTTTGAAGTATTTTCAATATTCAAGTCTTTTAAAAGAGACTTGGGAATCCATATAGCTTTAGATTTTCCTTTGGATACTTCAAAACACATTTCTTCAATAATGGGTTTGGGAACCCATATTTTCTTTGATTTAGCTTTTTTTAATAGTGGACCTTTGTAGTCTCTTTTGTGCATTTTCCTTCTTAGCATTCACATGTCGATTAGATGGGACATAGTGATCTTCATTTTTTAATGGATTCTTATGTTTATCCTCACTTCCAAAGGACTTGGGATTTGTGGATGAATAAGGATGATATGACTGGTTTAGATGTATAGATGGGTGAAAAGTCATCAAGGATGAGTGTCTTTGTTGATCTTGAGGTATTATAGGAGAGCTAGGGAATGAGCTAGGAGTGAATGTAGGAGATGGAGGAACATAAGGCCCCAATATGGATGGAAGGTTTGAATGCTTTAGCTTAGATGGATATGGACCAAGGATAGATTTAGAAGATGCAAAGGGATAGTGGGAAGGGATATCAACATCTTTAGAATGAGCAACATGGTCAAAGCCATCAATAGACTCATGAGTACCTTTGATAGGAACAACATTTTTAATAGAAGCACTTGAAGCTTGAGCACAATTTTGAAGTGGATGTGGAGAAGTAGAACATGAGGGGATGCTTTGATCTTGACAAGTAGCTTTGGATAGCATATGAAGAGAACTTTTTTCATAATTTTCAGTAAGCTCAAGGGAGATAATGGAAGTTCTATCTTCATCATACTTAGGAGGTGGACAAGATATAGGATATGGAGGGGAAAAATCTTGAAAGAGATGAAAGGGTGCTTGATCTTGATCTTTCTTGACATTTATAGCTTTTTCTTTTTCAGAGTCCTCTTGACATGGAGCCACTTCGAAGGACAAGGGAGAATGAAGAGTGAATGGAGTAGTGCATGAAGGTTGAGGATGTTTAGGATTAGTAGCATGGAAAAGGTTTGCAGCCAAGTGAAGGTTAGCTTGAGTTTCTTTTAGAGGTAACCCTTTAGGATACACATAGTCAATGCGGAAAGAATTAGGTTTTTTATTTGATGGAGGCATGTTGGAAAGCTTTGAAGCATTGGGAGATGCATGAGTGTTGGGAGAAGTGGAAGATGTAATGGAGCCACTACTAGACATAGGTTCATCAACATAATCTTGCTCAAGAGAAGTATCCTCAACACATGAGTCACTAGAGGTTCCAATAATTCCATTATCAATAAGATCTTGGATTTTATGTTTCAGCTCTATACAATTAGAAGTAGCATGGTCATTAGATCGATGATAGGCACAATAGATATCCAAGAATGGGTTTCCATATGAGCTAGACTTAGGCAACATGATGAGCTTAGTTTCAAGAAGTGTTTGCAAAGTGTCATCATAAGAATCTTCCAAGGGAGAAAAAGTTCTATTAGAAGTATGTCTAGGATCTTCTTGTTGTTTCTCAAGTGAATAGCATGTGTTCATGTATTCATCATTATCTTTTTCAAAGATAGGTCCATCATGAAATTTTGGCATAGCCTCAAGTGCTTGTTCTCTAAAGAGGTCTTTAGATCTAGAAGATGAAGACATTTGATGTCTTGAAGTAGAGCATGTAGACCTAGAAGAAGAGGATGACCTCAAAGAAGGTGACTCACATGCATGTAAAGACCTTAAGGAAGATTCATGTAATGATGCAATCTTCTCCTCCAAACTTTTCTCAAGTTTAGACTTCATTTTTGTCATGCGCTTAGAGAAATGAAGGTAAGAAAGATCATTTGTCTCTTCTAGTTCTTTGTATTGTGCATATAGATCTTGAAACTCTTTAGTGACATGGAGGATATCATGATCATCTAGATTTGGTTGAAGTTTGGTAGCACAAGGTTTAGATCCCATAGTTTTAGATGCAAAGCCAAGCATAAAATAGTCTAGAAGATAACTTGATGTTGAAACTATAGGAGGTAGAGTGTTCACTTGCCAAGATATTAGAGAGAGATTAAAGCGACTTGTCAAACAATATGTCCAAGAAACTTACGACATGAATGACTCAAGTCAATAGCTAGGCAAGATGCCCAAATAGCCAAATAGATAGAGAAAGCAGGGTGACAAGTGAACAACTCTCCAACCCAAGAGTGTAGTCAAGAAATCAAGGTAACCATTTTAGCAAAAGGATAACTAGCAAGCATGCATAGACCATGAAGATAGAAATACCAAGAGCACCAAGACCAAAGAGTCACTTTAAGCATGTTCAAGCACTAGAGACATATAAAAGAAAAGTCAAATGATGAGACTCCTCTTAGCAAGAAACACAAGAAAATGTTAAGACTTGATGTTTTGACTTGGTTGAAAATTTTTGACAATAGTTGATAGCATAGCAAGTTTGATGTTTAAAAGCAATTTCTTTCCAAGCAAGATAGTGACACATGGAGTAGTCTTCAAACAATCAAGCAAGGGACAAAGCAACCTTACATGATACAAGCATATGTGACGTCTCAAAAGAATTTCCTAGAATTATCGTCATGTGTATGTTCAAAAGATTTTCACAGGTATAGCACATCCGAGAACACATCAAGCAATATCTACCTAGAAGTCATGGTTCATTACTCAACAACTTGGCCCACGCTTGATGCTCCTTTGCCTCACACCAAGTGGTTTCCCACAAGAGATATTGGCTTTGTCATGGAAATGCCATAAGCATAACCAAGGGAACACATATGGTGAGTGTAAATCTTGGGGTGATCCGGGTAGTCCACTAGGATCAATCCTTGCACCAAGAAGTTGAGCGGCTAAAAAAGGTAGTTACTAACTTTGGGTTTTTAGATAGGGCTTCCGTTCATAGTGTTCCTCTTGCTCTCAATTACGAGACACCTCACCTTGCGATGAGTAACCGATCTCGCGATCACAAGAGTACCTTAAGCATTCTTGCCTAGTGATCTCCCTATGGTCAAAATCCCATAAGCAATCACACTAGGCGAAGACAAAAACTACGTCTACCAAAGTTTTGTGTCCTTGGTAGCCTTGAGTTTATAGTGGGTTGGAAGAGCCGGGTAATCTGCTTGTCCCCACTTGGGTCGTTCCTCTCAGGTTGTCCGAGAGCAGGCCCTCTAAAGGATTCTAACTACACAAAGTGGATCAAATTTTGGAAGTCAAGATTTTTGGTTCACCACAAGGGTGAAGAGCATAATCTCCTATTCCAATCATTTTCTCCCAAACATGCCAAGAAGATTCAGTTACCCCTTGCTTTTGAAACCAAATGGCAAGTCAAGATTTCTGATTCACCACAAGGGTGAAGAGCATACTCTCCTATTACCAAAAGACTCCAATCACAAGTTTTATGTGCCTATGAAAAATGAACAATTATTCAATGCCACACATGAAAACAAAAAAGCAAGAAATTTGAGTTTTTATGCTTTGGGCAGCCCTGCAAACAATCGTTAGTAGCCCTTGTGCATTTGAAGCTTTGACATGCGTTCTTTTTATGCAATGTTTCAATTTTTTTCACAAGGATGGCAACCTGAAATCACAACTTGTTAGCAACAAAAGTTAGTGTGAAATAACATAAAAATCTACAATAAAAAGTGGTGAGTTGCTTCAAAAATCTAATTTATCCTCCAACCAAGTACATGCAAAGAAAGTGCAAGTTAATCACAAATGCTTTCATTTTTACTCTTTGGTTTTGACCTAGTCAACAAGATTAGACTTTTTTGCTATGATTTCGTATCCAAAAATGAAAATGAAAAGAAGAGACCCCTGTTAAAAATCAGAGAGATTTCCAAAAATGCAAGAAATTTTAAAAAATCTCTTCATTTGCTCCCTAGAGATTGATTTTGTCAAAACAGGCCAAATTTATCAAATTGAATTTTTGATCCTTAATATGATCTCAAAATTCAAAACACAAAGAAAGAACCCCCATTAGAATTCAAAAAGCTTTCTGAAAATGTAAGTTTTTCCAAAAAATGCGCTGATTTGCGATCAAAAACGGCTTTTTATGAAAAATAAAGAAAATATCATAACTTCCGAAAATCACGTCAAAATGCTCTAAAAATTGGACTGAGACATTTTGAGCATATACCCAACCTGCAAACAAAATTTCAGAACCAAATTCTAAGCGGTTTAAAAGATATGATCAAATCTTTAAACAAACTAAGTTTTTGGCCTCCAAACCAATTTACTTATGGCTTGGCCTTAAAACCAAAGTGAAAATTTTACAAAAGCATTTGATTAGACCCAATATGCTGCTATAAAAAACTAGAGATAAGAAATGAAAGCAAATGGAGCTGAAAATTTGATTCAAGCCCCACGGTGGGCGCCAAAAATGTACACTTGAAAGTGTCCCACTCTAAACCCTTCTATCCAAACGATTCCATGAGTTGGAATGTTCGGATGCCGGCTTAGAGCTCCCTATCCATGGAGTGCAAGAGAGTGTATTTCAAGTTCAAGGGCTCTTAGATGAGCCTTAGAGATACTCTTCTTGCTAGTAAACCATGCAATGGGAGGTTCCAAAGACAAGATGCAAGAATGCAAATGTCCCAAGGAGTTCCTCAAGAATGCAATGCAAATGAAAATTAAGCTAGGATGATAATGCAAAATGCAGCTATGCTAAAACATATATGAGAGTGTTACAATACCATTATTAAGCTATGTGAGATTAAGCTACATGTAAAAATGAAAGCTAAGCTAAGATGCTATGGTATGAGAGAATGTAGACAAGAAATAGAAGTTCTCCACAAAGCTCCAAAGAAACCTGTTAGAAAACCTGCAGCATAACAATATTCAAAAGATGAAGATGCTTTGAGGGGAAAGCTCTCTCCCTTTTAAAGATGTATGGACGGTAGAGATCAAGATGAAGATGGTGGATGATCAACGGTGGAATTTGAAAAGAGGAGTGATCCATGTGCACACACAAATCAACCAATAGAATATAAGTTGACTTGTCATATAAGACAAAAGTCACAAAGCCTTTTCTTTTAATTGCAAAATAGAAAAAAGACTTTATGTGTGCACTTTAAGTGGGTTAGAAGAATGGGGTCTTTTATTTAATTAAAAGGGGACATGTTCTTTTAATCAAATAATGAACTTAGGATAGCATAGTCAAACTATAGGTTATAATCAAATAAATTGATTATTAGCAATTTGGTCTAGGTAAATGATTAAATTAATTTAGCCAAAATGCTGAGAAGGGGGCTAATAGTCTAGATGACCATTTTTAGGTGATTACAATGGTCAACAAGATCAAGCCCTTCCTAGAGAATATTATAGGAACACCACAAAAGGGGTTTGTGCCAAGACAAAAAAATCCTAGATGCTATCATAACCACTCATGAGATCATACATTTTATGGAGAAAAATAAAATACTTGGTATAGCCTTGAAACTAGATATCTCTAAGGCATATGATAAGGTAAGATGAGGATTTCTTTATGATGTTCTTGAAAGAGTGGGGTTTAACAAAAAGGTCATAAACCTCATTAGGATGATGAGGAGTAATATCCAATATGTGGTTCTTCTAAATGACTCTCCTTGGGGTAATTTTGAAGTGGGGAGAGGATTAAGGCAAGGGGAATTGCCATCTCCCTACCTCTTCATTATGGTGGTAGAGGTGTTGGGGAGATCATTGACCAAATTGGTAAATGCAAGCTATGTTAAAGGCATTAAACTTGCCATCACTAATAAAACTGAAGTGTTACAACAATTTGTAGATGACACTTTTCTTTTTGGGGAATCCTTTATAATGGAACCCAAAGCATGGAAGAATATCCTTAGAAACTATGAAGATATCTTAGGTTAGCAAATAAATTACTCTAAAAGTAGACTTCTTTTTTTAACACTGATGCTTTTATGCAGAGGAAGATTAGCAACATTTTAGGTTGTCAGTCAGCTAACCTCCTGGATACTTACCTTTGTTTACCTTTAACCACCAAGGAGGTAACAAATAACTTTTGGAATACCATTGTTGAAAGAATCTAGAAGAAGCTAGTAGGATGGAAAGGAAAAATATTTAGTAATGTGAGGAAACTAAAACTACTCTTTGTGGCTCTCTAGGGCATCCCAATTTACTTTCTATCCCTTTTTAAAATAAACCAAAATATGGCGGATAGAATTGAGAGAATATAGAGGAATTTTCTTTGGTCAAGAATGGAGGAAAAAAACAACTTAAACCTTGTCAATTGGGAGGATGTTTGCAAACCAAATCAGAAGTGTGGTTTGGGAGTGATAAGACTTAGGGACCTAAATAAAGCCTTTCTTGCCAAAATTGGATGGAGGGTGGAAGAAAACAACATAGATTGGAGCAAGTCATGAAAGCTAAATACCTATCTAACTCCCTATTTACTCATAATTTTTTTAATAATGACCTCTTGAGAGGATTCAATCTTTGGATGATTATTGGCAAAATCAAAGGAATACTTAGGGAAGGGGTGAGATGGATAATGGGAAGTGGGCAGAACATTAGGTTCTAGGAGGATAATTAGATTGGGGGGAAACCATTGGCTTACAAAAAATTTAGAAGACTAATAGAAACATTGAAAATAAAGATGGGGCTAAAAGTGGTGGATTATATTGACCCTAGAAGGAAGTGGAAGAAATTACAAAAAGATATTTGTCCTTTGGAAGATATTCAACTACTTAAAGAACTTGAAGAGTTGATGGAAGCTCAAAGGTTCCCACTGCTAATACAAGAGGATAAAGTTGTGTGGGATATAACTTCTAGTGGCCATTTTACTATCACATCTTCTTACAAACTTCTCTTTTGTAAGGACCTTTGTCCCACAACATGGCATAAAGTTTGGATTAGCAATATTCTACCCAAAATCAACTTCTTCTAGTGGACTATTTAACATGGTAAAATATTATCATTGGACAATCTAAAAAAAAAGGACATGGTAAAATATTATCATTGGACAATCTAAAAAAAAGGGGTTTATCATAAACAAATGTTATCTCTATAAAGAAAAAGAGGAGAGTATCTCTCACCTATTCCTTGAATGCTCATATGCTCTAAAGCTCTGGTTGCTAATGTCAGAGAAATTTGGACTATGTTGGGTGCTGAAGAAAAATTTGAGTCAATTTGTTGAAAACAAGGATTGTCCCTTTTATCACCCCAAGTTGATATTTCTATGGATAATTGTTGCACCACACATTTGCTAGCACATATGGAAGGAAAGAAACAATAGAATCTTTAGGGAAGAGGAAAGGCCTATGGAGGTAGTTATGGGTCTCATGGAGAAACTACTAAATGAAAATATAATGATTACCAAATGTAAGACACCGAACAAAGAACCAAGAAGGAAACAATACCTAATAGCAGAAAGATGGGGTATCCACTGGAACTTTAATAACTTTGATAACTCTACGACAAGAAAGAGATAATAGATAAGATGGAAACCACCAACAATAAATTAACTTAAATTAAAATTTGATGGTGCTACAAGAGAGGGTGTTGGGGAAACAAGTGGAGTGTTGAGGAATGGAAATGGTGAAGCATTGCTAGTCTATTATAGGAAAATAGGTGAAGGAAGTAATAATATGGTTGAAGCGATGGCTCTACTCTGGAGTCTACAATTGATTAATGGTATGAAAATAAAGAAAATAACTATAGAAGGTGATTCTAAATTAATAATTGATATGGAGAAGGGAGTCTCTCAGCGAAGTTGGAATATCCAAAACATTATCACAGATATTAGACATATCCTAAGTGGGATGGAAAAAGTCCAGTTATAGCACATATACAGGGAAGGTAATATGACTACTACCATGGGGTTAAGTTAACAGAAATGACATTTGGAGAAGCATGGATATCCTAAAGGAGGAAATTAAGGCCCTGATTTGCAGGGAAAAGGGGGTGACCAAAAATTGAGCTTGGCTAAACAAATAATGATCAATGCCAAATTTGGCAGTATCATCTTTAGGAAGGCAAAGCTTGCTAAAATTAAGAAGTACAAAGGAAAAATGATGAGACACCTTTGTATGGGTTTGATGATAAATAGAAGCAATTTGAGGCAAGATTTGTTTTGCAATTATGGTAACATAATGTAAAATTTTAAACACTTTCATTTTGAGAGTATGAAAAAAATCATTACGAATATTGTTAGGGATTTTAGGGATGTTAGAGTTATGATGAAAAGTACACAAAAATCCCATAATGAAAAGGTATGGGATTTTGAGGCACCTCAAAACCATGCTTGTAGAATGATTAAAGATCCTAGAGATGTTAGTTTAAACTCCATAGTGTTGTTATTGATTAAAAATATCCTTGTTGTCAACAAGCTTGAGGGTAAGAAGGCTCAAATGCAAATTACTAAGATTGGGGGGTCAGGGATCAGTGGAGAAGAAATGTGTGGTGATCTAAATTGATTAGAGCCAACAAAAATAGAATATTTTAAGAAGGGGGCTTTATTCCTCATATGTAGGCAATGGCAAGTTATGATGAAAATTGTGCTCTTCAATTTGTGAATGGGTGGAATGACCATAGAGTTACCGTAAATGGTATCACATTTCAATTAAATGAGGAGGTTATCACTATGGCTACTAGTTTGTCCTTGAAGGATAAAAATGGAAGAAGGTTACAAAATTGGTGGACAAGGTCAGCATGAATTTCTTTTTTGTTGATAATGAAGAACCTATTCACTATAGGGGAGGCTTCTAAAGGGATAAGTTGTTAGCTCCTTGGTATGATGTCTATCTAGTGATCATGAAGTAACTCACACTCTAAGGTAGGCTTGGAGTCTATTTTTATTATCACTTTCCTCTCCTAAACTATTTTAGAAATAGAGATTTTATTTTTACTTCATTCTTTCTATTACATTCCTTTAAGGACATGATTAGTGATGTTAGGGAGAAGAGAAGGGTAATAATTTCACTATCATTCACTAGGGTTTGATTTTTAGACTTTACCAATTCCATCTTTCCCTCTATCCCCCTAGGGTCATTGTTGTTGATAATCAATGACACCAATAGAATTCCCCTATGAGTACCAGCACTGGAACTAGAATCCACATGCCACACTCTTCCCATAGTAAGGATAATAAGAAAAAGAAAAACCCATACTTGATAATTGTTACTTAATTTTAACACATGTTAAAATTTAGTTATGAAAATTCAAAGTTTAATTTTTTGAAAAAACTTTTCATTTGATATTTGCAAAAGAATAAATGTCCTTGTATTATTCATTTCTCGAATATATAATTGATTTTTTTTACAAAAGAATGAAATGAATTGAAATGCTGAAAGTGAGGCATCTTACACGAGCCATGAGTTTAACTCTACTACTTTTCATACATATTCAGAATATGAAAAAATAATATATATGAAGGTAGGGTTAGAGTAACTAGTCATTTCCTTTTTAGCTTTTGACTGGTTAAGTGGTCCATGATGTTTCTCCTAGTCTAGCCCTTGATCTAGTAGTTCTTGGTCTTCATTCTCCTGCATAGGAAAAAGTGGGGTTAGATCTTGAAAGATATAAGCAATGACTTAGTACCTACAACTACATACCCACACATGCAATATTTTTCCTATTCTAAATACATATAAAAATAGTAAAGTGTATTCTAAGTGCTTAAACAACAAAAATAGAAAAATATAATGTTAAAGGGACATCTTAATTCTGATATAAAACCTTTCATTATAATCAAGAACAAGCATGTTGATTTCACAGGGAATAGGTACAAATCACAGAAGGATAGTTTATGAGTGTCACAAGCACAAGCATGTTGATTTCACAGGGAATAGGTACAAATCACAGAAGGATAGTTTATGAGTGTCACAAGCCAATGCTCGAACTTCATGAAATACTCTTTCAAATATCACTAGAACGGAGGCATAGTTCTAGCATCCTTTGGGTGTCCTTTTGGATCTGATGGGATAGTCTAAATTACATACTCATATAATCACAAGATTAGAGTTTTGGATACAGTTACGACAAAAGTAAGGATAGTTGTAGGAATTAGAGATGCTGGATTTAAAGATGGTGGATCTATTAATGCAAACCCCTATCAATGCCAAAATCTAAGCAACGGTCAAATAAAAGGGGTATGTAAGAAATAGAATGCAATGTTCACAAATATTAAAAGCAACATAATATGAGAAGGGGCAAATATTTTTACAGCTTACTATCAAAGACACTGACTCAAAGTAACAGAGTATGATGGTGAGAAAGATAATAGTGCCATGAAGTGTATAATTCATACTACTGTCATAGCAAGCAACAGTGCCATCAAGAACCTCTATTGTAGTAGAGGGAGTGCTAAAAGAGATCTTAGATGGAACAAAGAAAAAGGTTGAACTGAAAGTTCAAAAAGATTTTGCACATTGGGACTATTGATCCTGCCAACTACCTAATCATAAAAATAAGATTTCCATTAGAATTTCTAAGAAATTATGTGCACTTGCAACCCCTTACTAACATGATTTCATCAGTGGTTGAAATTTGTAATACTCTGGCAAATGCAACCTATACATTTTTCCAAAACTATGACTTCATTTATGTGTACATACTCATCATCACAACTAGTCTTTTTGAGGGTGCAAGAAAGGTATTTCAAGTCACGACACTCTTCTGTGAAGCAGACAAAATAGAAAGGGAAATGAAGGCATTGAGCCATCCTACTGAAGTTGACTTTCAAGTTACCAAGGATGCCATTAAACAAAAAAATGAAGATCTGCAAGAGTTACAGGAGAAACCCCACTCGGGTTTTGTCAAAAATAGAGTATAAATTTCAGATAAACAAAACCCTTATGTAAACATTTTAAACTAGAATGTATACATTCCATATAAAAACAAAATAACCTTGTAGGCAACTCAAATGGTATTCATTCAACAAAGAGCAATTTACAAGAAACCCTTAACTTGCAAACTCATGAGTAGCAACAAATATGAACTGTGCTAGATGCTATAGGAAATTTCCATTAAAAATTCAAGGAAACTACTGTTGCAGCAAGATCATCATATATTTTTAAATGAAGAATAAATATAATAGCTTGTGCTAGAGGAAACAATGAAAAATCATGCTTCCATCTTTAATACAAATAATGAAGACTTCCAAATAGAAAATAAATAGCTTCATGTATTATTAGGAAGAAAAAAATCCAAATATAATACCTCTTGCTTCAAGGAATGCAAAAGAAGCAACCATGGCTCCAGTTATGGCATCAAACATTCAGAAATAACCCTCGAACATGGAAACTACAGCAAAAAAATGTGTCCAGTAGGAGAAATAAAAAATATTGCAACTTAAACAAAGATGTTCCCAACAAATCACAAAGAAAGGACTCCATAAAGGCACAAAACAACTTGGAATATCATAGTTTTAACCAGTAATGGTGGCTAAAAAAAGCTTCTCAAACCCTAGGCACATTTTCCTTAATTTCTCCAAGCAGATGCAAATTCAAAATGAATAAGTTTAGGGCTAAAACATGATATATCTTGCCCTTAGTCATTTTTTATAAAACTTTTGGAGTCTGATGCTTTACATGGGTTTTATTTTCCCATCTTTTTCCATGTCTTATGTCACGAGCTATGGTTTTTAGTGCTTTTTAAAAAACACTTGTATCTTTTTGCAATTTATATGTAAAATAACAATATATAATAGTGTTCTTATAAACTATTTTATATTTTTATTAAATGTGCAAACTTTTACAACATGTATTCCTATATAATTCATATTTTTGCTATGTTTAGCACTTAAGATAAGTGCGACATGTGCCTAAAGAAGGAGAAGGAGGAGAAATATTAGGTGAAGACTTAGTATTTCAAATCACTTTGTGTTATGAGGAGGGGTTGTAGGAATTTAATTTGGGTTGGATTTGGTTTTGACTAGTTATTTTTGGGGCTCTTTATGATCAGTTAGAGATTTTTAAGGGTAGTTAAAAGTGAGTCATAGGTTTTGTTTTGACTTAGTAGGTTTATGAGGTAGTGAGTCATCTTTTTGATAAGATTTGACTCCTTTTTGTAGCCTTGTTTCCTGATTTTGACCCTAAGGGGTTTGTATTTAGTATTTTGAACTCTAATTTTGGGAAGTAGTTCTGATTATGCAAAAAAGTGATTTTTGTGACATATTTTCTGGTGTCCTCAAGTTATTTTTTGTGTCTTTTGTAACTCAATTTTTTGAACAGATATATGAATTAGAGCATTTTGGAGCAATTTTCTTTAGATTGATTACAAGCCTTTTCTTTTCTCTGTAGTTTTTGTGTGAATGTTTGATTGATAAGATAAATTTGTGAGTTTCAAAACTCCTTAGTTTTTCTATCTCAGCCCCTACCAAATTGTAGGAGTGTAAGTCTATTTGTAGGTTACATTGTATGTCATTTCTTTTGGTTGTTAAGTGTAATGTTATCATCCCCTTAGCTTTTCCTTTAAGACCTCATTGTGAAATATTTATGCAAACCTTAACAAAGTAAAAGTGTTTAAGTCATGGAGAAAATATTACAAAGTGAAGTAGTTCATGTATTTTGTATCCAAAGTTCAATGTATCACTTGGTTCTCTAGTTTAGAGTTTGAGATCTTATGTTTATTTTAGTATCTTCTATCCCTTTTCCCATAAGTTCCAGTGGGTTTTTCTAGAGTTATCAGTGATTATCTAATAGGAATCGGCCTAGAATTTGAAGGTTTCATTTCTAGTCACGCATTTCCCACATGCAAAAATGAATCCCATGTTAGGCAAGATTGTTAAACTTATTTAGTTTAATAGGGTGCAAATTTTAGCCTTAACAGTTTTGGTACACCCGGTGGGACACAAACACAATTTCTTATAATTTGTTGTATTGTACAATGGACAACAAGTTTTCAACCAGTGAAAAGGCTTAGTAAAAATTTATGAGAAAGACTCAAACGAGGAGTTCTTTTTCTTTCGAGTATTTGTAGCTAGAGACTCCCACAAGGTGTAGAAGAGCTCTTGCTAGGACTAAGCCAGTAAAAAGGAGGTAGCTTTCAGCTCCTAAAATTTGTGTGTACAGAAAAAGAAATAAATCAAGACAAGGAGAGGTCAGGTATTCAGCAAGTCCAACTTGTAGAATAGAGCACTTTGAACTTGAGGATTCTGTTGTTTCTACTATGAGAATAGTAAGTGCAAATTTAGCATAGCAGCAACAAACTCATTCAGTAAAATAGTAACATGTGCCATTACCACCTCCAATAGAAAGAAGATTCACATTTGTGCCTTTGAATCAAGGTAGCCCCTTGAATTTTGTGCAACATCATGACATACCTTTGGCTGCCTTGAAGAGTTTACCAAATTTTACTGGAGAAACTCAAACTATAGCATTTGAGCACATTAGAGATGTTGCAACATTGTGCAACATTCATCATATCATAGAAGAGGATGTTGTTGTCAAGTTGTTCACAACTTCATTCAAAGGAAAGACACTTCAATGGTTCAGAAGCTTAGCCATTGGCTCCATCGATTCATGGGATGTTTTAGAAGATGCATTAACAAGGCATTTCAAAGATAAGTCAGATCACTTATCTCTTGTTGAATAGATCACAACAATAAAGCGTGCTCTCCAAGAGTAACTGATGGAATTCAACAATAGATTTTAGAGGACTTGGACCAGAATACCTATCTCAATAAGACCTTCAGTAGACCATACATTTCTATATTTTTTGAGGAGTATAAATAGTGATATTTATGTGATGATTGAATCAATGGGAGGTATTTCACTACCTCAAGTGTATGATATTGTTGTTAGAGCTAGGAATAGTCTCATTTAGGGAGGCAAAATAGCCCCTAGGCCTCCAATGCCTATTTTTCCAGATATTCAGCCAAATATGCCATTAGCAATCCCACCTTTTAATGCCTTACCTATTGTTTTGAGTCAATAAATCACTATAGCAAGCCCTTCACAACAGCTATAGGAGATTAAAATAGTCAACTTAAGATTGAGAAGCTAATGCAAACCTTTAGCAATGAGCTGGTAAATCTAAAAAAGCAGCAATTTCAGGTAGAAAACCTTACCAATAGCAAAATCAAGTTGTGAATCCACCTTACCAACAAAAAAACCAAGGCCAAATGCAAGCAAATAGGCAACCATATCAAGCTAATATAGCTGGTTATAAGCCAAATATTAATCAAAGACCTTTTCAGTCTTATAACTCAATGCCCTTGAATGTTGCTAATCCAGTGAAAGATATTGTACCAATACAAAATAATCTAGTTGCAGATTTAGAGTGGTGCTACTCCTACAATGAAGTGCATAATCAGTCTACTTGCACAAATGGAATGATAAATTAAGCTTTAATGGTGCAAAATATAGTTATAGATCAACAGAATCCACTATTAATGTATCTAAACAACAACATAATATACATACTCCTAAGATTGCATTCCTTAATTGGCAGAGAGAGGAATTTTGTGCAATAAATACTAATTCAGCAATATCAGCCAATATGAGAGCAAAGGAAAGAGCTCTAGAGATAGAGCAAATGGAAAATAAAGGTAAAGCACCTACTACTAATGAATCAATACCTACTATTGAAGCTACAACCAATACTCACATCCCTGTAGTCAAAGATTGCAATCTAAAAAAAGCAAACCCATTCACATCAAAGGCCACATTTTGTTGTCCCATTCAATAAAGTCGACAATATCAAGAGAATGAATGTGACTATGTCAATGTGGGACATGTTGGCTATTTCAGGGTAGACTGATGTGCTAAGGCAAGCTCTGTCTAATGAAATGACTCCTAAAGAAGTTGTAAATGAACCACGAAAGGCTATATTGACAAATGTTGATCATAATGATGAAAAACAAGATAACAGCATGGAAATCAATAGTGAATCAAGTAAGAGTATTAAGCCTCTACCTTTTTACTTTCATTAATTATTGGTGATAAATTCGTCCATAACTATATGGTTGATAGTGGAGCTACAAACTTTGTTATGCCTAAAAAAGTAGTAGATCAGTTAGGAATGAAATACCAACCAATTGAAAAAGGAGTTGTCCAACTTGATGGAACATCTATTAGTACTATAGGCCTTATCAAAGATGCTAACCTTACCCTCCATGCATGTCCAAATTTTTTTATTCACCAGGATGTCTATGTGTTAAATTTACCACCTTATTTTTCCATTTGTCTATCTAGGGACTTGGGGGTTATTTATCATCTGACTATTCTCACATGTTATTTAGGACTAGGTATGGTACCAAGGTAACAATTAAGTCCAAATAGCCTACAAAAAATTAGATAGAGCCATACGTACCTAGTGCCTTAAATGCAAATTTAGTTTCCTTTGATAAAGAAGACCATGATAGTGATTTTGAAGATAAAACTCATTTGGATGATATTTCAAATATCCTCCCTGATGAATGGGTAGCAAGTCATGCTACTGAAAATCATCATTTAGAATTTTATCATGTTGGTTTAGGTAACTATGTTATTCATGAGCAAGATGCAATTATCCCTAACTTAATTAGGTCATAAAATTAGAATGAGGAGACACAAAATCAGTTTTGGGAAATATTCTTTGATAGATCTAAGAGCAAATATGGTGCTAGTGGTGGTGTTGTGTTGGTATCACCTAGTGCTAAAAAGTACTATGTTGTTTTTTGTTTCTCTTTTGCATGTTCAAATAATGTTGCAGAATACGAAAGTTTGATTGAAGGCTTGGAGTGGGCAAAGAAAAGAGGAATTGAATGTATTAAGGTATATGGAGACAATGAACTGGTTTTGAACCAAGTTAGAGGTTTAAATGCAACAAAAAATGATGTTTTGAAATTGTATAAACATCGAGTCTGGGATATCATTGAGGAGTTTTCTGTCTTCAATATTCTCTCTATTCCAAGAAGCCAGAATCAGCAAGCTGATAGGCTTGCTATAGTTGGTGCCCAATTTGACATACCTACAAAAATCAACAAAGACAAAATCTGGCAACATGTCAAAATTGTAGTAAGACCTTCTATTCCTAATAATGGTATTAACTAACAAGTATTTGATAGTGATGAGTAAATACTTAGTTTTTTGTTGGAAGAAGATATTTTTTTTATTTCAAATCAGAATAAGTTGAAACAATATTATGATGATCAAATAATCCAGCTTAAGTCCAATAAGCTTCCAAAGGGTTTGGTCACTTTGGAATCTATTTTCAGCAGAGATGACAAATTAAGGAAGGACAAAGCTAGTATGCAGGTAAAAGAAGAACAATATGAAAGTGTAGAACTGGTTGAAGGTAAGTTTTTGAAAGTTGGTAAAGTCTATTTAGAAAAAGAAAAGTCTAAATTTGTTGAGTTATACACAGATTTTCCTGATGTATTTTCGTGGGAGTATTCATATCTTAAAGGTTTTGTTCCAGATATGGCTTGGCATACTATTGAGTTATTTCCAAATGTTAAACCTGTAAAGTAAAAATAGAGACCTATAACCCCAATTTAGAGCCTTTGATGTTCAAGGAATCAACCAAGTTAATTGAAGGAGGTATTATTTATGAGATTAAACACACTAGCTGGGTTTCTAATTTGGTCCCAGCAAGAAAGAAAAAAAGTAAAATCAAACTTTGTGTGAATTTCAAGGATATAAATAGAGCATCACTAAAAGATCATTACTTGCTACCCTCAATGGAGAAAATACTCCAAGTAGTTGTTGGTTCAGAAGGTTCTCTCTACTTGATGGTTTTTCAAGGTACAATCAAGTACAAGTCAAAAAGGAAGACCAGTATAAAACAACATTTACCATAATGGGGTACAATGGCTTATCAAAGAATGTGTTTTGGCTTATCAAACACTGGTGCCACATTTTAGAGAGCAATGGACATGACCTTCAAAGTACTGCTATATAAAATGGTTTTAGTATATCTGGATGACATAACTATTTTTTCAAAAAATGTTAATGATCATTTTGCTCATTTAAGGTTGGTTTTTGAGAGGTGTAGATAGTTTAGAATTTCATTAAATCCTAAGAAGTGTATTTTTTTGTTCATGAGGGAAAATTATTGGGTCACATCATATCAAAGGAAGGCATAATAGTTGATCCTGAAAGAGTTGAAGCAATTCTTGCACTTCCCTTAACTAGCCACAAAAAGGGGCTTCAAAGCTTCATTGGACAAATTAATTTCGTGTGAGGATTCATGCCAAATATTGCTGCTTTACTTAAGCCTCACACAAAAATGCTTTAAAAAATGGATTTTTCACATGGAACAAGGAAGGTAAACAAATTTTTCAATTGTTAAAAGAAGCCCTATCATCAACTCCAACTTTAGTTAATCATGATTTTTCTAAGGACTTCATTTTATATGCATATGGATCTATTGACACTATTTCGGCTATTTTAGTTTAGAAAAATGATGAATGATACAAGCAGCCTATTGCTTTTTATAGTAAAGGGCTTGAAAATTATGAGCAGCATTACAGTTTTGTTGAGAAACATGCATTTGCAGTCATTAAAAGTCTCAAGAAGTTCAAACATTTGTTGTCAAACAACAAGGTACACCTTATGGTCTCTCATCCTAGTGTAAAAGAATTCTTTCTTAGTAAAGATGTTAATGAAAAACATGTTGGTGGATAACTAAAGTGATGGAATATGATGTTGACATCAAAATTACTAATTTGGTGAGAGGTAAAGGGCTATGCAAGCATATGATGGATTATTCATTTGAAATTTCAGCTAAAAAGGGAGCAAATTCAAATTGTTCAAATGATGTTTCAACTATTTTTGATGAACATTTACTACTTAATGGTAATGAAAATGTTGCAAAAGTACAACCAACTAGCTGGTTGTAGGAAATGGTCCAATTTTTTACAAACTAGAGAGTGTCTTTCACTGGTTGACAGAGCTAAACAAAGATGTTTTAGGTTACAATCAATACTCTATGTTGTAATTAATAATTCTTTGTTTAGAAAAGACATGAATGGCATTCTTCTTAGGTGTATTGATAATAATCAGACCAACAAGTTTTTAAAATAGTTTCATGAAGTAGGGGCCCATTTTTCACCTAAGACAATAGCTTACAAGATCATGAGGGCTGGCCTAATTTTTTCAAAGATGCCCATGCTTGGGCAAGAAAATGCAAGCAATGTGTGTTGTTTGTAGGAAAAGAAAGGCTGGCTACTATGCCTTTGCAACCCATTTTGGTTGAACAACCATTCATGAGATGGGGAATTGATTTTGTGGGACCTATTAATCCTTATTCCAGTGCTAATCATAAATGGATCCTAATTGCCATAGATTACTTCACTCACTGGATAGAGGTTGTTGCACTGAAGGAAGCAAATGAAAGTTTTGTACTAAGTTTCTATGATGAATTGGTCACACAGTTTGGGGTTCCTAAATTGATTATCTTTGATAATGCCTTAGCATTTGTGGGAGCTAGAATAGCCAAATGGGCTTTGAAAAATGGTGTGTACTTGAAAACTTCATCAAATTATTAGCCTCAAGGTAATGGTTTAGTTGAAAGTACTAATAAGAATCTATTGCAAATTATCAAAAGAATATTGAAGGACAATAAGCAGGATTGGCATGCAAAGTTGTGATCAGCCTTATGGCTAGATAAAATTACCTCCAAGAAAATTCTTGGTAATGCTCCCTATGTTCTAGCCTATGGAAAACAAGAAAGCTTACCTATTTCCATTGAGTTTACTTTACTTGAGTTGGCTGATCAATTAGTATTGTTTGAAAAGATGATCCTCTAAGCCTAAGATATGCTAAATTAACTAAATTGGAAGAAGAAAGAAGGAGAGCATTGCAAACAATGGAGTACTAGTAGTTGCAAGCTAAGAATACTTTTGACAAAAAGGAAACAACAAGATAATTTAAGGAAGGTGGTCTAGTTTTGAAGTGGGACTTTTTGAAAAGCAAGCTAGGGCATCATAATGGGTTTGATCATATGTGGATTGGTCCATTTCTGATTGTTGAATGTAACAAGCATAATGCATTTAAGTTGGCTACAATGGAAGAAGATGTTTTGCCAATCCCTATGAATGGTATTCATCTCAAAACATGTTTTGAGGTATGAATTATGAGTCCTATCTTGTATATATTAGGTTATTTTTCTTGTTTTCAATAAGTGCATCTACATTTTAGTTGATTTTTCCTAAGCATTGTCCAAGTACATGTCAATTTTTGTTCCTAGGTTAGTTTCCTATTTTCCTTAGGTTTTAGGTTGGTCAAGTTGCTGGTTTGTGTTTTTAAGCTTCATAATTCACCCATCACATTCATGCTCACATCAATACATGTGTTTAAATGCCTACACATACTTAGTATACACATCCATATGCATATAGATAATATTGCAACTACTCAAAGTCCGATTGCCAACCTTACATACATGCATATCCACATATCCACTATTTTCATGCATGTATTTAAATACATGCATTCATCCACACATAACTAAGATGATCAAATGATGAAGGTTTTGTCTTCTAAAGCTAGTACTGGAGTTTGATTATACATATCAGTCAACCCAATAAGAGTCTTAAGTCTTATTAATCTCACGTATATGCATTCAAAACTCAACCAACAACTTTAGAAGATGTGTCATGTTAGGTCTAGGTGCTAGGATGCATAACTTCAAACTCCATGCCCAATGGATAATGCAACTAGTTTTCTAATGTCTAGCAAGTAGACAATCAGTAAGAGGTCACTAAAAATGTTACTTAATTTTAACACATGTTAAATTTTAGTTCTAAAAATTCAAATTTTTATTATTCATTTCTCGAATATATAATTGATTTTTTTTACAAAAGAATGAAATGAATTGAAATGTTGAAAGTGAGGCATCTCACACAAGCTATGAGTTTAACTCTTCTACTTTTCATACATATTCAGAATATGAAAAAACAATACATATGAAGGTAGGGTTAGAGGTAACCAATAATTTTCTTTTCAAATTTTGACTGGTTAAGTGGTCCATGATGTTGCTCCTGGTCCAACCCTTGAACTGGTAGTTCCTAGTCTTCATTCTTTTGCATAGGAAAAAGTGGGGTTAGATCTTCAAAGATCTAAGAAATGACTAATTACCTACAGCTACATACCCACACATGCAACATTTTTCCTATTCTTAATACATATAAAAAATAGTAAAGTGTATTCTAAGTGCTTAAACAACAAAAATAGAAAAATATAATGTTAGAGGGACATGTTAATTCTGATATGAAACCTTTCATTATAATCAAGAACAAGTATGTTGATTTCACAAGGAATAGGTACAAATCACAAAAGGATAGTTTATGAGTGTCATGAGCCCATGCTCAAACTTTATGAAATAGTCTTTCAAATATCATTGGAATGGAGGCACAGTTCCAGCATCCTTTGGGTGTCCTTTTGGATCTGATGGGATAGTCGATATTGTAGGCTCATATAATCACAAGATCAGAGTTTTGGATATAGTTACTAGAAAAGTAATGACAATTGTAGGAATTAGAGATATTGGATTTAAAGATGATGGATCTTTTAATGCAAACCCCTATCAATGCCAAAATCTAAGCAATAGTCAAACAAAGGGGGTATGTATGAAATAGAATGTAGTGTTCGCAAATATGAAAAGCAACATAATATGAGAAGGGACAAAGATTTTTACAGTTTACTGTCAAAGAAAGTGCCCCAAGTAATAGGGCACGATGGTAAGAAAGATAATAGTGCCATGAAGTGTATAATTCATACTATTGCCATAGTAAGGAACAGTGCCATTGGGAACCTCTATTGTAGTAGAGGGAGTGCTAAAAGAGATCTCAGATGGAACAAAGAAAAAGGTTGAACTGAAAGTTCAAAAACATTTTGCATGTTGGGATTGTTGATCCTGCCAAGTACCCAATCACAAAAATGAGATTGCCATTGGAATTTTTGAGAAATTATGTGCACTTGTAGCCCCTTACTAACATGATTTCATCAGTGGCTAGAATTTGTAATAATCTAGCATATGCAACCTATACATTTTTCCAAAACTATGGCTTCATTTACATGCACATACTCATCATCACAACTAGTCTTTTTGAGGGTGCAAGAAAGGTATTTCAAATCATGAAACTCTTCTATGAAGTGGACAGAATAAAAAGGGAAACAAAAGCATTGAGCCATCCTACTGAAGTTGACTTTCAAGTTACCAAGGATATTGTTAAACAAAAACTAAAGATTTGCAAGAGTTACATGAGAAACCACACTCGAGTTTTGTAAAAAATGGAGTATAACTTTTAGATAAACAAAACCCTTATGTAAACATTTTAATATACATTCCATATAAAAAAAAATAACCTTGCAAGTGGCTCGAATGGTATTCATTCAACAAAGAGAAATTTACAAGAAACCCTTAACTTGCAAACTCATGAGCAGCAAAAAATATGAACTGTACTAGATGCTATAGGAAATTTCCATTAAAAATGCATGGAAATTGTTGTTGCTACAAAATCATCATATATTTTTTAATGAAGACTAAATACAACAGCTTGTGCTAGAGGAAACAATGAAAAATTGTGTTTCTAGCTTTAATGCAAATAATGAAGTCTTCCAAATAGAAAATAAATAGCTTCATGTATTTTTAGCAAGAAAAAAATCCAAATATATTACCTCTTGCTTCAAGGAATGCAAAAGAAGCAACCATGGCTCTAGTTACGACATCTGTAATGCCCCGCTCGGAGATCCTTGGAACAAGGATTCAATATAAGCCAAGATTTTTTTTATTTTTTTTACAAGTATGAATGCACATGACAACATCATATAGGGATCACAAGGATCACAATGGAAGACTTCACCACAATCCTAGCAACCAACAGATCTCTGAACACCACTACCAAATTAACACACGCAAACAAGAGCCAACAACAACCATGCACAAGATGAGGGCTCAAAGAAACAACCACACATCAACAAAACACCAAGTTGGGGCAAAATGTAGAATCCTAAAAATTTGGCTAAGTCTGAAATCCTAAAGCCCTGAAAATTGGCTAAGTCTAGATTTGTGAAGCCCTAAATTGTTCTAGAATCTTTATCTCATCTCTGAGAGGTTTGAAAACTATCTCAAAAGATTCATCACATATATTAATATATATCTTAAGTATAAGTTGACATATATTTAATTCCTTATACTTAAACAATATATTTTAAACCCCAAGAGATAGACTACTAAAACACACACACCAAAAATCAAAAAGCAACACCATAGGGTTGAAGAACACCGAAGAGGGTATCCAAAACAACTCTTAAAAATTTTGAACTAGACCTAAAAGTGCCCGCTACCTGCTCATGCAGGTTTTTACAAAAACCAGGCGATACTTTAATATAGCATAGAAAAGTATCGCATAACATTTCTAAAGAAGGAGGGAGACACTTTCAGGGACTGGGCAATACTTCTCCCAAAGGCATGTGACACTTTAAGGGTGTCGTATGACATTTCTCACAAGGAGGTGTGATACTTTCCAGTATCACGTGATATTTCTCCAAGAGGTGTGCAATAGAATCAAGGGACACACGACAAAGTTTCAATGGGCATGTGATACATTTTTGTGTTGCACCATGTTGATAAAATGTCGCCCATAGAAACACAAAAACACTTAGGGCCCGTTTGTTTGTTGGAATTAACCTGGAATACCAAAACGGGAATAGGAAAATTGGAATAAATCTATTCCAATTTTGGCCCAAAATGAGAATAAATCGAATTCCAAGTATTTTTTGGAATTAGATTTATTCTTGCATTGGACCAAAATTGGAATAGATTTATTCCAATTTTCCTATTCCTGTTTCCCTATTCCAGGTTAATTCCAGCAAACAAACGGGCCCTTAAGGAAAACACAAAAGGGGAAAAATAGAGAAAAACTGAGTTTAGAACCTCCACACTGAGGAGTACTGGATGCACATAGATCGAGGAGTGAACACTCAATAGCATAATCAAAAATATGCCAAGGAACAAGAAAGAGGAACATCTAAATCATAGAAATAATAGAATGTACTGAAAAAAACATCATAGTGAACATAAACAACATCGCAATGTGTAGAAATAACATCGCAATAACTAAAAAACCAAACTAAGTACGCAATTTCTCCCAATTGTCAATGGCATCATAAGGCCATCATGGGCCCTAGGCATCCCCCGTGCATAACATCCCAAGCCACCGATCAAATCATCAGTACTGTCGTAATAGGGATGTCGCTACTAAACATGCTAATAACCAAAAGCATAAAGAAATCTAACATGCTAGTAGTACAATAGAAGATAAACCTGCAAGTAGATAACATCACCTATCACATGCTAATCATCATCATCATAATAAGTAATGTGTCAAAACTAAGATCATTTAAACATGATAAACAACATCCCAATGAAAGCATAAATCACAAGAAGCATACTCTATAAACCAAAGTACCAAGTGAGCACCTCCAGCCATGGTCGTACTAGGATATAAGACCATCTCTATATATGGGTCCCTAGCAGTGGTAGAGGTAGCTATGCCTCCCAACCATGTGGCACCCATAGGTCCACACCCATCATGTTGATGGAGATAATGATCCAACCAAAAACACACAAAACAACATCCATGTCTAACACTCATGCCAGATAGTATGATGGCTATAACCAAGAACCTAAGACAATGCAAGGAGTATAGGTCATGTTCAAACACTCAATAGGCTATTAAGTAGGGGCTGACATCATGAAGAGTCACTTAGTATCAAAAAGCCCAAGCTTGGATCTTGTATCCTCAAACTTAAATGGGTGCTCACACATTGTGTCCTCGAACTTAATCAAGAGCTCACACATTTTATTATCTTAAATTTTATTACCATTCACACATTTTATTTAGTTATCACTTATATAAAGCTCCCTCTGCCAACCCATGGAACCATGATCACCAAGCTACAAGATAGAAGCCCCCTCCATATGCTACCCTACCCTACCGATGCTCATCCTATGACAAGTGCCCATGGGCATACATACTCCCATCCCAACCCCAATGATCATAACTTCTAGAAGTACCATAGAAGATCGAGCCTCACAAGTCACCCAAAAAATGTATGCGCACATACTCATGTGTGGTACACCACCATCACAAAGATCAAAACACAAGGACAAGATGAGAACATAATTAAAAAGATAACACCCAACTGAAAGCAACACGAGAAGGACAAAATCTACATGAATCCCAAAGCCAATAAAAACATACATCATGAAATCACTCAACCGACCTCAATCCAGGAGTATGGATTCTATACAAATCCCAATGATACAACAAGACCAAACATCATGAACTCACTCAACCAGCCTCAATCTGAGAGTATAGATTCTACATGGATCTTAGTGTCCACAAAACAAAAGCAAAGGTCCAAAAGAAACCATAACACTAGGTGTAAAAATTACTCAACCAAACACAGCATCGAGAGTACGAATGCGACATGCATCCCAATGCAACATAAAAGTGCAATAAAGGTCTAACTGATATCCAAATGGATAATCCAAGTCCACAACCCAACTCGTCCCAAGGAAACTCAAGAAAATAGGGTGGCACACAAAACAAGGTAAAAACCTCAAAATTTTGGAAAACTTCAAAATTAAAACCCATTTGGCCTTTGGGCACAAAAACCCCCCAAAAATCCAAAAATAATCAAGTTCGAACATCGTATGCAAAAATGGCCAGCATAATAGCATAAAACCCCAAACCCTTATCCTGAAAACCAGGGAAATGTTCATACCCGCCCAACTGGGTAGAACTAGCATACAAAAACAAAGGGGAACACTAGTTCTCAGCCTCCAAAAAAATGGCTACCAAAAATAGAAGCAGAAACAATAAAATAGGAAAGCCCTTTCTCACAGCCAAAAGAGAAAAATGGGAATCTAAACCATTAAATAAATAGACTACAGAAGTAGCTAAAAATCATAGCAATCCAAGGTTTCCCCGAGCTAGATCCAATGAGCCCAACCTCGAAACGATCTCACGCCTATAGCTCCCACAATGAACAAAACAGTAAATCCTCATGAAGAGAATTTTGGGTTTTACTCTCAAACTTTCTAATTCAAAAGTGAGAAGTGAGGAATTAAATTATTTTTTGGATATTTATTCACTTTTTGAGTGAATTATCGATTAGGGAAAATAACCAACCAACCTAGTTAAACTTCGAATCGACCCAAACAAAAATAGGCTATTCCTATAAATAGGAATTCGTCTATGGAAAAGCTGCCAAAAATTTAAATAAATCAATTAAAAAACCCAAAAACCCAAAAACACATAAATTTCCTTAATAACTTTCACGACAATGCAAACCTCTAAATGCATAGACACACTTACTAGTCTAATCACATAATGCAAATGAGTTTAGATTTAATAATAACTAAAAGGTTTAATTAAATAATTAAAATAAGGATACGTCGACCATATAGGGATGATATTGGTAAAATATGAATAGTTGAATCATTAACTCCATGTGCCAGTGCTAGGGATATAAATCCTGCACACTAAACAACACAGTCAAGTGTAATTGCATATAATAACATAGCTGAAGTAATAAATGCATTAAATCACCTAATTTAACCACTTATTTAATTATATCAAAATAATCTATTTACATCACTCACATTTGCATAAAGCATAACAACGCAAGAATGAAGTAAATAACCATAGCATTAAATCTATCACCTAACATAATCAGAGGTAAGTCCAAATACCAAATAACTAGATATCATCATAAAACACACTGTCATCTCAAAATGGCATTGTCATGCAATATGATCAACTAAACAGCATAGTAGTCTAAAATCTATGATACTAAAATCAAAGTATAACATCTGACCCTCAGTCCTCTCAAATATAAAACATCACAGAAGTAATAGATATCTCTCAGATCAAAATATAACAAGGTAAATGTCCACAGCACATAACCAAATAATCCAACATGAACAATCCATTTCTAATTACTTAAGCATTTAATAATGATTGTTTAAACAACATTAAAAAGGCACTTAAAACACATAAGTAAACACAGTCATAAACATGACTATCCACTACTATAAGAATTTAGTCTAGTGTAGCATGGTAATAGTACATAGAGCAATCTCTGCACACATCTCAGGGTAATCATGGAACAACCTCATGATACCACATCAATCTTGGTAAGCACTGGCACAAACCTTAGTGAACCATAAATCAAATCATAAAATCCTAATTCAGTCAAAGCATAATCAAAGCAACTAATATAGAAACATAAATCCAAACACCTCAACGGTGTAGACCACTCATGGTCACAATCATGATCCATCACAACAAAAGATCAACAAGATTGTATCCATCAAAAAGACTTGTAGAAGTCAAATGGGAGAGGCACTATAGCATCAAACATTCAAAAATAACCCTCAACCATGGTGGCTGGAGCAAAAAATGTGTCCAGTAGGAGAAATAAAAAATATTATAGCTTAAATAAAGACGTACCCAAAAAATCACAAAGAATGGACTCCACAAAGGCACGAAAATAACTTGGAATATCATAGTTTTAACCAGTAATGAATGCTAAAAAAAGCTTCACAAACCCTAGCCACATTTTCCTTAATTTCTCCAAGCAGATGCAAATTCAAAATGAATAAGTTTAGGGCTAAAACGTGATATATCTTTCCCTTAGTCATTTTTTATAAAACTTTTGGAGTTCGATGCTTTACATGGGTTTTATTTCCCATCTTTTTCCATGTCTCGTGTCACAAGCTATGGTTTTTAGTATTTTTTAAAAAACACTTGTATCATTTTGCAATTTATATGTAAAATTAAAATATATAATAGTGTTCTTATAAACTATTTTATATTTTTATTAAATGTGCAAACTTTTACAACAGGTATTCCTATATAATTCATTTTTTTGCTATGTTTAGCACTTAAGATAAGTGTGACATATGTCTAAAGGAGGAGAATGAGGATAATATTAGGTGAAGACTTAGTATTTCAAATCACTTTGAGTTATGAGGAGAGATTGTAGGAATTTAACTTGGGTCAGATTTGGTTTTGACTAGTTATTTTTGGGGGTCTTTATGATCTGTCAGAAATTTTTAAGGGTAGTTAAAAGTGAGTCATAGGTTCTGTTTTGACTTAGTAGGGTTATGAAGCAATGAGTCATATTTTTTATAAGATTTGACTCCTTTTTTGTAGCCTTGTTTCCTAATTTTGACCCTAAGGGGTTTGTATTTAGTGTTTTGAACTTTGATTTTGGGAAGGAGTTTTGATTATGCAAAAAAATGATTTTTGTGACATATTTTCTGGTGTCCTTAAGTTATTTTTATGTCTTTTGTAACTCAATTTTCTAAACAGATATATGAATTGGAGCATTTTGGAGCAATTTTCTTCAGATTGATTACAGGCCTTTTCTTTTCTCTGCAATTTTTGTGTAAAAGTCTAATTGATAAGATAAATCTATGAGTTTTAGAACTCCTTAGTTTTTCTATCTCAGTCCCTACCAAATTGTAGGAGTGTAAGTTTGTTTGCAAGTTACATTGTATATCATTTATTAGGGTTGTTAAGTGTAATGTTATCATCTCCTTAGCTTTTCCTTTAAGACCTCATCGTGAAATAGTTATGCAAACCTTTACAAAGTAAAAGTGTTTAAGTCATAGAGAAAATATTACAAGTGAAGTTGTTCATGTATTTTGTATCCAAATTTTGGTGTAGCACCTAGTTCTCTAGTTTAGAGTTTAAGATCCTATGTTTATTTTAGTAACTTCTATCCCTTTTTCCATAAATTCAAGTGGGTTTTTCTAGAGTTATCAATGATTATCTAATAGTAACCGGCCTAGAATCTAGAGGTTTCATTTCTAGTTATGCATTTCACACATGCAAAAATAAATCCCATTTTAGGCAAGATTGTTAAACTTACTTAGTTTAACAAGGTGCAAAATTTAGCCTTAACAGTAATTGAATAGAAGGGTGGTAAAAAAATCAAAATTGATAAGCTAGTGGAGGTCAATCTTGGGGATTCAAAGGAGGAGGGAGGAAATTGTAGGAGAAGATCGAGGAGGCTAGCCAAGTCACGAGCAAGGTATAAACAAAAGGCTAATATAGTTAGGTTCAAGGAGGCAGAGGAGGAGAATTCTAAGAACAGTGAGAGAGAGCTGGAGGAGGAAAAATATTCTAACTCCAAGAGAGAAAAGGTGAATGAAGAGAAAGAAAAAAGTGAAAACTCTATTGATAACACCTAGATGTCTCTTGGCAATGTCAAAACCACTGAGACTACTCATGTGTTGGCTAGTTTTACCTTGTAGCCTATCACCTTCTATGTGGATAGCAATAAAGTAGATACATCCCCTATCACCATCTCCTCTCCGACTAAGGAAAAAACCAATGTTTTTGCTAACACCTAGGTTTTGCAAGATGACAACCAGCTATTGACAAAGATTAAGGAGGCATCTAAGAATGTGGAAAAAGGAAACAAGGAGAAGGAGGAACAGAATGAAAAGAATGCAGAGATGGAGAAAAGGGTCAATTTTTTAGAGGATGGATTTTACTCCTCTAAATTTTCCTTGAAGGTTACCCATGCTACTACAACTACCCTCCAATTATTGGTGCAGGAGAAGGACAAGGTGGGGCTAGACATGGAGGACACCAAATTCTTATAAAGTTTCTTACTGAGGATTGGGCTAGAGTGCTTCTTACTAGAAAAGGAAAAGATAAGGATGAGAAATGTAGAGGTCTCTAGGGGTTTTTAGGCCTAGTTTGTTTACATGTTTTGCAGTTGTCTTTTTTGTTGGTTTACAACTTATTCTCAGACTTGGGTTGGCTTGTTTCTGCCAACAGTTATTATGTTCTGAACAATCATACTATGTTTAGTACTATAGTTGGTGAATGATTGTGTGTTTTTTTTTGGTTACTAGTTGTTGTTATCTATAGTAGAAGTTGCTCTCTGCTTATTTTTGCTAATAGTGTGTTGGTTGCCAAAATTTTGGTTGTAAGGAGTGACCCCCTTATTTTGGTCTCTTTTTATTTCAAAAACATTTAAAATTGAATCAAAACTTACATTAGCATAATCAAAGCATGTAAAGTAATAGCATTGTGTTAGTAAGAGTATAATGTTGAAAAAAACCTATCATAGAGTTACATTAGAATCAACTTTAAGACCACAAAAAGTATATGGAAACAAGGGATCATATTCATGTTGAACCTCTCAAGAAAAAATCAAAGAACAGATTATAGGAAGCTAAAATTAATAAATAACCAATATAGTCCATATTCAAGCTTTAAGAAATTTTTGCTAAACAGTGAACCAGGAAAGCCAAAACTTTATTTTAATTCTATTCAAATTTTATGTTGGAAAAACACATATTAATATATCATTTGAATTTTGATAAAGGATTAAGTATCATATTCATACTACCAAATGATTTTTTTTTGTATATTTCTTGCATTTCTTTGCATATATTCATATATATATATATATATATATATATATATATATATATATGTATGTATGTATGTATGTATGTATGTATGTATGTATGTATGTATGTATGTATGTATGTATGTATGTATGTATGTATGTATGTATGTATGTATGTATGTATGTATGTATGTATATGTACAATTCCTCCCACATCTGCATCCAAAAAAAATTAAAAAAACTTGCACATCCTGTATCCACTTTCAAATTCCTCTTAATCTGCATCTAAATTGGTAACTTAGATGATAATTGATCATCTTTCCCTCATAAATTTTCCTTATGTTTCTCCATTAGGAAAGTCTCTTCTTGGGTTGTCTCTCTTAACAATACATTCATAATATGGTAATTATTTCCAACTTTATTTCACATGAACCACCATTTTAAGAAGGGGAGTTGCAAGACATTCATCCTAAATAAGTGATTTTGGGTTTCAAGCCGCATCACCTTAAAGACAAGTTATTTGAGACCATGTTGAATAGTGTCAGACACAAGTAGATAAATGCTCTTTTTGGTAGGAAGGAAAGCTTTTCTTTGTTTTTTATCCAAGTGGATATCTTAAGTTATATTTGAGTAGAAAATGGGATCTTTGTTCAACAAGACTATCATGAGTTTTTAATCCTTGTGAATCTTGTTGGAAGATTCAAGTTCTTTCTCAACCTAAGCCATGTTACTCATTCCAACATAGATTAGTACATATGGATGAACAATCAATGCACATATGGATGAACATTAAACTTAATTTTACATAAAATATATAATTAGAATTCATTGTTGATCTCTTTATCAACAATGAGACATCATGGAAATCAAGTATATAAAGAGGCCCTCTAAACAGTTTACCCTCTTCAGCAAAGTTATCCCAAGAGGTTATGCTATTTGGAATGGTTTTTTAAAAGGCAAGGACCTAGCTAATTCTAGAGTCTCTTGGAAATTGGGAAATGGAGAGGATATCCATTTTTGATTTGATAGCTGGCTTATTCAAGGCCCTATTATGAACAACCCTAGCTATGAGGTCTAGGTGAATGACTGCATCAACCATTTTGGGCAAAAAGTTAGTGACTATAGGAATGACCAGGGATGGATACACCTATCTGTCATCTCTGAAGATCTTAATCCTATTATGATAATGCTAAACTCTACGGCCCTAAATAACAATAGGGATGATTTGGTCTCAAGAGATAATGCCAATGGACTATATATTGCTACCTCTGGGTATTCGGCCCTTTGGAGATTAAATGAGATTCCTCCTTGGTCGAGGGCTTGGCTTCCTGACCTCATTCCAAAAATTAATATGTTCTATTGGTTGGCTCTATAGGATAAAATCCTCACCAAGGATAACCTCATTAAAAGAGGTCATATTATGCCCAACAGATGTGTGTTATGTAAAGTTCAAATGGAGACTGGCAATCATTTGTTCATTCATTGCTCTTTCTCTAGGGAGGTTTGGGTTTTCCTTACCCAGGACTTGGGCTTCAGCTAGTGTGTGTCTTTTAACCTTCTAGACTTCTTCTATCAATGGAAATGCATGTTCAATAGGTCTGATTTGCAGGAATTAAGTTCCTAGATTTTGCCTCATTTTTGTTGGAGCATCTGGAAGGACAGAAATAATAGAATCTTCAGAGATAAAGAGGAGCCAACTATAGTGATAGGAAAGAAAATATTTGCAAACATTAAGGAAAACTATTCAGTAAGGAAAGGGGGAGATATAGAGTTAGGCAGCAAAAAAAAGAAGGCAAAAGACAAAAAGATAAAAAGATAGGAAGCCAAATGGCTTCTCCCCCCGGAAGGATTGCATAAAGCCAACTTTGACAGAGCATCCAAGGGAAATCCAGGCTCCTCGGGAAGTGGAGGCATAATAAGGAATGAAAATGGTGATGGTATTGTGGCTTTTTCCCTCCCACTGGGATTTAAAACCAACCACTTTACGGAAGCAAATGCTACGTGTAATGTTGTCAAACTAGCATTTGAAATTGGAGTTACTAACCTTTGGCTTGAAGGGGATTTGAACAACATTATAAAATTTATTAACGACAACTCTTAGCCATCATGGTCGAATGCAAATCTTATTGATGAGACTCGTGTGACTCTTGCAAAATTTGGTAGAGTCCACGTCACTCATATTTTCTAGGAAGCTAACCTCGTTGCTGACAGATTAGCTAATATAGGGGTTGGCGCAAACCAAATTATGACTTGGCATCCCAGAAATATTTTGTCAGTAGACATCAAAAGCATGATTAAACTGGACAAGATCCAAGGAAGTACAGAGAAGATCAATGTGCAATTATGAGCATGAATGGATCAAGGGGAAAGGGTACTTCCCAAAAAGGAAGCATGGGAAATTGTAATTGATGTAATTTACTACAGAATTTTCGACATGCTTTCTCGATCTTTTTTTGCATTTGCAATAGGAGCTATAGAAAGGTTATTTCTTTCTATATTCTGCCCAACCAAAGAGGTTCCTATCAGTCATAGTGTAAGGTGCATATGAGAATTGAGGGTGCATAGAGTGTAGATATGGTAGGCAAAAGGTGCAAAAAGGAGCCAGTTGGTGAAATAGAGAAATGGAGGAGTAGGGAAAAAGTTTGGGAGCAATTGGATCAAGGCGAGATTACTAGATACATTGCAAAACTGCATGGTTTTGATTAGGAGGTCACTAATAGTATGATTGGTTCATGGAAGGACAATAGAGTCAAGCTGAACAAGGTATCATTCATGATCAAAAAGGAGGTCATATTGACCATCTCTAAAATCTTGATTGAGGGTTTTAACTTTTTCAGGGACAAGAAGCTCTCAGCTAATGTTGTGCGAGATTTTGTGAAGGATATGGAGGAACTAAAAGCCCTGAAGAAGATTGACATGTACTATGTTCCTGATACCATGAAGAAATTTTGGAGGTATGTTCTGAGAGTTGTTATCGAGTACATTACTTTGGACCCTAGGTTTGATTGGGCTCATACCCATCACTTTGTTCTTTTAAATCATTTTCAGCACATTAGTAAAATTCCTTTTCCTTTTTACTTGTTAACTTCCATTAGCAAGGCGGTGGGTAGCTTCAAAAAGAAGCCCACTAATAACCTTGCTCTACATGAGGGGCTTTTGCTGCTCATTTATGAGCACTTTAAGGCTCAAACCATAAGCAATGCCCCCCCCCCCAGACTGAGAATGTGACCTCTAGAAGCTCCAGCTTCTCTTCAAACTCAGATGATATCTAGAGCTTTAGTTCTAAAGATGGCAAGATTTCTTTTGCAGATAAAATTGTCACCCTTCAAGTAGGGAATTTACCTTCTTCCATTCCCCCAAGTAGTAAAAGCCCTAGTGCTTATGGGAAAAAGCATCATCTGAAGGATGTCATGGTTGACAGTGATGATGAGGAGGATGTGGAGATGAAAGAGGAGGAAAAGGAGATGCATGAGGTAAATAAGGAAGATCAGGGAGGGAAGAAATGAAAGAGGGAGGGTCTAGAGGATGAGAATATGCAGCAAGAATGGGATATGTCTTCACTGCCTCTTTCTCCTATCCATACTCAAGTCCAACTTGAGGAGCAAAAAATGGATTCTGAGACTGAGGGTGGGGAGGTGCAGGTTAAAGATAGGAGGAAAGCTTGGAAAAACTTTAATGTTAGGACCTCAAAAATGGGCATTTTTAGCGAGGCCATGAACCCGCAGGTCATTATGGATAACCAAGAAGAGGAGGGGCTTGATGAACTCATAGACCTAGTGATTGTGGCTATTTCAAATAATGCTAGGGAATCTGAGCTGAACCTTTTGAACAATGCTTGCAACAATATGATTGATAACTTCATATCAATCAAGTGGCTTTTCCATGAGTTGGAGGAGGCCAAAGAGTAGGTGGGTCATATGGAGGATAATAGGAATGGAGTGGATTCTAATAGCAGAGACAACAATGGTGAGAGACTCAGTCTAGTTGAGAGAAGGATTGACAAAATCAAAATCTACAACCATAATCTCTCAAACCAAATGATATTGTTGCTAAGCTCCATTAACAACAACATTATTTCCTTAATTGGTTGGATCAAAGATAGAGTTATGAAGGAAGAAGAGGATGGAAATGATAGGGAAAATGCCAAACTGGTGGTTGACATTGCAAAGGACAACATCAACAATGGTCAGGACCAGGAGGATCAAAGGGAGCTCCAACAAGAGGCTGAGGAGAACCAGATGGCCTATGAGGCTGCTCAGGCCATGCAAGACCTGGAGAGAAAGAACAAGAACTAATCCACTACCTGTTCTTTTGTCTCAATCTATTTTTTGGCTTTTTTTCAAGGCTTTTGCCTTTGTCATTTCTATGTAGTTTTTGTTCCTGGTCTTTTCTTTGTTCTTTGTTTCTAGGCTAGGCCTTGGGCTTATTATCAACTTTTGAACTTGAACTCTTTTGGTTGGGCTTTTCACGCTTATTTTCAGCCTTGTTATTGTTTTAACTCTTGGGTTTCAGGGTCCCTATAAAACCTGTTTATCTAATAAAAAATAATGAGCCTATAAAAAGTAGATGGGAGAAGGAAAAGTGACTCTTATTAGTTGTATTTTATCACTTCTTAGTATTACTCACATTTAAAATGGAAGGTATAAATTTTTCAAATGTTTCATACCTACTTCATTGTTGGCATGAAACCCTATCTACCTTCTATAATCATTTTCTTTGGTTGATTTACATAGTGTATGGTATACATTATCATGTAGTTATGGTCATAAATATTACATATAATCATTGTTTTAGGAAATAATGGTTCATCATATTTTACATTTTATTTTGGTCATCATGGGAGTCCCTTTCAAACTAAAATTAGTTTTATGATTATTTTCATATCTTTGCATTTAAGAGAGATTATTTTTTATTAAGTAAAAATGGGTTTTAAAGGACCCTAAACCTTTTACATAGGAGCAAGATAACAAAAGTTGAGAAACCCAAAAAAACTATGCATCATCACCAAAGAGCAAAACTAGCTAAAATAAGTAGCTAAAAACAACCAGTAGGAAAAGACAACAAAAAAAAGCAAAAAGATAACACAAAACCAGCCACAAGGTCTTTAGTAGATCCACTTCTTGGTCTACAAGGATATTCATGTTTTCCCAGAGGCCTTTAGGTCATCCATTTCTTTGGCTTTGACACCCTCTATCTTTTTTGAATTGGGCTTGGTGTGCTTGCTAGGTCCCTAGTCATCTTTCACTTTCTTGGAGCCTTGACCTTTCCCTTGTTCAAATTTATTTAGGAGAGTGTTAATGTTTTCTACCATAGTCTTCAAAATAGAACAATTTTAATTAGCCAGTTTCTTAACTATCTTTTCTATATTAACCATTTTGTTATTCAGACTCTCCAACACTTTCTAGAAATCTTTAATTAGTTGATCCAAAGATATATTCTTGGCTTTTAGGGGTGGAACACATTTCATAAGGTTTTTAACCCCTTTAGCATTAACAATCACGTCAAAAAGTTCATCAGTATATTGTCCTCGAGTTCTCTCCCCTCTAGTAGTTTTGCTGAGTTTGTCAAATTCTCTCAAAATGTCTTGCATCTCCTATTACAAACTACTTATGTCCGTCCTCATAAGCCTTAAATTACCAAAGATCCCTTTCAAGAACCCTTGGTCATCATTGACCTTGTTATGAGTAAGATCATCCTCATCTCTGTCTACATTGTCTCATTCATAATCAATCTCCTCAAGCCCTTTAACATCCACCTTCCCTTTAAAAAGTACATTTTTCCCTTTTCACTCCATCCTCTTAATCAAAGTTTCATCATTAGAAGGTATGCTTGAAACCCTATCCATATTCTTCCCCTTGTTTTTAGAGACCCTACCAACAATTCCACCTTTCTCATTCCCCTCTTCTAGCTCCTCTTCAACATCTGTATCCATTTTAGAATCAGCCTCCTTGACCTTCCTTTTCTTCCTAGACAAGCTTCTAGGCTCAAGATTTTTCCTCTTCTTAACCTCAATCTCTGCAACCTCATCCTCTATATCCTCATCAAAGCCCTCATCCTGTTCACTTCCCTTAGTCTCACATTCTAGAGTTTTCTTACTATAATGGGGTTTATCCACTTTTTTGATTTGAGGAGGTTCATAAATAGTACCATTAAACCCTTATAACAAGCATGGTAACCCTCAAGATCATTCTGAATAGCTAGCATTGTATTACCCAATGATTGGCTAAGGTAGAAAGGAAGATTAAGCCTACCCCTATGCCTAAAATGGTTTACTAGCATAAAATAATACCCAAATAATGTAGTATTCCCAAGTTAATTATTCAATAACAATGAACATGAAAAACTTCTAGGGGTGAGATATACAGCTAGGGCTAAAATAAGAATTACCAATTTTAACCAATTTGTTCTGCTCTACCATTTCCACAAATTCTTCCATTACCCAATCTAAAAGTTTCCTATCTCTATAAAAATTGATTCCCTCTATGTCAAGGCTTGTAGCTTCTGCAGTGATGTCCTTAGTAACCTCCATTCTTTTATTATCCACCAAAATGCTCCCATCCTTCCAGGTTTTGATGAATTGGTAGGAAATAGAAGGGTTTCTTCCTTTAAGCTTCTCTGTAAAACCCATAAACTTCCCCTATTCTAGAATTTCCCAAATTTTCATCTTCTTTTTCCAGTCCTTATAGCTAACTAGTTTGACCCTCTTTCTCCTTCCTCCCGTCTTCTTCAATCTATTTCAGATTCTCACAATCTCAGAATACACATTTAGAAAGAAAATCTCAATGTCGATATCAAAGGAAAGGAAATTGATAAAAAAATGTCCTCAGTAACCTCCATTCTCTAATTCAAGAGAGATTAGTTTTTCTTTTAGAATTTGATCAAATATCCAATGGTGTAATTACTTCCTTGTTCAGTTATAGCTATTGTGGTGTTATTTTTATTTCTAGTTGCCTTCTATGACTTTTTTGTACCCTTTTTAGGAAATAATGTCTTGGAATATGAAGCTATGGAAATTTACACTACTATGGTCTACTGTTTTGACTCACTTCATAATCTCTTTTAACTAGTTTATTTCATATGCTCACTTGAAGTCTAAAACACTTTAATTTTCTTTATACATATGGCTTTCTAGGAGCTATGGTGTACACTATGCAGACATGGACTTGCAATAAAACTTATTAACATGTCATGCAAAATTGTGAAATCAATCTTTCAAGTAATATGTGTATATGTATGTTTTTCTGCATATAACATACTTTTCCTTTGAATAAAATTGTTATGATTCATTCTTGATAGGTGTTTGTTGTCAAAATTTTATGTTACAATGTTGAAAGAGTTAGTCATTGTTATGATTCATTCATATTGATATATATTAAAAGAATGTTGTCTCATTTTTATATGTCTCTTACATAATATTATAATTACACAGTGATTAGAAACATTGAAAATAAATAAGTGATCATAAGTTCCTTCTTATAATTAGGATCCCTGAATATTGTGAGTAGATCTTTTCTTTCAATAGAGATTTGTGATTCCTTTGAAGTTTTTCTCCAATTCTAGGTAGCCATGGAGTACCTTTGCTAATTATTCTATATTTAGTAAACACTATAGAGGTTATGAAAGATGCATGGATAGTTACGATCACCACTATAGGTGTGTGGTAATTTTTGACTGTAAAATTAATTTTCTCTTTTAATGTTATAGTAATATCATGCCAACATTTTGATCAATTTCCATGGGAAATGGAGGTCTTTTACTCTTTTGTGCATTTATTGTGATGCTTTTTTTTGATATTTAAGAAATATAATGAGCATATTTGTTTTAACTAGAGGCTATTTTTTTAAATTAATTTTTAGTAAATTGTGGTTGAATAATTTTGGTGGAAAGAAGAACTACTTAACATTTGTCTCACTTATGGTTACCAACCTCACATGACTAAGAACAAAATCCATTAATTTTAAGTAGTAGTTCATAAGAGATTTGTATTTTTACTAATTAGAAAATTTCTTTCTTTCTTAGGATTCTCATATTTCTTGTGCCATCTTTAAAATGGTAGCATGTGCTTGATTGGGGAAGTTAAATTAGAGTTCAAAGAGGTAGCAATAATCTTTGTAGGAATAGAATTTAGTGAAAATAGCATGATTAACATTAAAAAACTTTGTGACCAATTGATTCCTCTCTCTAAGTATAGATATAAAGATTTTGATTATCTATGAAGTCAAATGAATTCTATTGCATCTAATATAACATTTTTTGTAGTGGAACTTGTTGGTGCTCATCTTATTTCTCATGCAAGGAGCTTGTTGAATCTTGCAAAGGAACCTAGAAGCAAAGTCCAAATTCTTGGAGATTCTAGTTTTTAATTTTTTGGTATCTATGTTCATAAATTAATAGTGTTTCTTTTTAGTGCAAGTTGTTTTTCTTCTTGAAATTATATTTTTCTCTTAAATTTTGATAGAAATATTTGAAAAATGGACATATTTTAATTCACAGAGAGCTTTGAAAACCAAGAATAAAACTCCAAAATATGGACTAAAATTTTATGATATACTAATAGGACAATCACCACCAAAATCCAAAGAGAAAATTTCAAGATCTCTAGTAGGAAAATTTTCTCTTGTAGTTTGTATTAATGCTCTTAGAGAAATTTAGGATGCATGTCAAGGTTTTGAAAGTCAAGAAAAATTAGGTCTTGTATTTTTGTGGCTATTTATTGTTGGATAAATTAAGTTGCTTCACACATAGAGAGACACACACATGTAGGCACACACACACACGTGCACACCCATGTACAAATGCACACCTACATACATGTGTATGTGCACACCCACACACACAATGGTATTTAGTCATTTTAATTATAAGAAGTTATTATATATTCATGCAATGGCTCAAAGGCACATTCTTGAGGTTCATTCAAAATATTTGTATTCTAGCTTGAGGCTAGAATAAGACAACTTGAAGGAAGATCTTTGGGATGACTTGATAGAGCTACAAAGAGAATTCCAAAGATAAAGCGCTATGATAAAGATCAAAATAGGGACTCACATGACATTTTAATAGGAATGACTTTACTTTTTTATGGTGAATAACAAATTCTTTGTTTCCTTAGGTTGAAATAGTTTTAGGTGACTTAAATATGTGTTAATTATAAGTGTATAGGAATACAGGTTGGAATCATGACACATTTTTAATCATAGTCTCTTCTAAACATGTGAGTATTTCTTAGCTTGTACAAATGTTGTGAAAGGATTTTATGTAGTTGGGAAAGTTTTTCTTTAAATTTAATGACCCTTGCTTCTTCATAATTTTTATTGCAAAGGAATATGAGGTTGTTGTTGATTGCAAGTTGAATCATGGGTGTTCTTTGGTAGAATGGTGAGACTTATAATCTGGTATTATCTCTGACACAAATCTTTTCAATTCAGCATTTTTATTTATGATGGTGTTGCTCATATATTTGTATGGAATCACTCTCAAGTTATTATCTTCTTGGGAAAAGTTGGCATGAGGGCAAGATTTTATTTGGTTTATCTTCTACAATCTAGAGAAGAAAATGATAATGTGCCTAATTTGTACAATTTTATGTGTACAATATGTGAAAATGTTATTATTTGTGTTTTATGAGTAAATAAGGAATTGAAATTCTATTTATAATTTGACACTCCTATTTTAGATTGTTACAAGTTTAATGGCTCTAAGTCTTTGAGTTGTGTAAGTGTACATGAGCCATTAATTTCTATCATGTGTCTACCACTACACATTTAAAATTTGCAAGTGGGTGAGCCTAAATTATTAATTTTTATTAATGGGTGTATTTTTTCTAGTAAATTTAATGAGGTTGTGTGTTTGAAGTTTAAATTTTTTGAGCTTTTGTGTTTTTGGTATATAACATATGAAATTCAATTTCATTGTTTGGAACAAATAACTTTCTCAAGAAAGAAATGGAGGTATTTTTGGTAGATCTCTTATGGTTTCACCTTGACTTTTTGACAACATAAAAAGAGGTAATATCTTAACAAGATCTTGATTATTGCAAGGAAAAAATAAAAAATAGTTTTTCTTCTTTAGGTTAAGAAGAAATTTGATATGGGGACTACTTCTCAAAATGCACAAGGTTGAAATTCTTTTTGAACCATAAAACTTCCATCAACTAGGGAATAGTGATTCAAGTTTTAGGATGAGGATCTAATAACATTGTCATAACTTTCTAACATCATATATATGAAAACCAATATGGATATTTAAATTCCCCCTTTCATATTTTATTATACATGAGCATCATATTAGGATCATGAAAAAGTAGATAACCATCCATCAAACCAAATAAATTATCCTCGCATCACCATACATCTCCCTTGGCACCATCATAGTCTTTTCTTATAATTATCTTAGGTGCAACCTATGTAGAAGTACCAAAATTTGTATGCAATAGACCATCTCTCTTGATTTGTTGAGCCACTGGACTTAATCCAAAGTCTAAAATTTTTAGATTGTTGCTCCCATCTAGAATCAAATTTTTGAGTTTCAAATCTATGTAATAAACTCCCCTGCTATGACAAAAGTTACTCTGATAAGTTGTTGGAAGTACTCCCTTTCCACATCCCCTTTAGCTTTCCTTTGACATCCTTTTTGAAGATTTCTCTACCACATTCTATAAAAAAATAGATTTTGGTATTTTTTCCATGACTTAAAATAGTTTTACAATGTTGGGATGCCTAACAAGTCTCACCATATATAGATTTGTTATGTCATACTTGCTTCAAAGATAACAATGACACAATTAGCAGATAGTATTAATGAAAAGAAATAACTAATGATTTATTATGTAAAGGGTGCTAGCTCAATGGAAGAGTGCATGCTTCATAGGCAAGAGGATGGTGGTTTGATTTCGTCATGGCCTATTATGATAAACAACTACCAAATATATGACTAAATATGGTAATAAATATGTGACCAAATATACTATTAAATATGTTGCTAAATTTAACACTAAATATGTGACTAAATCAACTATCAAATATATGACTAAATATGTGATTACATATAATACTAAATATACTGCTAAATATGTGACTAAATCAATGATCAAAAGTAGTGATCAAATAAGTGACTAAAATTATTTAGTAGTGTTATAAATGAATGGATATTAAATACTATTAGTCACTTAACTAAGTCTAGTCACGTATATACAATTTTTAGTAGATTTTTTAATCACATATTGTTGTTTTTGTACTAGTGTTGAATGGCTTGTTATTAGATTGTGGTTGATTTGGATTGAACGGTTGACTGATTCAATGATCCGTAATGTTAGAATGACTTGTTATGATATTATTATTAATTCTGAGTGAGGGGTTGACTTATTCAACAATCTATAACCTTAGAATGGCTTGTTATGACATTGTAGTTGATTATGAGTGTAGATTTGACCGATTCGATGATCAGTAACCTTAGAATTACTTGTTATAAGATTATAGTTGAGTATGAGTAAAAGGTTGATTAATTTAGTGATCTATAACCTAAGAATGGCTTATTGTGAGATTATGGATGATTATGATTGAATGATTGATTGATTCAGCAACTTGTAACCTTAGAATAACTTATTATAAGATTGTAACTAATTTTTATTGAAGGGAAGACCAATTTAATATAATAAAACCTTAGAATGTCTTGTTATGATATTTTAGTTGATTTTGAGTGGAGGATTGACTAATTTAGATATTTGCAACCTTTAAATGACTTATTATTAGATTATGGTTGATTATGATTGAATGGTTGATTGATTCGGTAATCTATAAGCTTAGAATAGCTTGTTACAAGATAATAGATTAATTTACATGAAGGGTTGACCAATGTGATGATCTACAACCTCAGAATAGTTTTTCATGAGATTATACCTAACTTTGATTGAATGATTGACCAATTAGGTGATCTATAATGTTAGAATGACTTATTATGATATTATAGCTAATTTTGAGTGAAGGGTTGATTGATTCATTAATCTATAACCTCAGAATGACTTCTTATGAGATTCTAGTCAACTCTAATTAAATAGTTGAGAAATTTAACAATGTACAATCTCGAAATAGCTTATTATGATATTGCAGTTTATTTTGAGTGAAGGGTTGACAATAATAGTGTGTTATAACTTTAGAATGACTTATTATTAAGATTGTAGCTAATTTTAAGTGAAGGGTTAATCGATTTGGTGATTTGTAACCTCAAAATGGATTGTTATGAGATTATGGTTGATTCTATTTGAGCAGTTGGCTGATTTAGCAATCTAGAACCTCATAATATTCGGCTATGAGATTCTAGCTGATGTTGAGTGAAGGGTTGACCAATTCCGTGATGTAAAACCTCATAATGGCTTATTATGAGATTATGGATGATTATGATTGAATGGTTTATTGATTCATTAATTTGGAACTTGAGAATGGTTTGTTATGAGATTGTAGTTTATTTTGAGTGAAGAGTTGATTGATTCATGATCTGTAACCTTAAAATGGTTTTTTGTTGCATTATAGCTAATTTTGAGTGAATTGTTGATTGATTCAACAATCTATAACCTCATAATAGATTGTTATTAGATTTTACCTGATTTAGAGTCAATGTTGAACCAATTTGGAAACCTATAACCTCAAAATGGTTTCTTATGAGATTATAAATAGTTCTGAAGGAAAGGTTGACTGATTTAGTGGTCTACAACCTCACTATGGCTTTTTATGAGATTATAGTTGATTATTATTGAATAGTTGATTGACTCAATGATTTATAAGCTTGAAATGGCTTATTATAAGTTGTAGCTAATTTTGCATGAAGGGTTGACTGATTCCATGATCTACAACCTCATAATGGCTTGTTATGAGATTGCGGCTCATTTTAATTGAATAGTAAATCATTTCAATGTTCTATAATGTTAGAATGACTTGTTATGAGATAGTGGCTAATTTTGAGTGAAGGGCTGATCAATTTGGCAATTTATAGCATCAAAAAAAATTGCTATGAGATTCTAGCTAATTTTAAGTGTAGGGTTGATTGATTTGGCAATATATAACCTCAAAATAGCTTTTTATGATATTGTAGCTAATTTAGAGTTAAGAGTTGACTGATTCGGCAATCTGTAACCTTACATTGGCTTATTATGAGATTATAGTTGATTATGAGTAACCAATTTGATTGAGTGACACTAATTGAATGGTTGATCAATTTAGTGATCTAGAATCTCATAATAGTTTGTTATGACATTGTAGTTGATCTTGAGTGAAGGGTTGATTGATTTGGCAATCTGTAACCTTAGAATGGATTTTTATGAGATTATAGCTGATTCTGAGTGAAGGGTTGACAAATTTGAAAATATGTAACCTCATAATGGTTTGTTGTAAGATAATAGCTGAGTGTGCCCAATCTGGTAACTTGAAATTTTAAAATGGCTTCCTATGAGATTGTGGGTCATTCTAAGATAAGGGTTGACTGATTTGGCAATCTATAACTTCAAAATGGCTTGTTATGTGATTGTGTTTGATTCTGATTGAATGATTGACTAATTTGATGATATGTAAGTTTAGAATGATTGTTATATGTTGTACCCAATTTTATGTAAATGGTTGATAGATTTGTGATCTACAACCTCATAATGGTTTGCTATGAGATTGTGGCTCATTTTAATTGAATGATTGATCATTTTAGTGAATTGTAAGCTTAGAATGACTTGTTATGAGATAGTAGTTGATTTGGAGTGAAAGGTTGACTGATTTGGCAATTTATAGCATCTAAATGGCTTATTATGATATTGTAGCTAATTTTGAGTGAAGGGTTGACCGATTCAACAATTTGTAACCTCAAAATTTCTTGTAATGAGAATGTAGCTATCTTTTGTAAAGGGTTATCCACTTCAGTGATCTATAACTTCTTAATGACTTGTTACAAAATTATGGTTGACTTTGATTGTATGGTTGATCAATTTGGTGATCTGCAATCTCATAACAGCTTATTATGATATTATAACTAATTTTTAGTGAAGAGTTGACCGATTTGGTGGTCTATAACCTTAGAGTAGCTTGTTATGAGATTGTAGCCAATTTGAGTGAAGGGTTGACCAATTTAGTGATCTACAACCTTGGAATGGGTTGTTATGAGATTATGGTTGCTTTTGATTAGATGGTTGACCTATTCGGTAATTTAGAACCTCATAATGGATAGTTATGAGATTGTAGCTAATTCTGAGTGAAGGGTTGACTAATTTTGTGATTAGTAACCTAAGAATGGTTTGTTATAAGATTTGAGTTAATTATGAGTTAATGGTTCACCAATTTGACAATTTGTAACCTCAAAATGGCTTGTTATTATATTATAGCTAATTTAGAGTGAAGGATTGACCAATATTGGGAATTGAAAGCTTAGAATGGTTTGTAGTGAGATCGTGGTTGATTCTGATTGAATAGTTGACCGATATAATGATTTGTAGCCTCATAATGGTTTTTAATGAGACTCTACATTGTTCTAAGTGTAGGATTGATTGATTTAGCAAAAAATAACTTTAGAATGATGTGTTATGAAATTTGAGCTAATTATAAGTGATGGGTTGACCGATTTGGTGATCTGTAACCTCAAAATAGTTTGTTCTTAGATTGTAGCTAATTCTAATTGAATTATTAATCGATTTGATGATCTATAACCTTAGAATGGATTGTTATGAGATTGTAGTTGATTCAAATTCAAAGTTTGATCAATATGGTAACTTGTAACATCATAATGGTGTGTAATGAAACTATAGCTAATTTTTTAGGTGAAGTGTTAATTGATTTGATGATCTCCAACCTGACTTGTTATAAGACTATAGCTGAGTTTGAGTGAATTATGGACTAATTTAATGATTTTTAACCTTAGAATGACTTGTTATGAGATTATGGATGACTCTTATGGGTTGATGGTTTTGATGATCTAGAGCCTTAGAATGGCTTATTTTGAAAGTTTAGCTAATTCATAGTGAAGGGTCATTTGGTGATCTACACCCTTAGAATGGATTGTTATGAGATTGTGGTTGATTTTGATTGAATGGTTAATCGATTCAGTGATTGGTAAGCTCAAAAGGGCTCAGTGATATACAACCTCAAACTTGCTTGTTATGTGATAGCAATTGATTCTGAGTGAAGGGTTGACCAAGTTGGTGATTTATAGCCTTAAAATGGCTTGTTGTGAGATTATAGCTAATTCCAAGTGAATGGTTGACCAATTCAAAAATCTATAACCTCAAAATGGCTTGTTATGAGATTGTAGTTGATTTTGAGTGAAGTGTTGACTAATTAAGTGATTTATAACCTCAAAATGGCTTATTATGAGATTATAGCTGATTTTGAGTTAAGGGTTGATCAATTCAATAATCTATAACCTCAAAATGACTTACTATGAGACCTTGGCCAACTCTAATCAAATAGTTAATCAATTCTATAATTCTACAATATAAGAATGGCTTATTATGATATTATAACTGATTTTGAGTGAAGGGTTGACTGATTCAGTAATTTATAATTTAAAATAGCTTGTTATGAGATTATAACTGATTTTGAATGAAGGAGGATTGATTGAATCAATGATTTGTAAGATTATAATGGCTTGTTATAAGATTGTAGTTGAGTTTGACCAATTTAGCAACTTGTAATCTCATAATTGCTTTTGATGAGATTATAACTAATGTTGAGGGAAGGGTTGATTTATTTGGTGATCTACAACCTCAAAATGGCTTTTTATGAGATTATGGCTAATTCTAATTAAATGGTTGACCAATTTGATGATTTGTAAGCTTAGAATGGTTTATTATAGGATTATATAGCTGATTTGGCATGAAGGGTTGAATGATTCAGAAATCTATAACTTTAGAAGGGCTTGTTATGACATTATAGTTGATTCTAGGTGAAGGATTAACCTATTCAAATATATGTAATCCTAGAATGGCTTGTTATAATATTGTAGTATATTTTGCATGAAGGGTTGATTAATTTGGTGATCTCAAACCTTAGAAAGGCTTGTTATGATATTGTGGCTGATTTTGATTGAATGGTTGAACGATTCAATGATTTGTAACCTTAGAATGATGTAATATGAGATTGTAGCAGATTCTAAGTAGAGGGTTGTGTGATTTAGGGATTTATAGCCTCAAAATGGCTTGTTATGAGATTATAGTTGATTCTAAGTGAAGGGTTAACCAATTTAGTGATGTGCAACCTCAAGATGGCTTGTTATGAGATTGTAGTTGATTCTAAGCAACAAGATGACTGATTTGATGATTTGTAACCTTAAAATGACTTGTTATGAGATTCTAACTAACTATGATTGAATCGTTGGTCAATTTGGAAATCTACATACTCAGAATATCTTATTATGGGAATGTAGCTAATTTTGAGTGAAGGGTTGACTGATTCAAAGATTTTTAACCTTAGAATAGCTTATTATGATATTGTAGCTAATTTTGAGTAAATGGTTCATCAAATTGGTAATCTCCAACATTAAAATGCTTGCTATGAGATTGTGGCTAATTTCTATTGAACCATTGATCGACTTGATGACATGTAACCTTAGAATGGCTTGTTATGACATTATAGTTAATATAGAGAATATTTGAACAATTTGATGATCTAGAATCTTAGAATGGCTTGTTATAAGATTGTGACTAATTTTGATTAAAAGGTTGACCGATTCTACAATTTGGAACCTTGTAATGGCTTGTTATGAGATTGCAGTTGATTCTACTTGAATGATTAACCAATCCAACGATCATAAGCTCATAGTGAGTTATTATAAGATTGTAGCTTATTTTACATTTATGGTTGACAAATTTGGTGATCTACAAACTTAGAATGACTTGTTATGAGATTATGGTTGATTTTGATTGAATGGTTGACTAATTCATTGATATGTAACCTAAAAATGAGTTTTTATTAGATTGTGGTTTATTCTAGCTGAAGTGTTGACTAATTCAATGATATGCAACCTCACAATAACTTGTTATGAGTTTCTAGCTAATTCTTATTGAATAGTTGAACACTTTAGTGATCTACAATCTTAGAATAGAATGTTATGAGATTGTAGCTAATTTCAATAGAAGGGTTGACTAATTCAACAATTTGTAACCTCATAATAGATTATAGTTGAGGCTGAGTGAATGGTTGACTAATTTGGTGATTTATAACCTCATATTAGATTTTTATGAGATTATGGATAACTCAAAATGAATAATTGGTCAATTTGACAATTACAACCTTAGAATAACTTATTATGAGATTATAGTTGATTCTGAGTAAAGGGTTGACCAATTTAGTGAGTTATAACCTTATTATAGCTTGTTGGTTGATCTTGCACAAAGGGGTGAATGATTTGGTGATCTGCAAACTTAGAATGACTTGTTATGAAATTATGGCTCATTTTGATTGAATGGTTGACTAATTCAATGATTTGTAACCTCAAAAGGGTTTTTTATGAGACTATAGTTGATTCTAAGTGAAGGGTTAACCATTTCAAATATTTATAGCCTTAAAATAACTTGTTATGAGATTGTAGCTAATTCTAAGTGAAGGGATGACCAATTTGGTGATATGTAACCTTAGAATGACTTTTTATAAGATTATAGCTAATTCCAAGAAAAGAGTTGACTAATTCAATGATGTGTAATCTCAGAATGACTTATTGTAAGATTATGGCTAACTCTAATTGAATGGTTGATCAATTCAATAGACTATTATAGAATCATAGTTGACTTTAACTGAAGGGTTGACTGATTCATTGATAGGTAAGGTTGGAATGACTTTTTATGAGATTGTAGATGATCTTAAGTGAAGGGTTGATCAATTTTATGATCTACAACCTCAAAATGGCTTGTTATGAGACTGTGGCTAATTCTGATTAAACAATTGATTGATTCAATAATCTATAACCTCAAAATGGTTTATTATGAGATTCAACCTAATTTGGAGTGAAGGCTTGACCAATTCGATGATCTAGATCCTTAGTATGGCTTGTTATAAGATTATGGTTGATTCTAATTGAACAATTAACTTATTAAGTAATTTGGAACCTCAGAATAGCTTATTATGAGATTGTGGGTTATTCTAAGTGAAGGGTTGACTAATTTGATGATCTCTAACCTCAAAAAAGTTTCTTATAAAATTGTAAAAAATTCTGAGTGAATGGTTGACCGATTTTGATAGTCTATAACCTCATAATGTCTTGTCATGGGATTGTATTTTGAGTGAAGGGTTGATCAATTCAATGATCTATAACCTTGGAATGACTTATTATGAGATTGTAGTTGATTCTGAGTGAAGTTTTTACCAAGTCAATGATCTATAACCTTATAATGACTTATTATTAATTCTAGTTGACTCTAATTGAATGGTTGATCAATTCACAATCTACAATCCTAAACCTATAAACCTAAACCCCTAAACCCATAATCCTAAACCTACAATCCTAAACCCTAAATCCTATGCCCTATACCCTAAACTTCAAACTTGTAACCCTAAACTCTAAATCCTAAACACTAAACCCTAAACTCTTAACTCCTACACCGCAAACCCTAAACCTGTAACCTATAACCCTAAATCCCATACCATAAACCCTAAACCCTCAACCTTGTCCCCTGCAACTTGAACTATGAACCCTAAACTTTGAACTTGTAACCCTATACAAAAAACCTTAAAACCTAAACCCTAAATCGTAACAAAAAAATTATATACCCTAAACCCTAAACTTGTAACCTTAAACCCTAAACATGTAACTAGTAAACCTAAACCCTCAACCTTAAACTATAAACCCTAAACCCTGTATCCTATACCCTAAACCCTTAACTCTAAAAAAAAAATACCTCTAAACCTTATACCCTCAACCCTCAATCAAAAACTTGTAACCCTAAACCATATCCTATAAACCCTATGCCCTAAACACTAAACTCTAAGCACTAAACCCTAAACTTGTCACCCTAAACTTGTAACCCTATACCCTAAAACTTTAACCCTAATCACTAAACCCCATACCCTAAACCTTAAACCCTAAACTTGTAACCCTAAAGCCTAAAACCTAAAACTTAAACCTATAACCCTAAATCTTATACCCTAAACTCAACACCCTTAACCCTAAACCCTAAACCTTTAATCCTAAACTTGTAACCCTATACCCTAAACCCTTAACTCTAATCTATAAACTTGTAACCCTAAACCATAAAACTTCAATCTTAAACCTACAAGCCTAAACCCTAAACCCTAATCTCTAATCCCTAATCCCTTTACACTAAATGTTAAACCATAAACCTTAAACCCTAAACTTATAACCCTAAAACCTAAATTGTAAACCCTAAACGCTAAAATTTTAACCCTATAACCTAAACATGTAACCTTAAACCCTAAAACCTAAACTTTTAACCCTATACCCTAAACATGTAACTCTAAACCCTAAACCCTAAGCTTGTAATCCTAAACCCTGAACACTAAATCTTAAAAATATAACCCTAATCTCTAAATCCTATATCATAAACCCTAAACTTGTAACCCTATGCACTAAACCCTAAACCTATAACCTTAAACCCTAAATCATATACCCTAAACCTCAAACCCCAAACTTGTAACCCTAAAATTTTACCACTATACTCTAAACCCAAAACCCTTAACTTAGAACCATAAAGCCTAAACCCTAAATTCTATACCCTATACCCTAAATTCTAAACATGTAACCCTAAACCTATAATCCTAAACCTTAAAGCCTCAACTTGTAACTCTAAACCCTAAACCATAAACCCTAACCCTATACCCTATATCCTATACACTAAATCCTAAACTTGTAATCATAAACCCTAAATTGTATTCCCTAAATCCTAAAGCCTAAATCCTAAACTTATAACCATAAATACTAAACCCTATTTCCTAAACCCTAAACCCTAAACCCTAAATCTATAACCCTAAACCCTAAATCTATAACCATTAACCCTATACACTATACCCTTTACTCTAAATCCTAAACCTTGAACCCTAAACTTGTAATCCTATACCCTAAACATGTTACCCTAAACCCTAAATTATAAATCCTACACCCTAAACTTGTAACCCTAAACCCTAAACTTGTAACCCCAAACCCTAAACCCTAAATTCTATACTCTAAACATGTAACCCTATACCCTAAATTGTAAACTTATAATCCTAAACCCTAAACTTGTAAACGTAAACCCTAAACCCTAAACCATTAATTATAAAATTGTAAACCCTATAACCTAAAACCTAAACCCTTTACTCGAAACCCTAAAATCTAAACTCTTTACCATAAACCCAAAACTTTTATCCCTATACACTAAACTTATAACCCTAAACCCTAAATTGTAAACCATAAATACAATACCTTAAATCCTAAACTTCTAACCCTAAACCTTAAACATGCAACCCTAGACCCTAAACTTGTAACCCTAAAGCCTAGAGCTTAAACTTGTAACCCTAAAATCTAAGCCCTAAACTTGTAATCCTATACCCTAAACCCTAAAATTATTAGCCTAAAGCCTAAACTCTAAACTCTAAACCTTAAACCTGTAACCAAACCTATAACCCTAAGCCCTAAATCCTGAACCCTAAACTTGTAACCCTATTACTTAAACCCTAAAACCTAAGCCCTAAATCTTATATCCTAAACCCTAAACTTATAACCATAAACCTTAAGCCCTAAACCAAACTTTAAAGTTTTAACACTGTACCCTAATCTCCCTAAACCTTTAAATGTAAACCATGTAATCCTAAACTCTAAACTTATACCCTATACCTTAAACTCTAAACTTGTAACTCCAAACCCTAAACCCTAAATTCTATACCCTAAACCATAAATCATAAACTTGTAACCCTATACCCTAAACACTAAACATGTAATCCTAAACCCTAAACTTGTAAACCCCTAAACCCTAACCCTATACCCTAAACTTGTAACCCTAAATAGTAAATTGTAAACCCTAAACCCTATTCCCTAAAGCCTAAAATTTAAACCCTAAATATGTAACCCTAAAACTATAATCTGTAATGTTCCAACCTAGGAGTGTGATAGTCATACAATCCACTTGGAGTAATTTCTTTATTTGTGGTTCATAGAATTGGATTCATACAGTTGGTAGAGGGAGTCTCAAGTGGTCATATAGTGGGAGTTACATGTAGAAGAGGTACAAAAGGGTTCGTACAAAATTGTGAGGGTCATATGCTGGACAATTGGAGTCTATACAATGAATATAGAAGAGTCATAAGGGTCGTACACTTGCAATTTGGAGGGCTGAGCTGTACAAGGTGAGGGGAATTGAGGTGGTCATATGGTGAAGACATCTAGAGGTCCATACAATGTCTTTAGTGTGGTTGTACGAGGGTGTGAAGGATGTACGATGATAGGACTAAGTCTGTACGGTGAAGGGGAGTAGGATAAATGTAGTGGTCATACAATATCAAGGTCGTATAGTGGAGATAGAGGGAGCAACTATGGGGGTGATTGGTCATATGGTTAGATATGTAGTGTATGGTATTTGATGCAACTATATGATGATAATTGGAAGTCAATGTGCTAGTACAAGAAGATGTGCAGAGGTAGGGCAATGCAAGAGATTTGACAATACCACTTAGAATGCAAAATATTCAACATAAACACAAATAGTTTGCAGAAGCCAAAAAATCAAGATACACATTTGTTACTAGATAGTATTCCCATATTTAAATAATGCCCCAATTTTCCATAACCAATCCAAGTAATACCAAGATGGAATAGGGTGAGGGATGAATCCCACCAAAACTGCATGAGCCAAATAGGGAAGATCTTTCACTTCTAAAATGGCAAATTACAGAGAACTCCAACAGGAATCTGCACCACAGAAAAATATAATCCAAAAAGCATGCCTACAGACTACCTACAATACATGCTTAAATAGTTGTTGGGAAACTTTATAAGGGTGTACAAAGATAGCCAACAATGACACAAACTACAAAAACAAAATTAAAAAAGGGTCTAAGATACATTAAATTAATTGGCCCATTACAAAAGTTTGATTTATTATTTATTTTATAATAGGAACATTATAGTCCTCATGTCCCAAAATTTTCTTGTCCTCAAGCAAATGAAAACTTTTAAGAAACCTTTCGTAATTAGCTCCTTTAGTTCTGAGTTAGGCACTACGTAGATCTTCCCATTAAAGTAAATGATGTCATCAATAACCTTGTATCTTTCATCATATACATAACCATCCATCAACTCACATGCAAAAGTGTTCTTGGAATACTCAGCTAATAGATGAGTCTGCCACTTATCCAAGGAATGCAATGAGGTGTTGACTATCTTGTTTTTACTTGTAGTGTCTAGGGAAAAATCTTGCTTAAAAATTGCCTCCATCTTCTTGATTGTGACTTCCCTTGATCCTTTATTTGACATTCCTCTTAGCAACACCTTCTTCCCATCCATCTCGAATGAAAAGTCCATCCTTTTGAAACTTTGAGTGTACTAGTCAAGAGTTTCCAACCATTGCATGCCCAAAATTGTATTAGTATCAACCAAATCTATGACAAAGAAATCATATGCCAAAGTATAGTTTCCAATGAAAATGTGTAGCCATGGGATCACATGAGTGCAAGGTAACAAGGTTCCCCCTGCAACCTTAACCACAAATCCTCTGTGCTCAACTGCGTGCAAACCTTTACTAGTGACCAAAAAAGAATTGATGAAATTGAATGTGGTGCCACTATCAATCATGATTGGGACTCATTTTCCATGAAGTGTGTCACAAACTCTAAAGATACCACCTCCAGTCGAAGTAGTGAGGGTAGCAATGGAATCCCCTTTTTGTATCAAGGCATTTATTCTCTCCTATTGGGTAATGTCTTCGTCAATCACTGCAGGTATTTGTTCTTTGTCATCATCAGGCATCACCTCAATGTAGTAAATATTTCCCTTTCCAAGGCAGCAATGATTAGGACCCCATGGTTATTTGCATGTGAAACAGAGCTTTTTCCTCCGAAGTTCTTATCAAGAATCTTCATCAAACTAAGGTTTTTTCTAAATTGGCTCCTTGTCTTTGTCTTTTGGTGGGGATGGTGTTGGTGTAATTGCATGAGTTTTAGGGAAGATGTGGCCATGTCATGCACCTTCTTAATAGCTTCATTGACTGTACATGGGTTGAACTCTTTGATCTAGCCTCTCAAAGGCTCTCTCAGCCCATCCATGAATAACCCAATTCAAAATCTTTCAGAGATGTCTGTGACTAATACTGACAGCCTTTGGAACTTAGTGACATAGTTGTCTACCATTACCATTTGCTTTAGCTGAGCTAGATCTTCAAAGTTTAGCTCAGGATCTTTCCCATCAAAATGATCAATGAGTATCAATAAACTCAACATAAAAGGTCACTTGGTCATGACCAAGAGTGACCAAACCATGATGCCACCACTCATGTACCACCCCTTCCAGATGAAGTGTTGTGAACTTGATTGCTTCCTCTTTGGGCATTGGATTGAGTTGGAAATAGGTATCTACTTTTAGGACCCATGACTGTGCAGTAATGATTCCAGTTCCATCAAATGGTGATAAGTTTACTTTTCTAATCTTTCTCCTGAGATCATCATTAAGATAATTGCAATTTCCTCTGCCAAAATATCTCATTCTTAAATCAACATAGTCTTTGTAAGATATATCTGTTGGAAATATAGATGGAGTAACTAAGAGGGGGTTGAATTAGTTACTTCAAAACAAATCCACAGATCCCTTAGATGTCTTAAATAACTAGTTACTGTTGTCACTCAGTAGCCACACAGAAGAATGTTGTAACTCGGTAGATTAACTTGTTACTAATCTTTAAGCATTCACAATTATTAACATGCATGTAAAAAATAATAATATAAACACAAGAGACACCAAATTTAATGTGGAAACCCAATATGGGAAAAACTACCAAGTAACTAGCTACCAATTTTCACTCTTCTAAAGTGAGCCTTGTAAGGAGCCAACCCTATCAAAGGTTACAAAACACATTGTTAGGTGTGACCTTGTTAGATGATTTAATCACCTTGCTAGGAGTGGCCTTGCTAGAGGAATTTAGAACAATTTAGTAGAATTATCCACCATGTTAGAAGATTTACAAAATGGCTGTTAAACCAACTCTGTTAAGAGATTTAGGAAATACTATTACAATGGTGAGAAAGTAAAAATGAGTGACCTGAATGAGATGCAACTGAACTTTGCTAATACAAATCTTTGTTCTACTTCAATAGATCCTCTTTGATTGAATAAAACTTTGCTACTCCTCAAGAATATCTGATCCTTCTTCAAAATTTGTTCACACTTCCTTTTCACACAATCAACTCACTTGCATGCTCGCTCATTCATACATCCATCCATACATTTGAAATCACAACTTGACCTTTTATTTATACATTAAAAATTGTCAAGTTAGCTCATTTACATGTTAAATTTACCAATAAACAATACATCAGTTGGCTACAAACATTACATGAAACAAATAAACTTTATTTCACAAAACAATGAAATCTTTCATTGGCCGACCCTACTTGGTAAACACTACTCCAAAAATGATTTCCAATGTTAACCAAGTGAAGCTTGGTAAACACTGTGAACTCTGCAAAATCCTTTGGAGACTAAGTGAACTTGGTAAGAGCTAATTTTCCTTTGCTAACCTTGTGAGCTTAGTAGAAACTGACTTCTACCACATAAACCTTCAGTGCTCAAGTGAGCTTGGTAGAAACTATCTTCACAATGTAACCTCTAGAAATGCTCAGTAGACTTTGTAATTCACTTTGCTAACCTTTTGAGCTTAGTAGACTCTATCTTTTGCCTTGCTGATCAACTAAGCTTGGTAGAGTTTGATTGATAACTAATATGACATTTGTGTAAAATCAAAGACAACACATAATTGAATAATTCTATCCAACAATCTCCCTCTTTGGCATTGATGGCAACACAACATGTCATAGCAAAATGAAATTTAAAAAAAAGTCTTTTTTTGATAGAATGTTTCTCCCTTACATTTTATTTCACAAACTTCTCAAATACAGTAATCTCCCTCTGTGAAGGAATTACATAATCAGTAAACTCTCCACAAACAAATTCAAATTTCAGAAATCTTATGAAAGTATACTCTCCCTCTTTGACAACACATGCCAAAGATAACACAAGCCAAATGAATAGAAATGTACCTTATGTACTGATTCATATGCAATATTTTCATAATTATTCTGCATCAAATGAAAGATCTTCAACTTGATACATGTTGATGCATCACTAAAACTTCATTTTAGTGAGCTTCAGATAGGGGAATGATCCCTAACTTACCTCTTAGATACAAAAATGCATCCTTAGTTAAAGGCTTAGTGAATATGTTAGCAATTTGTTCTTTTGTATCGACATATTCTAATCTGATCTCCTTATCCTACACCAATTCTTTGACAAAGTGATACTTTATTGCAATGTGACCAACCCCTTTCCAAGAAAGAAAGGTCCTCCACTTGTACTCTTTCTGTCATCAATGTTTCTTGTCCAATCTACATCAATAAACACTTTCAAATCTAGATCACCTCCAAATTTGTACCATAATCTATAATCTTCAGTTCCTTTCAAATATCTCATGATCCTTTTGATTGTCATCATGTGATTTTATCTTGGTTTTCCTTAAAAACTTGCTACAATACCAACTACAAGGGCAATATCTGGCCTTGTATGCACTACATACTGCAACTTTCCAATCATAGATCTATACAATGTATAATCTACCTCTTTTGATTCATCATCCTTGGTAAGTTTCAATCTAGTACACATAGGAGTCCCAACTAATATATAGTCTTCCATGCCAAAAATTTTCAATATTTTCTTGATATATTTAGTTTGAGTGATATAGATGCCATTCTTACTCTACTAAATTTGAAGACCAACAAAGAATTTGATCTCACCAAACATTGACATCTCAAATTGCTTGTTCATTTTCTCTAAAAATTCTTTGCAAAGATCATCATTCCCTATGAACAAAGTATCATCCACAAATATTTCTACCAAAACAATCTTATTATCTGGTTCTTCCTTGATATACAAGTTACTATTATCATTAGCTCTTTGAAAACCAATCTGAATAAGATAGTTATGCAATCTTTCATACCATGCTCTAAGGGCTTGTTTCATACCATATAATATTTTGTGTAATTTGTAGACCATGTCCTTCTTGTCTAGATCAACAAAACCTTCAAGCTACTCAATGTAAACTTCTTCATCTAGTATACCATTGAGAAATGTTGACTTGACATCCATTTGATAAACCTTAAATCCTTTGTATGCAGCATATGCAAGTAAGGTCCTGACACCTTCCAATCTTGCAATAGGAGAAAAAGTCTCTCCATATTCTATTCCTTGTTCTTGATAATATCCTTTACATACTAGTCTAGCTTTGTTCCTTGACACCTTACCATCTTCATTCAAATTATTTCTGAATACCCACTTAGTACCATTCACATTTTTATCTTTAGGCTTGGGTACAAGAGTCCACATTTTGTTTTTCTCTATTTGCTCTATCTCTTCATTCATAGCCTCAACACAACTTTCATTTTCTAATTCATCTTTGACACTTCTAGGTTCAAAATCAGCAAGTAAACAAGTACCTTTCAACTTACTTCTTGTCATAGTACCTTTAGATTTGTCTCCAATGATTTGATCTAGTGTATGATATCTTCTAACATATTTTTCTAATACAGGTTCCTTACCTTTTGAACGCAATGCACTATCATCCTCTTGCACTTCAATTTAAGGTTCTAGTTATTTTGTCTACTTCTCAGGTCCTTCAAACTCAGTAGGCATTGGCTCAATAGCATGATAATGTGACTTAGTTTCTTTCAACTCGGTTTGAACTTCCTGCAGCTTGGTTACTGAAGACTTGGGAGTAGAAGATTCCTAATTGACAGGTGTATCTAGCACTGTATTAGGTTCAATGAAAACAAATCTCTTATAATCTTCTAGTTCCCTTTTGTTTTCTTCCTTAGTTCTTTCTGCAAACTCATCAACTTTCACATGTGCACTTTCTATGACTTTGTGAGTAAACAAATTCAAACATCTATATGCTTTACCTTTGCAAGAATAACCCAAAAATATTCCTTCATCACCCTTCACATCAAATTTACCTTTACTAGATTCTTTCAAAATGTAACATTTTCTTCCAAATACTTTTAGATAACTCACATTGGGTTTATAGCCATACCATAACTCATAAGGAGTTTTGAATGAGTCTTTCTTTAGCTATACTCAGTTCAAGGTATGAACTGTAGTGTTGATAGCTTCCTTCTAATATTTGATAGCAATGCTCTTTTTAATCATTAAGGTTCTTGCATAGTCCATGATAGATCTATTCCTCCTTTCAACTATTTCATTTTTCTCAAGAGTTCTAGGGGCTGATACTTGTCTTTTGATTCCCCTTTCAATGCAAAAGTTATTGAACTCATGGGAGATGAATTCACCACCTCTATCTGACCTCAAACATTTTAGTCTTTTGCTTGTTTCTTTTTCTACTCTGCCCAAGTACCACTTGAACTTCTCAAAAGCTTCTAATTTCTCTCCTAGGTACATGACAGTCATCATTCTAGAGTAATCATCAACAAAAAGAATGAAGAACTTTTCTCTAGTATAGCTTTCAATTCCAATAGGTCTACACAAATCAGTATGCACAATTTTTAAAACTTCTTCAAATTAATAGTTCTTATTTTTAAAGCTAGTCTTTCTTATCTTGCCAATATGACAATTCTTGCATAGACCAACCTCAGGTTTCTTTATATTAGGAATGCCTCTTACTTTCCTAAATTTACTTATTTTCACTAGGTTATAAAAGTTCACATGACACAACCTCCTATGCCATAACCAACTTTCTTCAACTTGAGCAATAAAACATGAACATTCACCAAATTCAAGATAGAGTAAGTTATCTTTTGTATGTGTGCCTGATCTAATCAGCTTTCCCTTATCATCCAACAATCTTGCTTTACCATGCATGAATTCCACTTTGAATCCATTATTGGGTAGCTATGCCACACTCAACAAATTGTGTTTTAGTCCTTCTACCCAATATGCATTATCACATACAAGCTCTTTGGTTAGTGAGATTCTTCCTCTTCCTTTTATACAACAAGGTTCATTATTACCAAACCTTACACTACAACCATCATAGTCTTCAAAATGTTCAAACTTTGTTTTATCACCAATCATATGATGAGAGCAACAACTATCTATGATCCATGTATCATTTTTTCTCACATGAAAAATAAGTTTCATTTCCTCATCATTGTCAGACTCATCTTTCACAACAATGTACACAATTTTATCTTCTTCTTCATCATTAGAATCATTAGAATCCTTAGCCATAAAACATGTTTTCTTACCTTTGTCCTTGAATGATTTAAAATCTTTCTTGCCATTGCACTTGTGACCTTTCTTCTCATCCTTGTTCTACTTATTTGGGCACCTAGCAACAATATGTCCAATTTCCTCACATGAAAAAAAAATTAGAGGAACCTTACCTTTGTATTTTCCTTTGCCTCTAGAATATTTCCTTGCTAGTAGAGCTTCAAACACCTCAAGATCACTGTCAAAACTCTATTCTGATTCTTCTTCACTTTCTCACTAAGAATCCTTTATCTTCTTTCCTTTCTCCTTAAGTGAAAGCTTGGCTTTAAATGTTGATTCAGTGTTCTTGGTAGCTGGAACATAATTATCATAGTTATCTAGCTCACATGCAATCAATCTTCCAACTATGGCCTCTAAATTTATCTTATGATTTGCTTCACATCTTCTTTCTTGAATTGCATAAATGGGAAGTAATGTTCTAAGAATTTTATTTATAACTGTTTCCTCCTTGATATCTTCTCTATAATCTTTGATTGCACTAACACTTGCTTTGACTCTTTCAACATATTTTCAATTTTTTCATCCTCTTTCTTCCTCACCTGATCAAATTATCCTCTTAAACTTTTTGCTTTGACTTTTCTCACATTATCATCTCCATAGATATCGTTTAGCTTGTTCCACATTTCAAAGGTAGTTTTGCGGTCTTTGACATCATTGAATTCTTCATAGCTTAGGGCAGATGCAATGTCTATCATCATGGTGTTATGAGTCTTCTTCTCAACAATGTCATTAGTAGATAATGTACCAAAAGGAGTTATATATGCTTCATCAAGATATTTTAATCCTATGTCTCCAATGGAAGCTAGATGGAGTCTCATGAGACCTTGCCATGCTGAAAAGTTATCCCTATTAAGCCTTGGAATTTTGCTCTTGTAAGACATCTTGATCTTTAGCTTAGATCCTTGAAATCCTTCCTGCAAGCACCAAAAGCTCTAATACCAATTGTTGGAAATATAGATGGAATAACTGAGAGGGGGGGGTGAATCAGTTACTAGAAAAAAAATCAACAGATCCCTTTGATGTCTTAAATAACTAGTTACTACTATCACTCAGTAGCCACACAGAAAAATGTTGTAACTCGATAGATTAACTTGTTACTAATCTTTAAGCATTCACAATTATTAACATGCATGCAAAAGAAAATAATATGAACACAAGAGACACCAAATTTAATGTGGAAACCCAATATGGAAAAAATCACCAAGTAACTAGCTACCAATTTTCACTCTTCTGAAGTGAGCCCTATTAGGAGCCAACACTATTAAAGGTTACAAAACACACTGTTAGGTGTGACCTTGTTAGATGATTTAATCACCTTGCTAGGAGTGGCCTTGCTAGAGGACTTTAGAACAATTCAGTAGAACTATCCACCTTGTTAGAGGATTTACAAAATGGCTATTAGACCAACTCTGTTAAGAGATTTAGGAAATACTATTACAATAGTGAGAAAGTAACAATGAGTGACCTAAATGAGATGCAACTAAAATTTTCTAATATAGATCTCTGTTCTACTTCAATAGACCCTCTTTGATCAAATACAACTTTGCTTCTCCTCAAGGATATCTAATTCTTCTTCAAAATTCATTCACACTTCCTTTTCACACAATCAACTCACTTGCATTCTCACTCATTCATACATTCATCCATACATTTGAAATCACAACTTGACCTTTTGTTTATACATTACAAATTGTCAAGTTGGCTCATTTACACATTACGTTTACCAATAAACAATACACCAGTCAGCTACAAACATTACATGAAATAAATAAACTTTATTTCCCAAAACAATGAAATCCTTCATTGGCCGACCCTGCTCGGTAAACACTACTAAAAAAATAATTTCCAATGTTAACCAAGTGAAGCTTGGTAAACACTATGAACTCTGCAAAATCCTTTGGAGACCAAGTGAACTCGATAAGAGCTAACTTTCCTTCATTGACCTTGTGAGCTCAGTAGAAACTGACTTCTACCACAGAAACCTTCAGTGCTCAAGTGAGCTTGGGAGAAACTATCTTCACAATGTAACCTCTACAAATGCATGGTAGACTCTATAATTCACTTTGCTAACCTTCTGAGCTTGTTAGACTCTGTCTTTTGCCTTGCTGACCAATTGAGCTCAATAGACTCTGACTGATAACTGATATGACATTTGTGTAACATCAAAGACAACACACAATTGAATAATTGTATCCAAAAATATCTCCTTCCATATTTGCATTCTGCCAATCTTCCCAAAGTTTTTCTTGTATTTCATCAAAAGTGGCCTCTCTTCCTTTGCGTGGTCCTTCCATCCTTGGGAGGAAGATGGGTATCAAGTGTCAAGAGTGAGAGGGTTGAAACTTTGTCCTTCTGAAAATAGAATCATCACTATGCCCATTTTGTTCTCTAGTTGTCTTTCCCTCAGCCAATTTTTGTAGAGTTTCCTACATAAGCCTTTTAGTTTCATTAATTTGCATTTGATTTTTGTGTCTACTCTGATGATCTACCCTTCTATCAATAAGTTTATTGTGTCTTCTCCTTTGAGTATAAACTTGCATTCACTTCCACAAGCAAGCAAGATCAAAAGCTTTGATACCACCGTAATGTTCCAACCTAGGAGTGTGATAGTCGTACAATCTGCCTGGAGCAATTTCTCTATTTGTGGATCATAGAATTGGATCTGTACAGTTGGCAAAGAGAGTCTCAAGTGGTCATACAATGGGAGTTACATGCAGAAAAGGTATGGAAGGGTCCATATGAAGTTGTGAGGGTTGTACAATGGACAATTGGAGTCTATATAGTAAATATAGAAGAGTCACAAGTTTCGTACACTTTTAAATTTGGAGGGGTGAGTCATATAGGGTGAGGCAAAGTGAGGTGGTTATATGGTGAAGACACCTGGAGGGTCATACAGTGTCTTTTGTGTGGCCATACGAGGGTGGGAAGGATGTACAATGATAGGACTAAGTCTGTATAGTGAAGGGGAGTGGGAAAAATGTAGTGGGCATACGGTGTCAAGGTCGTATGATGTAGATAAAGGGAGCAGCCATGGGGGTGATTGGTTATATAGTTAGATATGTAGCTGTATAGTATTTGATGCAACTATATGATGATAATTGGAAGTCAATGTGCCAGTACAGGAAGATGTGTAGAGGTAGGGCAATGTAAGAGATTCGACAGTACCACTCAGAATGCAAAATATTCAATATTAAATACAAATAGTTTGTAGAAGCTAGAAAATCAAGATATAAATTTGTTACTAGATAGTATTCCCATATACAAATAATGCCCTAATTTTCCAAATCCAAGCCAAGCATTACCAAGATAGAATAGGGTGAGGGGTGAATCCCACCGAAATTGCATGAACCAAATAGGGAAGATCTTTCACTTTCAAAATGGTGAATTACAGAGAACTCCAATAGGAATTTGCACCACAAAAAAATATAATCCAAAAAACATGCCTACAGACTACCTACAAGCTATGCATAAATACCCGTCAGGAAACTTTTTGAGGGTGTACAAAGATAGTCGACAGTGACACAAACTATGGAAATAAAATTTTTAAAATGGGTCCAAGATACATTAAATCAATCGGCCCGTTACAAAAGTTTGATTTATTATTTATTTTATAATGGGAACATTACTTAATCATAAATCCTAAACCATATATCATAAACCCTAAACCATTTACCCTAAACCCTAAAATGTAAAATCCTCTACCCTAAATGTTAGACCCCAAACTTGTAACCCTTAACCCTAAACTTGTAACTCTACACCTAAAAATTATAACCATAAGCCCTAAATCATAAAAATAATACCCTAAACCCTAAACTTATAAATCTAACCCTAAACCTTAAAGCCTATAACCTTAAACATGTAACCCCAAACACTATACCCTTAACCTATAACCCTATACCTATAACCCTAAACCCAAAATCTATAAAACTAAATTAACATTACACCCTAAACCCTAAGTTCTCTACTACAAACCCTAAACTCTAAACCTATAGCCCTAAACCCTAAATCCTATACTATAAAACTTTAAACCCTAATATTGTTATCCAAAACCCTCAACCCTATCCCCTAAACTGTAAACCCTAAAATTGCAACCCTAAAACCTAAAACCTAAACTTGTAACCCTATACCCTAAACCATTAACCCTAAATCCTAAAATTTAAACCTGTAATGTTAAACTCTAAACTCTAAATCCTAAATATATAACCCTAAACCTTAAAACCTATAACCCTAACCCTTAAACCCTAAACCCTAAACTCTAAACCCTAAAAGTATAACCCTAAACCCTAAATAAGTAATCCTAAACCTGTAACTCTAAACCCTAAGCCCTAAGGTCTCGTTTGGTTGCAAGAATAGGAATAAAGGTATAGGGATACGTATTTTGGATTTGTTAATCTAAGAATAGAAAATGAGAATACATATTCCTATTCTCTATTTGGTTCACAGGGATTTTGATAGGGAAAATATTTATTCCAAGTTTGGTTATGTAAAACTGGAATAGGAATAAGATTATTTCTTATATTTTTATTCTTATTCAGTATTTTTCCCTTAACATTTTATTGAGTTCGTTTATTTTTAAGTTTTGAAAAAGGTAATTTATTTTATTTTTCATTTGATTGTTTTGGTTAAATTATTGGAAATTGCTTTTTTTGTAAATAAAAATTACACGCAATCATGAACAATTAATTATACACAACTATATAGTTATCAAACTAATATAATTTATTCATCATTTTATACATAATTAGTCACCACAATTAAAATTAAAGCCTATTACCTCACCTAGAATTGGAATATCAACCAAAATAAGCATTATTTATTTATTTTAGTATTTAACATGAATGAAATGCTTTTTAAATTTATCTGATTTGAATGTATGTTTGGTAACTCCAAAATAAAAACTACATTAATTTATAAATTTTTATTACATTACAATAATTTTGCCAAATATTTGTATACAAAACTCATAAAACTTGTAGTAAGGTTCTATCTTTATTAATTGTCACATAAGGTTCCAAAATAGAAGGCCAATAATTACACATAGAAGGCAATGTGAAAAGATTATTTTAGCCTCTAGTGCTTTCTACATTTTACACTAATTTCCTTCATCATGTGCAACTGTAGAGAGGGTAGCATCAAACTACCTAAAATGTCCACAACCATGGTTCCCCTACAATATAAAATATGCATTACATGTCATTAATTTGAAACATACTATATATAACATGTCATTAATAACCTTCTTTTTATCAAGGTAAGACCAAAACTGGTGCCTAGGATTTTTCTTCGTGTGTGACATTTTTAAAGGGACCAACCTAGTACCACATGGGCAATTATGAATTGGAACATCTCTCAAAGTCATGAATCTTATACCAATAAACAATGTACCGTGAAAACTTATCAAAATGACATGTAAGAATGAATCATGTATCAATAAAGAATGGATCTTGTATAACGCAAAAAACTTCAGAATATATTATATCCCCAACCAATTTAGAAAAAATCCAATTAAACAATGTAAAATATCTATATAACACACCAACACAACTAATAGAAACTTAATTAAATAATTTTACTTTAGATTTAACTACAATATATAGCAGAAAACCAATTAGCAATAATGCAAGAAAGCTTTGCAATATGTATAGCATGAATATAGTTAAAAGTAATGCAAAACATTTATGTTATAAGTCCTGAGGAGCATGACGAATGCACATGAAACTATTTTAGAGAAAAATGATGGTTTCTTACTCTTCAAATAGCTATTTTGTGGTAATAATTCTATCTAATGCTAATAATGTGTAATGGGTGCATACACAACCTATCAAAGGTGTCTCTTAAAACAAAAACATCATATGAGTTGCGTAGAGAGATGATTTTTGAAGTATCCATACAATCAAAAAATTTATTATTAAGCTCTTTAGTTGCTAAATTTGCAGGAGACATTGGCTAGTCTAGACCTCTCCACTACTAGGTTACCTTTACTTTCTATTTAACATCAAATAATGTATAAGGTCATCAATGCTAAAATTTTGAAAGGGGGTTTCCATTGCCAATGAAACAAATAACCAAAGGAGACTCTAGAAAATTCTTTTAACTATTTTCCATGACAAGACCATGACAAGGCTTCTAAAAGAAGATAAGTACAATAATTAATGAAAAAATTAATTAATGCACCCAATGTAGATCATTTATGCCCTTGATCTTATGCTACCCCAAACCCACAATGTCAATGTATTAAGCTTCAATGCCCAAAATCTACAACAAAGGATAAAGGGACCCTTTGACCACACAAAGACCTACCAAATGTAAACCACCTATTAAACTTATAATGTATTTCATTCCTAATAGTTATTTTAATATTATATTTCCATCTAGATGTGACTCGCTTTCAATTTAGCTTGTTGGGGTTTAGAGTGTGAGCTCATGTGACATTGTGTGTTGTCCACTTGTTGTGCCTTATCTTCTTAGTGGGCATTTTATATTTAGATACTTGTACCTTTTCTTAAAATGTAAGGAAAAAATTAGATACCATTTACATTTTTTGAATGTTTATTAATGATTGATATTTACATAACATCTTCAATCAAAAGATCAAAGTAAAACTGTCTTTGCCAACAATAAAGTTGTTGGATTAAATAGACCTTATTATCCGATGGTTGATATCAGCTACCCTAAAAAGATGGCTTAAACTATGTTCTTTGTAGGACAAGAGATCCCACAACTAGTGGGGATTTTGGAGATGCAACTCTAACAGGTTTGTGGGGAAACAACAATGATAAGTTGCACAAGGTGATAGATGTGAGAAAAAAGGAAACCCAATGATAGAAGTGGTGAAACTTTTTATTGTTTACAAGTTCTAGTAGATATATTTAACATTTCTTTAGACCACCCAATTTATAAAATAAAAAAATCAACCATGAAAATATGCCTAAAAAAAGACACCCCAACAGGTTTCTTAGCTTCAATCTTGAAGAAAAACTTTGTCTCTTGTTGAGCTTCAAATATCTTTGATAGGATGGGTTTCTTTAGACTTCTCACTAGCTTGATCCTATACATTTTGGTGTCTTTTTTCATACATGTTTTATTGTATACCATTTTTCTAAAAGAACATTATTATGGGTAAGTATTGTAAGAGTTTTTGGGAATTTTGTGTATGATCTTTGTATTTTTTTGATTCAATTGCATTTCTATTTTTTATTAACATTTAAGATCACACTATGTCATCCATCATTAGAATAAATGATAGAAAATATATACTTTTGAATTGACATTTTGAGTTGCACTTTATAATTCCTATTTTTACTTTGTTTCTTCTTGAGGATAGATAGATTTCTGAATACATTGCATAGTTATTTTTTAGAAACTCTTGCTCAACATTAGTTATTTGTTTATGGAAAGTATTCTATTTCTAAATGTGTTAATACATATGTTATCCAGCATAGGGAAGGCCTAGGGACCTAGTTATCTCCCATAAAACATTGAATAAATAGAATTTCATGCTACCCAATATTATCCTAAAATATGAGTCAAAAGATCCTTACACATTATTGGGTCATAGGGAAATCCAATCTATTGCTTGGTGGGATTTGGCTTCTATGAGTTATAAGCAAGTTGTAAACATCCTTAGAAGTCTAGCCTAATTTTTTTTCATTCAATTCACTTCTTCTTCATTCATGTAAACATTAAAGTGAATAAAAAAATTAAAATAATGGTGTTGTTCATCATTCTCAATGGGTATGTCATTAATAGAATCAAGGGAAAGAAAACTATGGGGCTCACAAAGATTAGATGTTCTTTCATTCTATTTGGTTGTGAATGTGAGGCCTCACCCCAACCCATCGTAGCATAGTGATACATTATTATTATTTTGATACTCAAGACTCGAGATGTCAGGACATTATCTGATGCTTTGAACATATTATATTATTTCATGTTGTGTGATGTTACTTTCAGATATTTGATGTTCGTCATTTAATGTTTTATGTATATGTATGTTGATGAAATAAGTAAATGTAGGATTAACACTTTGATTAAGGGGTTTTAATGGTTAAGAATTGAGTAGGATGAGAGAAACCCTGACTGATTTATAGATGTATGTTTTAATTTATGTGATTTCTTGATACGTATACACATATGTGCATGTGATTTTATGGGACTATTGATGTGCGCAATGAGTGTGCAAAATATTTTAACCGAGAAACTCAATGGAGGAACGGAACTGATCCCTATGTTCTTTTTGTGGAAACCTTGTTGTTCGTAATTTAATTATTTTATTGTGAGGTGTATGAATGTATCTTTTTGTGATCAATAAATGTTAATGTTTGTAACAATGTTCTAATAGTGTCACTTGACACTCGTGAATTGATATGCATTCCAGCATGCTAGTTAGGGTTGTTGTGTGACCTTTGGACCTAAGTCAGATTAAGTTTGTGTCATTTTTGCTAATTTGGTTCTTAAGCAAGTTTAGTCACCCCTAATCTAGATTAGTACTTTATCTACATTTTGGAGTTGTTAGATGGTCCTAATTATTCCTAGCTTTTGTTGGGTTCCAAATCAGTTCCTTAGGTTTTAAAACATGAAATTTTTATACCCAAGGGGTATGGGTATGGGTTGGGGGCATTTTCCATCCCCTAAGCCCCTTTTGTTGACTTTTGAGGTCACTCAAAAAGTCTATTTTTGTCTTTGTGCGAAAATTGAAAGTGGTTATCATGAGTTGCATCGCCTCAACTCCACTGAGTGGTTAACCTTAGGATTGGTTGAGTTAGAAACTTCTAGATTTGTAGGTGAGTGGGGGAAGTTATTGTCCTTTTTGATGGTTGAGTTTGGATATTATTTAGAGGCCCTTCTTGGAGTATTTTTGGTTGTTATCCAATCTCTACTTTTAGAGAGGAGTCTTGGAAGATTGAAGGCAAGGAAGAAAAAGCTCTTCTCAATTTGATCATTTGCCATAACCCCTTTGTGAAGGTAGTAGTTCTTCATCTCCCTTGTTCACATTTTTCATGCTTGTTTCATGCTTATGCTATTGTGTTGTTATTTGGATGCTTGTATGTATGTTGGGTATGTTGGGAAGGATTGAAACCATATTTCTTGAATGCTTTTCTTTCATGTTCTTGTTTGAATTTTGAAGTTTTCTTGTATGGGTGTTTTGGCAATACTCACCCTTGGATAGGGCAGAAGTGGCCAATTTCGAGAAAGGTCTTTTTAGTTGGACTCCAACAGTGTAGAGTCTCTTCCTAGGACGAGAAGAGGGAGAGAGGGTAGGGTGTTATGGGCCCCTACCTATCAGCACAAACCTCGTATGAGTTTTCGCATGTTAAAATGGAAGAACAGAAGTTCTTGATATATAGCCCCGATTGGGCATCTATTTTGGTGTTGTGTCTGACATCTCCTATTGGAAAAATCCACCTTTCCCTAGTTTTGATTCATTGTGAATCTCATTGTGAAAACCTAGTATGAATATGCATGTTTGATTTTGTCTCTTGGTCATGCTTGTTTGACACCTAATCAGATTCTGTTCTCTCCACGATCTTACCAATGTATTGCAGAAAATGATATGGATCCCTTGATAAGGGTCATGAAGGAAATTTAATTAGATTGTTGTAATTTTGGGATTGGAATTCTATGTAAATTGTATTTCAAAACTTTGTTGTAATGGCAACAATGCCGAGTTTTCTTCCTGGTTCTTTCCTAGCTAAGCCTTTGAATCAGGTTTGCCAATAAAATAGTGGTTGAGTATTATTGCTTCTCATGAGATTCAATTGTAATTTTCAATTATATGGATGCACATAAAAAATAAGATGAAATGATGATGAATCAATTAGGAAAAATTTCAAGTTTTCTTATATGTTGAAAGCAAAAAAAAATTATGTTATGAATGAAGGTTCAGTTTTCGTGATAATTGGAAACAAAATAATTCTTGCATTGTGTTTAAAATGGATAATTAAATTTCTTGGTTTATTTAGTTGTAATAAGTCCTATTAGATTTGCTTTGGAAAAAAAAAAAATCCCCTCTTGGTTAATAAATCAACTTTAAAATGTATACTTAGAAAATTAAAGACAAGAAGAAGAAAAAAATGTCCCAAGAGAGTAAAAACTCTCTCATTTTTGTATGGGGAACCAATTTAAAATTTTTCCCTTGAGATAGAGAATCTAGGAAGAATCTTTATTTCCCTTATAAATATATATATAAACCTCCTTTCAATATAAACAAATTAAACAAATAAATTTATATAAAACATATCAAATATCCATGTTCTTACCAAATAAACTTTTTGGCAATAACCATCTCCCTCTTACTTGGCACCAGTTTTTTTGGTTGTATTAAAAAAGGTTTTTTTTTAACAAAGTCAAATAAAGCTGATCTTGGGTGACATCACCCTTGTACATCCCATAGAATTTCGCAGCCCAAGAGATCAAGTGGTCTGACATGTTTAAGGGAAAATGTTTTAAATTCTTGTTGAAGTTTGATCACATGTATGGAGGTGCATGAAATTGTTTTTTTTTTTGTGTATGCAACTGCCTTGATTAAAACCTTGGGTCACCCACCTTGGAGACTGCATTGAATGATTATGTGCATGTCCTTATCTCAAATTTGGGTCGTCTTTTCCCTTGGTAGTCGCCCCTGTGGTCATTAGTGGTGGAGTAAGAAATAAGGGTCTCCTTGTCAGCACTTGGAAAAGTGCATAGATTGGATGATAAAGTGCAGGGGTCTTTATGGAAGTTGGTTTGAGTTGTGTTAGGGAATGGGGGGTTAGTGTTAGGTTTGTTTTATTAGTATAGTTAGCTTATTTTAGAGTTAGTTTATGTTACATTTAGTTAGTTGTTAATTAATTTAGTTTAAGTTTAATAAGATTTAGTTTGATGTTATTTAGATTAGTGTTAGTTGAGGTTATTATTAATTTTAGGATAGTTAGTATTAGTTAGTAAGTATTTAATTAAAGTTTGTTTTAGATTTTCATTTTTGTTCTGTAAAGTTAGTTTATGTTTGTAGTTAGTTTAGTTTAGTTTAAATTTTAGTTAGTAATCTTAATAAGATTAGATTAGTTAAAGTTTTTAATTTAATTGAGTTTAAGATTAGTTAGATTTAATTTAGATTAGTTAATTTGTTATTTAAAAAGTTTTTGTAGGATTAATTACAAGTTTGGAATTTCTTAGCACTTATGATAATAATAATAATAATTGATAGTTTAGTTTATAAATTTTTTTAAAGTTTTTAAATTTGATTAAGGCTAATGTATAATGAGTAAATCGTTTTATAGTTGAATTTATTTTTTGATAGATGATTAGGAGTTATTGGTATGTATAATTATGTTTTTATTATTTTATTGTTAGCAAATATTAGGATCTTTAGATCTTAGTAAATTTAATATTAAAGTAATAGATTATGTTATCGGGTTAATTTATATTGTTATCCAAAACTATTTCAAGCATCATTGTAACCTAAATGAAATAACATAACCAAAAGTTGATGCAAACCTAATAACAAGTATTTAACCATTGAAATGGATTCCTTCTCATAATGATAAAATTAAGATGAACATAGTAAATCTGTTGTTGCAATTCAACTAATAACAAATCTAACCAAACAAGACAAGAAAAGATGGTTCCCAAGGATCCACCAACTTTGTCAATTATCAATCATTTTTAGGTACATTCTTTGTTTTAGGTACATCTTAGCCTTTACCATTTTTGTCATACTTTTTCAAAATCCCCTTTTCCTTAATCGGATAATACAATTTTTTTCCAATTACAGTATGTTTTGGTTTGTATCAATATTTTTTAATTAGCATATTTATCCCTAATTACACAAATTGGTCTTAAAAATGGAGACTAATTTAGGTTCATAAGGTACAACACTTGGTGAAGGTTTTATTGGAAATATAAGAGGAGGAACTAAGAGGGGACGGGTGCATTAGTTACCACAAAAATAAATCCCAAATCCCTTAGATTTCAATAAAAAAACATAAACTCTAATGAAATTGTTCATACTCGGTTAACACACTGGCACTTGGTTAACACTAATAATATATTGTAACTCAATAAATAATGAACATGTACATCTTAAAATGTTTTCTATGGTTAACCTTAATTAGCTTAGTTGCATACACATAACAGAAATAGCATGAACACAAGTGACATCAAGATTTAACATGGAAACCCAATTTGGGAAAAACCACCAATTGCAACTAGTTACTATTTTTCACTCTTTTTAAGTGAGCCCTAATAGGAGCCAACCCTATTAGAGGTTAAAAAACACACTATTAGGTGTGACCCTGTTAGAAGATTTAATCACCCAATTAGGAGTGGCCTTGTTAGAGGTCTTTAGATACTTCAATCTAGAAATGCCACCTTGTTAGAGTATTTACAAATAGTTGTTAAGCCAACTCTATTAGGAGATTTGATACACTGCTACAATGGTGAGAGAGTAACAATGATATGACCTAATTGTTGATGCAAACTTATCTTTTCTAATTTCAGATTTCAATTCTAGCTTCAGTACTTGATCCTTCTTGATTGAATCTATCTTTGCAGCTCATCAAGGATATTTTGCTTATCCTTCAAATCCACTTCTTCTAAACTTCTTCTTATCTTCCACACATTCAATCGTCAACTTGACCTTATATCATATGCATTGTCAAATCAACTTGAATATGTCATGCCCAAATTTTTAGGGTAAAAGCAACTAACAAATTTTATTTTCTTTTCTTTTTTTAAAATTTATTTATTTATTTATTTATTTTAGTAGCACACTTGAGATACTTACACTTCAATGTTAACATGTTCCAACTTGGTTGTCTATTAGTTATGTGAACATGACACATCTACTCAAGACACTCTCTTTAATTGATTAAATTAGTATAGGATAATACACTATAGTTGGTGATTAGGGTAAGGTGAGAAATGAAAGGTTCACCAAGATTATTGAATCTAAGCATGATTGTTCATTTCATTAAATATGTAATTTTCACTTAACATTCTTCATCTTTTGACCCCTCAAGTCATGTTCTTATTATATCAAGTAAAATTTTCAACATATATATTTCTTTTATAAAAAAAAATCTTCGTAGAAAATTCTAAATTAAATACCCTAATATAAATTAGACATTGGACACCCATAGAACTTAGTTACTAACTAACCTAATTACAACACCCATAGTTTTAACAATTAATTAATTAACTAAATAATATATTAATTAGTATTACTTACTAATTACAAAAAAATAGATAAATAAAACTAATCTAATCATTAATTTTTTACCTTGCTACTCTCAACATTTATTACTAACTACCCTAACTATCTAACTTAATTTTTAATCACTAAGCATTCTACTAACATTAGTTACTAATCACTTAACCCGTACTATTCATTTCCAATAAGCAATGAACCATTTTCAAGAGTATACTTCCTAACACTAAATTCTATAATACTTAACACCCCACCCAATACTAACTCCCTCCAAAATAAATCTCTCTAATAACTCATGTTAACACTAGTGACACATTACATTTACTTATTCCCCCCTAACCCATGCTATCCACTTTTCTACTAATTCCTAGCACCCACGTGGCCATCTCCTAAAGGTCATTTACTAGACAATGACTCACCTCCCTTAAACCCCCTAAAATCTACCCTCCTCTCTTTCCACTTGGTCATATGGCTCATGACCCCACCCCAAGTGCTTTTCCCTAGTGCTAAGTACTTTACTCACTTGGAAATGATTTCCTCATGCATGCCAATGTGCCACTTCCCAATACTCCTACATGGTCATTAAGGAGGAGAGAGAGGGTGGTTTGTAGGGGACCATTGCCTCAAGCAGATTCTGTCTTTACCTTCTTGGTCGGCTAATAAGATGTGGATCTGCATAATTTTGTCAATGGCTTATGTATATAAATTTTACTTTTTTATTAATTTTTAAAATAAATTTTATTAAAATCCTTTCCCATGCACATAGACCGATGGGCTTGAATAGAAGAGTGAGGTAAGATTTCCTTAGAGAGGCAAATAGGTACTATTTTATAATTGTTTTTTTTTTGTTTAGTGCAACTACCTTTTTGAAAGTTGTATGCATGCTCATGAGAACCCTTTAGGTAGAGATCTTAGCTTCTTCTTTTTTAAGTTATAATAATATTATTATTATCATTTGGTATCTCTCAAGTACATATGATGTGTAGGTATAATGTTATTTAAATGTTAGGATCTTAGGGGAATATTTCTTAGTAATATTTTATTGCTTTGTATTAGTCTAGACAGTGGACAAACTATTTTTTTCTCTTTCTCATACAAATTCCAAAGAGTGCAATACTCATTCTATATTTTTTTGTATATGTGTGTGATGTATTACATTGGCTACTATACTCTTTTATTTTCCTAGCTTACATGTAATATGTCAAGGAATTTAGTTTGATCCTTATTTTGAAGTGGGTACTATCATTCCAAATGGTTATATCCAATTATTAGTTCTATTGAAGTTATTTTAAAACATAGGCAACCAAACTTAAAACTTGAAGACTTGTTCATCCTAACAATAGATAAATTTGATAGCTTACATTAGTATAAGGTTTATTTAACATCTACTAAAGAAATCCTTACAATGAATTTCTAAATGAAATTTCTTATCAACTAATTTCAATGTGGGCCTCCTCTATCTAAGCCATCACAAATGCATATATTTACCATCTATGATACAAAATAGGAATGAATATTTCTTGTATGGAACTTTATTTTTTTATTCATATACAAATAGAATGGTAAACAACTTTTATACTCCAATGCAAACTAAATGCATTCAAATTGGTTCTTACAAAGCAACTATAATTTCCACATTCCAGTTTCTTCATTACTTTCACAAGAATATTTCCACAATAATACACCTTTAAAGACAAGACCCTACTATATAACACATTACACACAAAAAAATGGGGCATTGTTACCACAACTCAATATGTAATGGCTTGAAGAAAGGATGCTCCTCCCAAACACACTGCTTATTTTCACATCTTTGATCACCATTGTGAGGAAAAAATCCCACATTTCTTTCATGGGTCCAAAAGCACAAAACCTGCACAAAAAATACACAAGAACCGTGGAGGCTCACCTCCCATCCTAGGCTTCTACGAAGCCACCCACTGAACTGGGGAAATAAGACTCAAATGGTTTGCACTCAGACATATCACAATGCATGCAAAACTCAATCTCACAATACATTTACAAAACCCTCCAAGGTTTAACACAACGATTCAACATTAGAATCATGAAACAATGGGTGAAGATGGGCTCTCCAAAGAGGAGAATGCCATATGCAAATACACATATACATTTGCAAGTGCACAATGCCTCTTTAGGGCTATCAAATATATCCTCCTCATACATCAATACACTTATACCTCCCATAGTACAAATGCCTCTTCAAGGCTACCAAACAAGGAATATGGCTTTAATGGAGCCCATACTCCATGAACAAAAAAACCCTCTCCAAGAGGAAAATATCTCAACTTCAATGTTTTTCCCAACTAACCCCATCACCCAAGGCTTCTCTTGCCTCCCAAGGCTGATGTAGATTCATCATGCAATGCTAAAACAACATGGTCATGGTTTGAGCACCTACCGTTAGTCCAAGATAATGGTAATAATAGTTAATGAAGAGCTCCCTTAACCTCCCTCCAAAACCCTAACTATCTTTAAAGTTAGAGAGTGCGTGAACACCCCACTAGTTTGTCCAAGACTATCTAAAAAGGCTTTCCCACTAACTAATTTGGCAAAAACACCTAGGCACTCCTCTTACAAATTTGTCTCCCCCTAAGTTTGCTATTTTTAACTTAGTGGAAACATGGGAAGGAACTCATGTGACAACTCCATTTTCAAGTTGGTGGAAGAAGGCATTCATAAAGGGGCCCCCTAGGCTATCTAGGCCTTAATATGGTCAAAATTAGGCCCCTAACATGTTCCACTATCATATGGGTAGCTTATTTTCACACAAAGGGCACTTTGGGACCACCTAATGACCCCTAAAAACCCTAGTCAAGTCTAAATTAGAATTTCCTTTTGATAATGACTCATTCTATCCCTTTTCAAGTGGGTTTACTTAATCATTAACAAGGTAATTAGTTTTAGAGTAAAATGTTACCATGACCCAGAACCCTAGGTGACATGCCATTAACACACAAAAACCTACAAGTGTCAAGTGACACATTAAAGCACATTACACATCATCATGACATGTCTCTAATGCATTTTTTAGATTAAAATTTTCACACACACAAAAGCAAGGTTACATTTACGAAATAAAATACATCACAACGAGGCTTTTGAACCTTCCAAAGATTTGCCTTGGCTAAACCATGTTTACATGGGTTTGGACCTTGTTTTCCCAATAATTTTCATGGTCAATTGCCTGCACACTAAACTCAAACATCAATAGCCCAATGAAAAATCACATAAAATGCATGTATATAGGTGCATAACAATTTTTCATATTAACATACTCAATTGTCATAATCAACTTTTATTTCCCAATCATTTTCATATAAAGCATTTGAAATGTTAAAATGTCAAAATCTACATATCAACCTTAATTATCTAATCAAGTGATCCAACTAACATTTTGAACCACATCATAATCCATTACCTATCATAATGATGAATTATTGCATCTATACTACTAAATCAGCCAACATGAAAATTAGTTTTGAATATATACCTTTAATCAAACTTATCAAAAGTAAACATCACAACTAGTATTATTTGATTCAGTTAAATATAGTTTGATAAACACTAATTCATTATCATTATGAGATATTACATTATAAGGCATATATCTCTAAAATCACTAATGTCAAGAATTCAGGATGTTTTCACAATCATGTCTTCATAGGTTCAAAATCAATCATTAGGTAAGTCCATTACATCTATTGGTCAATATAGTATATCTTCATCTTAATTATCATCCACTATAAGCTATCCACCTAACACTACTTGCACAAAAATTTTCTTATTATATTTACATCATATCGGGCTCTACCGAGTAAGCCTTAATCTAAATTAATTTTTTGTCTATAATTATAATTAGTAACGACAAGGGTGGGTGTTGGTTCATCTTTCCAAAATGGCCACCTAAATCAATTATCCTAATAGATCCTAACATACCATGAACTCATCAACATAGTTTCTAAGTTATAACATCTCGAGTCTATATTCCATAGGGTCTTAGCTTACCCTCCTGATAAAATTTTAAAGAATCAAGAGCATCATCTCCTTTTATATTAAAAAAAATGTGAAAGAATTTTTGGACCCCCCCCCCCCCCCCCCCCCAAATTAATGTCTAAAGCCTTGGACCTGTTGTACTCTATTTTTGAATAATAATCATAACAATTTATGTTTCTATTAGAAAAAAAAATTGGCTAAATATATGCTCCCATAACTCCTATGATCGCCACTGACATTCCAATTTGCTAGTCATAATTAATAATAGTTAATATGCTTAACACAAAAATGACTAAAATGTATATCAATCTCTATAAGATCTTAGTTCCAATATTAATAAAGAGAATGCCAGTCATGACATACCTAAATCCTAGAACCTACTTATCATCATTCTATCATAAGGTGTATGGTTATAATCAATAATTCATGTATCCTACAAAAGAGACAAAGACATGACACCTTACCTCCTTACATTTCCTAGTTCTGATCATATTCATGTTATTTAGGGTTTATAATAGGGTACTTGTGAAGGGGCCTTGCAGAACAAAACTTAGAATAATTAATATTCATCTCCTCAATCAGATAGAACCAACAAAAAAATCCATAAAACTCAATATGTCAAAACAAGAAAATCCTTTGTTAGTTGACCCTTTCGATAGACACTAACTCGAAAATGATTTTCCTATGTTAACCAAGTAAACTCGGTTAACACTACATCTTTGTAAACTTCCTTTGGTAATTGAGTGAGCTTTGTGAACACTAGTTCCATGCCAACTTTACTTTGTTAACCGAGTGAGCTCAGTTAACACTTAACTTCTACAAATTTTTCTTTGATGCCTGAGTGAAGTTGGCAGATAATGTCTTCTAAACTTGGCAAACACTAGAATGCTCAAAAAACATAGGAAATTGTCTTTATTGCCTAAGTGAGCTCAACATACACTGACTGGTCTTCAAAGATATAATATTTTATGTAACATCAAAGACAATATACAATTGATCAATTATTTTCAACATTCTCCCTTTTTGGCATTGATGGCAACACAACATGTCATAATACAATGAAATTTTAGAGAAAAACAAAAGTAAAGAAAATACCCTTAGTTTCATTCTAATTCTATTCCATGAGATTTGCCTCCATCATTGTGAAATCCCTCTAACTTCAAACTCTCCAATTTTACTCTGTCTTCAACATCTTCTTTTGATAGAAAACTCTCCCTCTTTGATATCATAACACGTTCTACATCAGTGAAGGCTTTCAAATCTTGGTTGCCTCCTTTCTTGTACCATATTCCATAGTCTTCAGTACCCTTCAAATACCTCATGATTCTCTTTATTTCCATCATATGATTTTCTTTAGGATTAGTTGAAAATCTTGCCACCATACCAACTACAAGAGCAAAGTCAAGCCTAATATGTACAACATACAATAGTTTTCCAATCATTGATCTATATGTGGTTTCATCTACCTCTTTGGAATCATCATTTTTGGAAAGCTTATGTCTAGTAGACATAGGCATTCCAACTGGTCTTGAGTCCTCCATTCCAAATTTCTTTAGTATCTCCTTGATATACTTATATTAAGTAATGTAGATACCACCTTTCTTCTGTTGAATCTGCAATCCAACAAAGAATTTGATCTCTCCAAACATTGACATCTCAAATTCCTTACTCCTCTAAAAAAATATTTGCACAAATCATCATTTCTAGTAAATAATGTATCATCCACAAAAAAATTTCCCAACATAGTCTTCTTGTCTAGTCCTTCTTTGATGTATAGGCTATTGTTATCATTTATCCTTTGAAAACCAATCTTCATCAAATAACTATGAAGTCTTTCATACCAAGCTCTAGGAGCTTGTTTCAAACTATACAATGCTTTGTGTAGTTTACAAACCATATCCTTTTTTCTCGGATCTACAAAACCTTCAGGTTGTTCTATGTAGACTTCTTTTTCTAGAATTCCATTTAAGAATGCATATTTCACATCTATCTAATACACTTTAAATATTTTATGTGTAGCATAAGAAAGTAAGGTCCTAACACCTTCCAATCTTGCAATAGGAGCAAAAGTCTCACCATAATCAATACCTTCTTCTTGATAATAACCTTTGCATACTAACCTTACTTTGTTTCTTGAAACTTCTCCATCTTTGTTCAACTTATTTTTGAAAACCCACTTTGTGCCAATTACATTCTTATCCTTAGGTCTATGAACAAGATTCTAGGTCTTATTCCTTTCTATATGCTCAATCTCTTCATTTATTGCTTCAATCCAACTTTCATTATTCAAAGCATCTTTAACTATTCTAAGTTCAAATTTAGTCAGCAAACATGTACCTTTCAATTTCTTCCTTTTCATTGTATCATCTAACTTGCCTCCAATGATCTTCTCAAATGCATGGTTCCTTCTAACATATCTTTCTAATATAAGTACTTTGGATTTAGAAATTGTTCCACTTGCCTCATCATGATCTTCTACATCATGGTTGGGTCTCAATATTTGTGACTCGGGTCCTTTTGACTTAGACTCAGGTTGCACTAGCTACAACTTGGTAGCTTTTTACTGTGACTTGGGTCCTTCTAACTATGACTCGATTTGCACTAGTTGCTTCTCGGGTGCTTCTGGAGGTTTTGGGGACTTAGGAGGTGAAGTCTATTGACTTCCAATTAGATTAGGAAATGTATCAAGTTCAAAGTAGATAAATTTTATGTAATCCTCAGGTTCTTTGTTGCTCTCTTCTTCACTCCTTTTTGCAAACTCATCAATCTTCACATGTGCACTTTCTATGATCTTATGAGTATTTAGTGCTAGAATTCTTTAGAATAAATAAGAGGGGGTGAATTAGTTATCCAACATCCAGATGTACAAATAAAACTTTTCATGGCTTAGTGAACCCATAAAACATTTATCATCATGCATACATTCATAAGATTATACAATCACTTAAAACTTATAGGTTACTATCAAATCAATTTGTAAAAATGTAAACATGAAAAATAACATATTCAATAACACACTTGACACAATGATTTATATGGAAACCTAATTTGGGAAAAAACACCAGTAACATGCTACTCTATCTCACTCTTCTAAAGTGATGCCCTATGAAAAGCCAACCCTGTTAAAGGTTACGATACACACTATTAAATGTGACTTTGTTAAAGGATTTTAATCACCTTGTTAGGAGTGAGCCTTTTTAATGGACTTTAGATCATTCTCTTGGAATTTCACTTGATTAAAGGATTTACAAATGATTGTTAGGTCAATCTTAATCAAAAGGATTTACCCTATACTGATACAATTATTAGAGATTAACAATAAGGCTTGATATAATAACAACTTACAACTGCATTTGTAGATTACAGATCTTTTTTTTTGTCCTCCACTCTTCTTGACTTTCACACACTTCAGCTCTGATAACTTGTTCAACATTCAAGCATCCATACCATTAAGCCTTCTTGCTTAACTTTCCAATGTAGACTCTTCACATAGGTGACTAAATGAAGCAATACCCTAGACTCTTTTTCTTCCTTAGGTTCTCATACATGACAACCTTTTCTTTTGACTAGCCATCCCTATAAATAGAGAATTAAGATATTTTGTTGTTCATTCTCCATCGTCCAATTTAGTGTTTGGATAGATTAGGTAGAATTTAATGAATCTATCTCTTATTTCATTTCATTCCCTTTTAGAAACTTCTCCTTCAATCCTCTTTGAATTCACCTCAAAATGGTTTACCATGAATTCTGTGCCACTAACTCATTAATCTTATCTTCCTCATGATTTTCACAATCCAAGAAAATAAACTTGTTGGCTCAGATCTATCAAATTAATGATCTTTCTAATAATACTAACACTTGGAATTAACTTGCTTCTAATGCTCGACACATAATGCATTGCCTCACATCCTCTATAAAAACACTCAACACAAACTAAAGATTACTAGTGTTCAGCATCAACTAAAGTTTACTTAGCATCAACTATTTCACTTAGCATACACTAAATTAAACTTCTACTCTACTCAACCTTATTTTTTGCTCAGCTTGCAATAACTTTTATTGGCACCTACTGCCCACTCAATCAAGCTTGGTAGACAAACTTTGTTTAACTTGTTCTTTTAGAATTTCTTGATTTCTTAGTGTAACCAATCCTTTGCAGCCTTAAGTAGATTATCAATGCACTATGATATCACTATCTTAGCTATTTTCAACAATCTCCTCTTTGGCATTGATGGCAAACCAAACTGACTAGGTTTAAACAGAAAAACCAACAAAACACCAAAAGGAAAAGAATCCCTTGTATTGAAATATCTCCCTCTATTAGCAACTTTCATCTTCTAAATAGGTTACAAATTTATATACCGTTTTGATCAAAAAACAATCAACTCATCCTTATGACTCTCTCTACATTACTTTTTATATCTCCCTCTGCATTATCTTCCTCTTAATAGGTAGATGTAATTAGCAGATACACTTTCTCTCTAAATAGTTATAATATCTCCCTCATACTGTGTGTGAGGATTTTTGATGTTTAGATATATCTCCCTCTTCCTGAATATCTCTCTCTTTGACAATAATGCAAAAGACTTTTCATATTAATATGCAAATATGAGCTCCTTCGGTTTCTCCCTTTGTCACCTTGCTTGTGACTAATTTGTAATTCTAGCTTTCTTATTACTTTAGGTAGCTCCTACAGTAAGATCCACTGTATCAATGTGTAACATATGTCAATCAACTTGTTTGATGTAGGGCACTCCTCTTGTTTCTTAGGTAGCCTTTGATAGGGGTATCACCTCTAGTTTACCTCTGAGATACTCATGAGCATCCTTAGGTAAGGCTTTTGTGAAGATATCAGCAATTTGTTCTTTTGTGTTAACATATTCCATCTTTACCTCTTTATCTTGAACTAATTCTCGCAAGTAATGATACTTGATTGCAATGTGCTTAGTCTTTGTATGCATCCCAGGATTCTTTGACATATTTATAGCACTTGTATTATCATAATAAAGTATTACCAGTTTAGTGATCTCTTCCTACATACCTTTGAGTAGTTGTTTGATCCATACAATGTTTGTACAATTTACTATAGTAGCAACATATTCAGCTTCAGTATTAGATTGACAAGTGCAATTTTGTTTCTTTTTGATCCATGTAACTAGCCTCTTGCCTAAGAAAAATTCTCCTTCACTGGTGCTCTTTATGTCAACAATATTTCTAGCCCAATCAATGTAGTATAGGCTCTTTAAATATAGATTGTTGTTATCATCAATTTCTTTCAAATCCAATCTTCACAAGATAATTATGAAGTCTCTCATACCATGCTCTTGGTGCTTGCTTCAAACCATATAAAGCTTTGTGTAATCTACATACCATGTTTTTATTGTTAACATCAACAAATCCTTTTAGTTGTTTTATATAAACTTCTTCCTCTAATATATCATTTAGAAATGTAGACTTAACATCCATTTGATAAACTTTGAAACCTTTGTATCTAGAATAAACAAGCAAAGTTCTTACTCCTTCCAATCTAGCAACAGGGGCAAATGTCTTTCCATAGTCAATTCCTTCTTCTTGTGCATATCCTTTACAGACTAATCTTGCCTTGTTCCTTGTGACTTCACCATTTTTATCTAACTTGTTTCTATACACCCACTTGGTACTAATCACATTTTTGTCTTCTAGTCTATGAACTAGAGTTTGTGTCTTATTTTTCTCAATTTGTTCAATCTCTTCTTCCATGGCTTTACTCTAGTCCACATCTTCTAAGGCATCTTTAACTATTTTGGGTTCTTTCATACTCAGCAAACATGTATCATTTCTCAACTTGTTCCTTGTCATTGTTCAAGCATCTTTATCTCCAATGATTTGTGTAGCAGGATGATGTCTCTTGACATATTTAAATAATCATGGCTAGCTCTAGTTTCTTCATTTGATCTTTCAACTTTTGAATCACTATGTACATTTTTGTTAGGTATTTCAGCATTTCTTTCATGTACACTAATCTCAGAACTAGAATGTCGCTCAACTTCATTTTATAACTCAGCACCTGAATGTAGCTCAATTCCTAAATGCAACTTGGTTTTCATAGTATGTGACTTGACAATCATTAAAACTTGTTATTGGTTTGTAGCTTGATTTGCAGCATCTTCTTCAATAGGTATACCTTCATAAAAGTATAAAAATGATTTGTATTCTTCTAGTTCCTTCATAGGTTCAACCTCATACACTTCTATATATTCATCAAATTTCACATTTGCACTTTCCACAACTTTGTTAGTGTTAGTATTGAAACACTTATAAGCTTTACTTCTTGTGGAATAACTTAGGAATATACCTTCTTCACTTTTTATATCTAGTTTTCCATTTTTGAAATCTTTAAGGATATAGCATTTGTTTCCAAATACCTTAAAATATTTTGCATTGGGTGGGTATCCATACCATAGTTCAAAATGTGTTGAATGAGTACCTTTCTTGACTTGTACATTGTTCAAGGTATAGATAGTTGTACTTATAGCTTCTCTCCAATATTTCAAAGAAAAAAATTTCTCCATCATGAGTGTCCTAGCACAATCCATTATAGACATATTCCTCCTTTCAGCAATTCCATTTTGTGGAGGGGTTCTAGGAGCAGATGTTTGTCTTTTTATTCCCTTGTCATTTCAAAACATCTCAAACTCGTTTGATGTAAATTATCCTTGTTTGTCAAATCTCAAACATTTCAAACTTTTACCTGTTTCCTTCTCAACTCTTGCAAAGTACCAATTAAATAGTTCGAAAGCATCATATTTCTATTTTAGAAACATAACTATCATCATTCTAGAATAGTCATCAACAAGCAACATAATGCACTTATCTCATTTGTAGCTTTGCACTTCAATCGATCCACACAAGTCAGTATGAACAATCTCTAATATTCCTTTAGAGGTATGAGTTTTACTTGTAAAACTTAACTTTGTCATGTTGCCTAATTGACATTGTTTGCACATTATATTTTTGTTCTTTTTCAACTTAGGCAAACCTCTAACTTTTCTCATGTTACTGATACTAACTTGGTTATCAAAATTAACATGACATAACCTCTAGTGCCATAGCCACACATCATCAAATTCTACAACTAAACAAGTAGTATCCTCTATATCAAAGTAGAATAGATTACTCCTAGTTTGATCACCCTTTCCAATCAATTTTCCATTAGTATCATATATCTTAGTAATCTTGTTTTTAGACTCAAACTTACATTCTGAATTATTCAGTTGTGACACACTCAAAAAATTATAGTTAAATCCTTCCATGCAGTAAGCATTGTCACATAAAATCTTTTTCGTGAGTTTGATAGAACTTTTTTCTTTTATCAAACATGGCGCATCATTACCAAATATTACACTATTTCTATCATAACAATTCAATGTAATGAACTTACTTTTATCTCTAGTCATATGATGTGAACACCCACTATTAATGATCCATCTATCATTCTTATTCACACATGAAGCAAGTGCAGTTGCCTCATCTTTGTCAGATTCATCCTTCATTGCAACATACACCACTTCATCATCATGTTCATCAGATTCATCTCTTGATTCCTCTCTTCAACAATGTAGCAAGACTTCTTGCCTTTTTCTCTGTAATCTTTTTTGTCTTCATCTCTTCTACTTTTTTACTTGTCACTACCTCTATAGTTCTTCTTTGGACATCTAGAAGCAATATGACCAACCTCATTGCAATTAAAAAAAATGATAGGTAGTTTAACTTTAAACTTGCCTTTATTTGTATGAAATCTCCTTTCCAATAGTTTTCTAAATTGATCTACATCCTCCTCATCTATCTCGCTATTATTGGACACATATTTTGTCTTTTTCTTCTTCTTCCCATTAGGTTCTTTCAATGATAGCTTAGCTTTGAAAGAAGATTCAATATTTTCAAGTTTGTAATTATCAAGGTTAGATAGTTCAAAAGCAGTGAGCATGCCTACCAGACCTTCAAGAGTTAGAGCATTCCCCGGTACACATCTTAGTTCTTGTATTGCAAAAACTCTAATAGCATATAGAGGTAGCAATGTTCTCAAAACTTTGCTTAGTACTATATCATCATCTATTGTACTAGTAGCTCCTCTTATTGAATTAACATCTTTTATCCTTGAGCAATACTGAGCAGGTTTTTTCACCTTCTTGCATTCTCATATCATCAAACTTACCTCTGATACTTTTAGCTTTGGTCCTTAGAACATTCTTGTCTCCTCCATAGATGGTGTATAAAGCATCCCACATTTTCTTTTCACTGTTAAGACTTTTGATATCATCAAACTCAGCATAGCTTAGGTTAGAGGCAATCTCCAAAATTGCCTAGTTATATCCTTTCTTCTTTTTTAGATCTTTAGTAGTTAGGGCTCTAGTAGGATTAGCATTCTCAACAATAATGGTAAATCATGCATGATCTGCAAGTCCTCCAAGGTGTAGCTTCATCAAAATTTTCCATGCAGGAAAGTTATCTCTATTAAGCTTGGGTACCTCTCTTTTTGACATCTTGATCTTTTTATTCAAGTAACTTCAAACTAGTCCTCTTAAGCAGATGGCTCTAATACCAATTTTTGGAATTCTTTAGAATAACTAAGGGGGAGGGGGGGTAGGTGAATCAGTTATCTAAGGTCCAGATGTACAAATAAAACCTTTCATAGCTTAGTGAACTCATAAAATATTTATCATCATGCATGCATCAATAAGATTATGCAATCACTTAAAACTTGAAGGTTACTGTCAAATCAATTTGCAGAAATGTAAACATGAAACATAATATATTCAATAACATATTTGACACAATAATTTAAGTTAAAACTCAATTTGGTAAAAACCACCAGTAACATGCTACTCTTTCTCACTCTTCTAAAGTGATGCCCTATGAAAGGCCAACCCTATTAAAGGTTACGATACACACTGTTAAATGTGACCCTATTAAAGGATTTTAATCACCTTATTAGGAGTGAGCCTTGTTAGAGGACTTCAGACCATTCACTTGAAATTTTACCCTATTAAAAGATTTACAAATGACTGTTAGGTCAACCTTAATCTAAAGGATTTACCCTAGACTAATATAATTATTTGAAAGTAATAGTAAGGCTTGATCTGATAATAACTTATAGCTCCATTTTCAAATTATAGATCTTTGTTTCAGTCCTCCATTCTGCTTGGCTTTCACACACTTTAGCTCTGATAGCTTGTTCACCCTTCAAGAATCCATATCATTAAGCCTTCTTTCTTAAATTTCCAATGTAGACTCCTTACTTAGGTCATTGAATGAAGAAATACCCTAGACTCCTTTTCTTCCTTAGGTTCTTGCACTTGAAAACCTTTACTTCTAACTAGCCATCCCTATAAATAGAGAATTAAGATATTTTTTTGTTAATTCCCCATCATCCAATTTAGGGTTAGGATAGATTATGTAGGATTCAATGAATCTACCCTTTATTTCATTTCATTCCCTTCTAGAAACTTCTCCTTCAATCCTCTTTTAATTCATCTCAAAATAGTTTACCATGAATTTTGTGTCATTAGCTCATCAATCTTATCTTCCACATGGTTCACACAATCCAAGAAAATAAACTTGCTAGCTCAAATCCATCAAATTCATGATCTTTCTAATAATGCTAACACTTGGCATTAACTTGCTTCTAATGCTCGGCACATACTGCATTGCTCAGCATCCACTATAAAAAAAACTTGGCATGAAATAAAGTTTGTTGGTGTTTGGTGTCAACTATTTTACTCAGCTTACACTAAAATAGACTTTTACTTAGCTCCAACTAGCTTTCTTCTCAACTTACACTAACTTTTCTCAGCACCTACTATCCACTTGGTCAAGCTTGGTAGACAAACTTTATTTAACTTGTTCTTCTAAAATTTCTTAGTGTAACCAATCCTTTGCAACCTTAAGTAGATTAGCAATGCACTATGTCACTATCTTAGTTGTTTCTTGTACTCCTTTTTATATCAAAACTCAACCTTTCCTCTAGGTGTTATTGTTACATCATTTGACCAAATTCTCTTCATCAATAAAATTAGTGATAGTACTTAAATCATATAAGTAGTTGTCTTACCAGCAAATAGCAGGTTTGACATCAGTGACAAAAAAATGATTGAAACATATTTATCATACTTGTATCAATTTGTTTTCAACATTTAGATTCAAACATTTGTATGCTTTATTCTTTTGGAGTATCTTAGGAATGTGCCTTCATCACTTTTGACATCAAAATTACCTTTCCTAGTCTCCTTTAAGGTATAACATTTTCTACCAAATACTTTAAAGTAACTTACATTAGGTTTGTAGCCATTCCATAGTTCATAAGGAGTATGATTTGAGTCTTTCTTTAGTTTTACTCTATTTAAGGTATGAACTATTGTACTAATTACTTCCTTCCAATATTTGATTGCAACATTCTTTCCTATCATTAGGGTTCTTGCACAATCCATGATTGATATGTTCCTTGTTTCTATTATACCACTATGTTGTGGTGTACCAGGGGTTGATACTTGTCTTTTGATTCCTTTCCTCATGTAGAACTCATTGAATTCATTGGAAATGAATTCACCTCCTTTGTCTAGTCTCAAACGCTTCTATGTCTTTCTTGTTTCTCTCTCAACTCTAGCCAGATACCACTTGAACTTTTTAAAAGATTCAGACTTATCTTTCAGATACATTGCTTCCATCATCCTATAATAATCATCAACAAATGAAATTATGTACTTATCTCCACTGTATCTCTTTGTTCCAATAGGTCTACAAAGGTCTATATAAACCATCTCCAAGACTTCTTTAGAATGATAGTTCTTGCTCTTGAAACTTGTCTTTCCCATCTTACCAATTTGACAATTTTTGCATAGGCCCATATTAGATTTCCTCAGACTAGGAATACCTCTCACTCTTTTGTTTTTTCTTATCTTGATTAGGTTATTAAAGTTCACATGATACAACCTTTTATGCCATAACCATCTTTCTTCTGCTTGAGCAATGAAACATGAACTTTCACTAAGATCTAGGTATAATAAGTTACCTTTTGTTTGATTACTAGACCTAACTAGATTTTATTTTCTATCTAGTATCTTGGCCTTCCCATGCATGAGTTCTACCTTAAATCCAATTTTATTCAACTATGCCACACTCAACAGATTATTCTTTATTTCTTCAACCCAATAAGCATCATCACGTCTAAGTTCATTGGTTAGTGAGATACAACCTTTTCCTTTTATGCAACATGGTTCATTGTTTCCAAATCTTACACTTCCACCATCATTATGTTCCATATGTTCAAACTTTTTATTATCATCAGTCATATGATAAGAACAACCACTATCAATAATCCATGTATCATTTTTTATAACATGAGAGATAAGTGTCATTCTATCTTCTTCATCAATAGATTCATCTTTTATAGCAATATAAACTATTTCAATATCATCACTACTATCTAAATCTTTAGCCATGAAACAAGACTTCTTACCTTTATCCTTGTAGTCCTTGTAGTTTATGAAATCCTTCTTTCATTTGTACTTCCTATTCTTCTTTTTATCTTTGTCTTCTTTGTTTGAACACCTTGCAGCAATGTGACCAACTTCTTCACAAGAAAAATAGATTGGAGGAATTTTACCTTTATACTTTCCTTTGCCTTTGGGATACCTTCTTGCAAGTAGGGCTTCAATGGCTTCAAGATCACTATCAAAACTCTCTTCCTCTTCACTTTTAGATTGTTTTCCTCTTGATTTTACAGCTTTCTTCTTGAGTGACAACTTGGCTTGAAATGCAAATTCAAGATTGCTAGAACTAGGAACATAATTATCATAGTTATCTAATTCAAATATTATCAATCTTTCCATTAGAGCATCCAAGGTTATCTTATTATTCGGATCACATCTCATCTCTTGAATATATGACACTTTGATTGCATAGATAGGAAGAAAGTTTCTGAGTACCTTGATTACAACTATGATATCATCAATCTTCCCCTCCAGAGGCTTGATTGCACTGAGACTAGCTTTGATTCTCTCAACAAATTTTGCAATGTTTTTATCCTCTCTCATCTTCATTTGATCAAACCACCCTCTCAATCTTTCTACCTTGGCTCTTCTCACATTATCATCACCTCCACAGATATCCTTTAGTTTGGTCCACATCTCATGAGCTACTAGTAGCACACCCTTTGACCTCATCAAATTCAACATTGTTAAGGGTGGATGGAATGTCTATCATCATAATGTTATGATTCTTCTTTCCAAAAATATCCTCCATAGTCATAGTTCACTAGGAGCCTTATAGTAGGCATTCAAATATTTTAGACTTGAATCACTGATGGTCACCAGATGTAGCTTCATAAGTTTCTATCATGCATCAAAGTTATTTCTATTCAACTTGAGAATCTCTCTTCTATAAGACATCTTGATCTTTAGCTTAGGTCCTTGAAACTTTTTCTACAAGCACCAAAAGATCTTATAACAATTGCTGTAAATATAAGAGGAGTAACTAAGAAGGGATGGTTGAATGAGTTACCAAAGAAATAAATCCCAAATCCCTTAGATGTCAATACAAAACATAAACTCTAATAAAATTGTTGATACTTAGTTAACACACAGGTACTCAATTGACACTAACAATATGTTGTAACTTAAAAAATAATGAACATGTAGATCTTAATATATTTATTATGATTAAACATAATTAACTTAGTTGCATACACATAAAATAAATAGCATGAACAAAAATTACACCAAGATTTAACGTGGAAATCCAATTTGGAAAAACCACCAATTGCAACTAGTTACTATTTTTCACTCTTCTAAAGTGAAGTTTTTTAAGAGCCAACCTTGTTAAAGATCACAAAACACACTGTTAGGTGTGACCTTCACCCTATTAGGAGTGGCCTTTTTAGAGGTCTTTAGAAACTTCAATCTAGAAATGTCACCTTGTTAGAGGATTTACAAAATAGTTGTTAAGCTAACTCTATTAAGAGATTTGATACACTACTACAATGGTTAGATGGTAACAATGATTTGACTTGATTGTTGATGAAAACTTATCTTTGCCAATTTCATATTTCAATTCTAGCTTTAGTACTTTCTCCTTCTTGATCGAATGTATCTTTTCATCTCCTCAAGGATATTCTACTTATTCTTCAAATTTGCTTCTTCTTAGCATCTTCTTATCTTACACATATTCACACACACATTCAATCTTAGCTTGACCTTATACTTATATCATATGCATTGTCAAGTAATCTTGAATACAACCTAGAATAATTAATATTCATCTCCTTAGTTAGCTAGAACCAACAAACAAATCCATAAAAATCAATATGCCAAAATAAGAAAATCCTTCATTAGTCAGCCCTACTCAATAGGCAGTAACTCAAAAATGATTTTCCTGTGTTAACCAAGTGAACTCAATTAACATTGCATCTTTGCAAAATTCTTTTCATAACCAAGTGATCTCAGTTAACATTGGTTCCATGCCAACTTTCCTTTGTTAAATGAGTGAGCTCAGTTAACACTCGATAGATGTTGTCTTCTAAACTTGGCAAACACTACAATACTCAATAGACATAGGAAACTATCTTCATCACCCAAGTGAGGCTAGCATACACTGACTGGTATAGATATGACATTTTTTGAAACATAGAAGACAATAAACAATTGACCAATTATTTTCAATAGCTTTTGCAAATAGGGTTTCAAACAGAGTAGATTTAACTATGGAGGAATCTTTGTAGTTAAAGCGTGTTCAAGTTGGAGTAGTACTAGGATGGATGACCTCCCTAGAGTGTCACCTATGTGAGCATCACCTAAATCCAATGATTTCTAAGTGTTTCATTTATTTTCATGAGAGTTGGATTCGTGTAATCACTACTCATGAAGCATGTATCAATGAGTTTAACTAAAAAACTACAGAGTTAAATCTTAATAGAAATATCATAGTTTAATCTCAATTTATTTTTCTTTTTAGACTATTAAGTACTCACCTTTTAGTCCATTTTAAACTCTTAACTGATAAATAGGTTATGGCCTACTACATGTTCCCATGTTTTCCTATTATAAAATATTCTAAAAATTTTTCTATTCTCTTCTTATATAACTGTACATCACCTTTTGAAAATTTAATAAAATTTTGTGGCCATTTCATGAGTCAAAGGTTATGTTGTGACTAAATTAATTAGGATTTCTCAAGATTCAAAAAATTATTAAGGAAAATATATTCATCAACTTATGATGTGATTAAAGTAAGTAGGATTCCTAAAGATTGAGAATATGATTTAGGATGATATATTCATCAATTTGTGTTTTGATTGAAGTAAATGGGATTGTTAAAGATTGGAAATATTATTGAGGAAGATATATATTCATCATTTTATTATGCCATGGTGTGAAGAGTTGGAACTAGTACATTTGACACCATATTTAGACCAAAATTTTTGACCATCTATTAAAATGGGGTCAACTTGGTCGGAATAGGCAAGGAAAAATATCTTTTTTTTAAATCCATGCCCGTGTTGGTCAAAATTTTGACCAACATGTATTTCACCCTAAGTGTTGGTCAAAATTTTGACCAACACGAGCTTCATCATGTTAAAATAAAAAAAGTTATATTTGGGGCCCTATTTCATTGTTAGTCCAAGGTTCAACCAGTGAATACTCAAGCACATCAGAGAAGACAAGCTTGAATCCCAAAGCATGGTTATTGTGATGACCTGGGACTTGGGAGTTCTCCTATCTTGGGGTCTCTCCATTTTTAAAAGGTCACATGCCGAGCAGCTCTTCTGCCGGCGCGCTTTCTTGCAACCCTCTCCACCCCCAAATTCCAAAATCTCTTTGAACATTTCGTGATGGCTTGCAATTGTTTGCCTTTGTCACTGAAGGTTTTTGGGGGACAGTTATAGAAAAAGTCCAAAGATTACTCGGAATGCCAATTAAATAAAGTCATAAGAATATGGTCAGGTGAAATCAAACAAAGGCTACTAGTTACCTACGATGCACTGGATGTGGAAGAGAAGGAGACATTCTTAGATGTAGCTTGTTTTCTCATCGGAGAAGAGAAAAATAGGGCAATAGTGGTGTGCAATGGATCGGGTTGGAGTGGTCTGCATGGGTTAGAATGGAAGAACACGCAGGCACAATTACAAACATGCCACTTTTAGGGAAAATGGAAATGGATCTCTTCTACGAGGAAGTGAGGGCATCCATGCTTCCTTAGCTGGTTCTGATAATTAGAAATTTGTATCCGTCAACAATGGCAAATCTTATATTAAGTAAGTGTCAAATTTGGGTTGAAAAGCACATATTAAATACATTGTATCTTATTGTCTTGTTCAACCAAAAGAAGCCAAAAAATCATCTTAGACAAAATAATAACACAACTAGCAATCATTGTATCAATAGCTTATATCCATACTCTCTAGGTAGGAAACTACAAACCTACTCAAAGCCTTAAGTCAGGGAGTTTCACTCAAACCAATGCCATGTTATGCTACATAAGAAAGTCAGGCAGTAGAGCAGATTAGCAAAGATGTCTCACAAAAAGACATCCTGGTGACTGCTTCGAAGTCACATTAGTAGCAATATAGAACATGCAAATAGGATGTTGATGATACAAATCCCAAACATTCTACACTCGCATGTGTGTCACATTTCCTGATGCCCAAAGTTTTCTCCTTTCCTTGTTTCCACACAACTCCAATAATCACTCAATATCTCCTAATCCAATCCACCAACCAGACCACCCTGCACCAGCAAGGAAAGCTCAGCTCAAATTCCTACAATTCCATAATTTAAGGATAGTAAAAATGATTTTCCAACCTAAAATTAAAAAGGAGTCAAGCTTACAAAAGAGAAAGCACTATTTTTTCATTCATGAGATAGAGATTCCAAGCTAAACGTGTCATCCTCTTGATGCCCACAAGAAACTTTATGGCCCTATTTTTCCTTAGAACAATGAGACTTTTCCAAGAGGACCCGAGGTTTGTAAACAAACTTGGCCATTTTCAAAAAGATGGACCCTATAATTTAAACCTATGAATACTCATCCAAGCATATTCTTGGCTTGGTTCCACTAGAGGGAACTAAATATGGGAAGAATCATATATAAGAAAAATTGATAATTCTATAGGGGAACCCATGGAAGATTTGAAGTTGAGCTTCTGACACAGTATCCTCCTCTAAAAAAGACTATGGATAAAATAATGTTCTAGAATAAACCCTCCCAAAAATAATATTGTAGAATTGAAGGTTCTTGGATGAAAACACCTAGTTAACCATCAAAATATAATCTTCAGATGTAAGATATGTCACCTCCTCAAACGTATTGAAAGAGCTAGTAAATGGTGAAAACAAGAAAACATAATTACAAATCCCACATATAGCATAGACAAATTAGGGAAAGAACAAGAAAAAGGAGATGAGTTTGACATTTCCCCTAGAGTTTTTTCTCAAAGTGGTAGGGCATAAATCTACAAAAGTAAGGTCCAACTCCTCATTCCAACCCTTTAAACTACCAAGTACTATGGATCTGGGATTCACCCATTCCTCTCCACCATTGTTGAACCCTCAACCATGTTATTAGTTGAACCCTCAATCATGTTATTAGATGTTGCCCCTATCTAAAAAGTAGTATTATCAAAGAAAACCAACAACATGTATATGAGCTTGGTTATCAAAACAGTTGCTGCAAGCAAACAAAAAATAAGCAACCAACAAAAGGATACAAAAGCAGATACAACCAATCACCAAGAAAAAAATTAAATAAACATTTTATCAAATTCAAAAGTCCCATCTCCTAGCTGATCTTGTGTTATAACTTATCATCATGGAGGAGATATATACCTAAAAAGGTTTAGTAAGGAATCTTTGGCACACCTAAAAGGATCCAATGTTCTAATACTAACCACATCAAACAAACTTAGATGTACAAATATTTTGAGTTGATGCCCATGATATGTTTCAACAATTACAAGGCTCTAGTCAATTAGCACATGAATAGTCAAGTTCATGAATTCAGAACAAAAAGGAATCATAACTTAAGGAAAGATATCTTAATCACTGCATTTTACTGTAAGCGTGATTACTAAAACTTGGGATGCTAGATGATTGCATAGTTCACCTGTTTTTTCTATTTTTATCATGTTAAATCAGAATCTAAATGTAAATAGAGATTTATAAGATTGAATATGGAGTTTATAATAAAAAATCATATAACTTATATGCCTATGTCAATACATAAAATGCTCCCCGAAATGGAATAGCTAGAGTATCTCCTAAAATAGAGCCAAAACTAGGAATAGAAAACTAAATGGAACCATGTCATCAAATAATAGAATTGATATAAATTTAGTCCAAATAAAAACAAAAATCAAATCTATGAAGAGTGCATGCCTACAGGAAATTCCAATGAATGTGAGCATTGGTAAACAAAACCCACAAGAAAGGCGTTGCCTACCATTGCAAAAATGAGAAATGTTGCCTGGTTTCTGAACATTGATGTAGATTTTACAAGTATATAATAATAAAGGATATCAATATGGTTCCTAAATAGATCTGGTAGTTCATCCATTACCAAGACCTTTGGTAAGCATTGCATCCATTCAAGAAATGGGTAGATCAAGGGTTATATCTTGATTTGTTGTGTACTAAAATTTGAAAGACTATCAAAAAGTAGGTTATAATATTATGATAAAAGATAATTTTTCAGAAATCCTCTTCATGAAAATAGAAGAGAATCATACCTTAGATGCTTACCCTAAAATGTAAAGGTGAAGCAAAAGAAAAAAAAAATGAGGGCAATAGTCAATAAATAAAAATTGTACTTTAAACAACCCTCTTTGTGGAATAGAAGATAATCAAATCTCAGATAAGGAAGAAAGAATGAATGCAAGATAAAGATAATTCCACTGTCAGAATACCAATAAGCAGTTTCTCACTGTTATATAACAAAAAATGTTCTCCTGATTTTGGGGGCAGCATTTAAAATAACTTGTAAATTAATTAATTTAAAATTTTATAAGTAATTTTAAATAAATATAATGTAACAAGTGAGAAGAAATTGATAATTTTAAAGTACTCAATGTGATGTGTTAGATATGTAATAATTATTATGAGAATCATCATCTCATCCAACCATCATAATGCAAAGCTATTATCCCATTCAAACATCATAATAAGAATCAAGATTAATTATTTCATCAATCAAGGATTTATAAGTAAGAGCTCAAAATTGCCAGAAAATTTGTTGCATACATACTACTTTAGCTGCATTGAGCAACAAGCTCAGAAAGGGAGTTATCATCATCCAATGAATCTCTCAAGAAAATGCTTCCAAACCTCCCACAATAGAACCCCAACCACTCCCAAAACATAGTTCTCATTAATATATTATGGCTCCTCAGGTTGTACATGAGATCATCTTGCTAGGTTGTCTTTATACTTCATCTCTTGAAACAAATGAGATTCAAGGAATCATGAATAGCAACAATCTTCCCCACTTTCTTGTTCCTCTAAAGAAAGTGGATAGAGATATATGTTAGCCAATTCCTCTTGGCAACAAGAGAACTAGAAACCTACAAGAGGGGACAAATAGGAAGCGAGTGATAGGCCCAAATAGTCGCCTATAGATGACACTTTGCTAAAGAAAATCTATTTTTCTTTGCCATAAGTTTATAGCCATGAGGTATTGTGAATTTGGTCCACCCAACTCTTAACTTATTAAGCTTTATCAAAATTTTAAGTTGTCTTCAAGACCTTCAAGAGGCCCTTCTTCACCTTTTGTCAACAATAAGAATAACTATACCTATATTCCACACATATTATTCTGGATTCACTACATGTGTGGATGTCTAAAAGATTTGTAATGTCCTTGTTTTATAGTCTCTCCAATATCTTTGCAAACTCCAACTTTCTTGGAGAGCACGAGCCTTTTCAAGCTAGAATTCATATAGCAACAGTAAATTCTAGAAATCAAAGAAAGCCCTATGGTACTTTCTATTCAATTTAGACATTGTTGAAAGCATCCAACATTTCTTGAAGAGGTATGTGAAATTAAGGTTATGTTGGTCTGGGCAACATTCACAATTGGTCTAATTAAGTATTTTTTGCAACTTGGAGGTTACGCAGAAATAACTATTTTAATTATAGAGTGACTTGTTGTTTGAAAGCTACGTTGCCAAATCAACCTGAAAGCTACTTGTTTCAAGGTTCGTATGAGTAATGCCAGAATCAGGTATGGAGTGGAATCGAGCTTTGGTTTGCTTGGGGTTCAATTTACATTCAAGGTTATCCTAAATGACTATGTAGCAATCTAAAAGCAAAACAATGTACCTTGAATTTTTGAAGGTACATTTGTGTCACATTCAACACAAATTTGAATTTATTAATCACTGTGTAAAGGAATATAGTTGAACAAAGAGATGCAACTGTACTATCAAGAGGTATTCTTCAAGCTCGAATTCTCATGATTTGATTGATTTCAAAGGCACCCACACTATTTATATTTGATCATTTCCTGGATTGGAGAAGTGTAGAATTTAACCTTTTTTTTTGAGCTAGAGTTGAGCTACTGCTTTTTTCTCACCATTGACAATGAGGATGAGCATATGTGAGGAAGAATGTATGGGTTTAGGTTTGAATAAGAATGCAACAAGTGTTTCTAGGAGGGCTGCATGCAATACCCATGGAGAGGAATCTCCTTATTTTGTTTGGTGGGATGAGTATAGAAAGAATCCATATGATGAAAAGCTCAATCCTAAGGGAGTTATCCAGATGGGCCTCGCAGAGAACAGGGTAATGGAGATAGCCCAAATTGTTAAGTTGGTTTTTTCATATGATTGTTGTTTCTGGATTGAAGATTGCCAAAATTGTTATGTTGATTTTTTTTCTTATGACATAATTCATAATTTTAAGCAATGTTATTTCTAGATTGGACTTTGTACGAGTTGTAACCTTTAAGAAATGCTCCATAATATTATATAATCTTGCTTTTATGATTAAGTATTCTGTATTTTCAATCAATGTAGGTAGCCTTCCAAGGTATTCCTTAAAATAGTTTTGTATTTTGTTTTTTTGGTATATACGGAGAAATTACAATAGTTATATGTCAAATGCTTTGACACCATAGATTTACTAAGATAGGAATCTGATGTGTACTTGCATGGTCGCAATGTTTTAAAGTGGTAAATTGACATTAATGGTTTCTACATTTGTATTGCAGTTATCATCTGATCTATTGGAAAAATGGTTATCAAAGCACCCAGAAGTATTAATGGCATCGACTAAAAAGAGTTTATTCAAAGAATTGGCACTTTATCAGGACTACCATGGGTTGGAAGCTTTCAGAAAGGTAACATAAGACTTTCTAATATGTGTTAACAAAATTTGTTTTGGACTGCTGATCATAATTTTCTTTCAAGTTTGTCAAATGCTAGGATTAATTCACAGTTTTGATTGTATTTTGAAATTTAAAATCCATCTTAAGAGGCTTGCTTTACTTATCATGATTTTCTTAGATGATTGTCATAGTAAAGTAAAAATTCACAACTCTTATTGAGATTTGGATTATACCATATAACTTGTTAGGTACACTATAATTATGATAGAGGAGGAAATATTTTAGGTCTGTAAAAGCATCTGTAAGGATTGTAACTTATTTCTTGAGCAATATGAATACTGATATTTTTTTTGGTATACATTTCTCTACGTAAATCCTAATTTTGTTAAATGATATTCTCTTTTTTCTATTTTCTGACATATTGTGAAGTATCTGCCAATTTTATTTATATCTTGTTGAACGTTGTTCTCTTATTTTATTTTCTAACATATTTACAAGAGTTTATTGAGCATTAGTTTCTTATGCCTATTTACATGATCATTTATATTTTCACAACTAATTTGTACTGCACTTTTATGATTCTCTGGGCTTGTGAGCTTTTTTTCCCTTACAATATTAGAATTATTGCTTATAAGAAATTGTCTTATTATTGCGTGCTATGGCTAGTTTCATGGAGGCACTGAGAGGAAATAGAGCAAAATTTGAAGCAAAAAGGATAGTAAATATAGTTGGGGCAACTATAGCCAATGAGTTGTTAATGTTCTGCCTTGCTGATCTAGGAGATGTCTTCCTAGTGCCCACTCCATACTATGCAGGGTAAGCTATCTTTTCTTTTAACAAAAGACTTAGAAACATCTCTATTAATCAAAACACTTGAAACATCTCTATTAATCTATTTGTTAGAAGATAGGTTGTCCACGAATAGACTTATAAAGCCAATGTCTGATATTACTTATTATAAGATAGGATTGTCATTTCACTATTTATTAGCTCCTTAATGTGTCATTTTACTATAAGATTAAACCTATTAATGCCCCATACAACCACTGGAAAAGACTATTATGTTAGTCCATTATCAGCATCAATAAATTTTGTCTAATCCTGACCCTTAATGGATGGTATTTTCTATGTACAAAGATGAAATTTCTTTGCTGGGTATTTTCAATAGCCTCTAATTGAATAATTTCTTTTCACTTCAGGTTTGATAGAGATCTAAGGTGGCGAATAGGGGTAGAAATTATGCCCATTCATTGTTACAGTTCCAATAACTTTGAGATCACTGAATCAACAATGATATCAGCATACAAGAGAGCTAAAGATCTTAAAAATAAGGTGAAAGGAATTCTCATAAAAAATCCATGTAACCCTCTAGGCACAACATCAAGTACTGAAACATTGAAGATGTTGTTTTCTTTTTCTCGAAAGATGAAAATACATCTAGTCTGTGATGAGATATATTCAGGATCAATCTTCTCTTCTCCAAGGTTTAACAGTATTGCAAAAATTATGGCCAAAGAAAATTATAGTCTTGACAATGTGCATATAGTCTATAGTTTATCTAAAGATTTGGGCCTTCCAGGCTTCAAGGTAGGGGCAGTTTACTCTTACAACAAAATTGTGGTCACAATAGCTAGAAGAATGTCTAGTTTCTGAATGGTATCATCTCAAACCCAACATTTATTGTCTACTATGTTGTCAGATAAAGTGTTAGTTGATTATTATATTGCAAAGAACAAGAGAAGATTATAAGAGAGGTATAATGTGTTTGTCTTAGGGCTTTCTTGGTCTGGCATTAAGCACTTGGAAGGAAATGCAGGTCTTTTTTGTTGGGTTAACATGAGTCATCTACTTCCCTCAAAAGATCTGGAGGGAGAAGTAAAGCTATGGAAAAAGATACTGTATGAAGCTAGGTTGAATGTATCACCCATATCCTCATTCAAATGCATGGAACCTGGCTAGTTTAGAGTTTGCTTTGTTGGTATGAATATATCCACCATGGAAGTTGCCTTGCAACAGTTTGAAGACTTTGCAAGACAATATAAATCCTTGCACTAACATTACCTGATATTGAATTCTTACCTCCTTTTAACTACAAGGAGAATGGTTGTATTATGTAACAACCATATCAAATTATTACAAGAACTTGCTAAAGATATCTATCCTTGTCCCTAACTCTTACAAAGAGTACTAAAGCAAGAAAGTGTACATTTCAGTATGTAACTCAAAGCATTCATTATGTTATATAATATTTGTATTGAAATATAATATTATAACTATTTATGTGGCAACTGGCACCAATTATTGTATAATGTTTGTATTGAAACGTAGTTTTACACTAGTCTATGCAACAACAAAAACCATCCTCACAATGGCTTCTTACTGCTTTACACAAAAAATAGCATGATTTATTTGGATGCACACCTTAATTCCTTAGCCATATCTTGTTTGGCATCAAAACATAATTAAGTTTGAATGTAGATTGATCCATGTTAACATCCCTTTGTGTCACTAGAATTGTTGGAAGTGGTCTTCCCATGGTCAAGCTCCTTCAAAGTGATGCCAACCAGCCCTCTTTGTGTATATGTAGCATCCTCATCAATTTTTACTATTGGAGTGGAGTCTCATCATTAATTTAGATAATGTATTCAATGGATTATATAGCCTCTTGCAAAAATTTGTCATTGTGATTGGTGCCCAAGAGGAGATGAGTTAATGAAAATTAGAGGTGTAACAATGTAGGGAAAGTGCTAACTTGACAACAAAGGTGAGTGGTGCACTTGAAGTAGTTGTGGTGATACCTAATGCTTTCAATTAAGGAAGCACATATGTATTTTAGCTGCCTATTATAAAACTTATTTGGATAAGCATAAAGAAAAGAGCTTACTGTAAATTATTACATCAACATATCCTTGTCAATCCTTTGGTTTGTTGATCATGTTTTGTACCTCAAATGCATTTGACATTTTTTTATTAATCTCATGAAACAATGTTTAATGTTTGCTAGAGAAACTACATTGGGAAATAATTTGAATGGTTTAGTTAGGTGTTTTCTCAAAGCTTCTTTCAATTTACCATACAAGTTACTTGTTTAAGAGAAATTATGTCATATTTAGTTCTTTGCAGCATATGTGAAACCTTGTATAGCCTTTTGGTGTACTTTATGTTATTCTTTAGATATTTTCTCTACTTTTTTTATGAATGATTGTTCTTTTGAGGCTTGCAATGAAAATAGTTTCGAATCATGCTATTTTGATGCTTGGGATAAGAAAATAATTATTAACAATTAGAAATGTTGGAACTATTGTTGTAGAATCTAGATAGATGTAAAGCTAAATGATGTGATATTGAACACTTAAAGTGATGATTAACTCTGCTACTGAATTAAATTTTTAATTTTCTACAAGTTTGGGAAGGATGGGCAGAAGTGTGATGATTGTGGTCATTCAGCCCCACAACACTTCTACTGGTGGATCAAGGTATAATATCATTGGTTGCCCTTTTTCCTTATGTAGGGAAAAACAAGAATTCAGGTTTATATTTTTCCTTGCCTGGACTGGCATATTCCTACAAATTCCTTCCGTTTCAACATTTTATTTTATGTTATATTTCATGTTACAATTTTTTGCAAATCTAATAAAGAAATGGGGCTACATTCATGATGGGCACAAAGCATTGATTTTTCTCAAGTACAATGTATTGAATAGCATAGTTCTAAGGCGTACAAAAATTGAACGGGTAGTAGATCTTGCCCTTCCACCTAGAACAGTCTATATTTCTTCACCTATGGCTTTAGATTGCTTTATTATAGTAGTCATATTTGTTATTTTTGTTTTCTTTAGAGGGGTTAGACAAGGTAGATTCTCATTATTTGTTGTGTCACATTCTTTTCATTAGAGGCATGCATTTGATGCAAGAGAACAATATTTCTATGAAGCTTTGTATACACAGAGTCAATCACAGTTCAACACATAGGAAAAAATTTACATGAATTGCTTTCAAGGGATGGATTTAGATGCAATTTTTTAGTGAACTAAGTCACAAATATAAAGATTGGCTTGTCATTTGCTTCAACTTTTTTCAATTCAATAATTCTCTTCCTATTTTTATAATTTAGTCGTAAAATCTAATTTTCACATTTCTTATCTTCTATCCAATTATTTACCTCTTGTATGTGTTTTTCCTTTCATATGCCTTGGATTGGATCTCTATTGTAGGCATTATGTTGACTTGTACAGGCATTTTTTTGTAGGTGCAATCCAATTCCAAATTCTAGAGATGTATTTTTGATCTATTACAACTGTAGATATGTGTTATGCAAATATTTCTTGTGTTTCTCTTTCTTATGACAGATTGGTACATCTAGCAATCCCTTGTTCATAACAATAACTAAGTATACTCATGTAACATTTTGGAATATTGTGTTGTTGCTTTTATTGTTGAATATATATGTTACAATTTTTGCACTTTTAAAAAATAAATCTATAATTCCTTTTGCTAAGGTATATCAACTTCCCTTGCTTTTCATTATAAATGGAATACCAGCAGTAGTATAGATGTCATGAGATCTATAAAATCTTATTTTATTTGGAATGTGTATTATGCTTTATGGTTCTCTTAAATACTTAGCAAAGTAGCCCAAGGAGTGATTGATCTAGGTACTTGGCACAGAGCTTTGTGGTTTTCTTAACTCTAAAAGAGTATGGATGGCAAGTGCTCCTCAGTGACATATAAGGATTATTTTGTGAATCCTTACTTAAGCTATGAAGTTTGACATTATCTAAACAAATTCCTCTTCTTTGACATCCATAATTTGTATCAGTTGTCACCTTCTTTTTCATTTTACGAATCAGAAGCATATCTTTATGTTCTATTTTTTAAGTTTTCATATGATTAGCTTCATAATATTGGAATATATATTGCACAATATTTAATATTACTGCTACTACTATCATGTTTCTTAATACCATCCAGCATGGCAAGAAACTAGAAATGGCATCACCTTTTTTAACAATCTTTTAACAGTAACTAACACCTTATTATATTTCTCATACTGGGGTAAACAATTTTTTGTCAGTGTGTAACAATCTTAACCTCTGGCTTGAAAAAAAATTTTAACTGACATCCATATTTTCATTCAGAGGCTGCAAAAATTGTCTCTCAAGCTCAAGAATCTAGTAGCTCTAGAACCCCAATATTTTTATATCTACTTCTCATTTATTGGAAATAGATTTGAGCAGTAGCTCTAGAGAGATAGGCTTTGGTTCATATCATTTTAAAAATAATTATGCTTTCTTAGGGTTATGAACTTATGTGAATCCAAAGTCTAGCCATTATTTTCTCATCGGCTTTGTTGATAGTGTGATAGAGTTTGTGTACCACTTGCCATGTTTTCAGTGACATTTTTTTCGGAGTTACTATATGTATGTAGTATGTACATACACATATAATGCATGTATGTAAGCATATATGTATATGTATGCATGCATGCATGCATATATATGTATGTACTTCTTGATGTGTGTATGCATATGTGTATTTATATGTATGTACTTCCAGAGCTTCCAACAGTGGTAGTAACTCTAGAATCACTAGGAATGGAATCCCAAATGGAAGTAGATCGTGCCTTTCAACATGTAAGTTGAAAAAGATACGTAATGCATTTTCTTTGTTGAGGGCTTGCAGTTGAGTTTTGAAATGAACAACAAATTTGATTTTTTTGAAGGTTATGCCTAGACAATGAAGTTAGATAATGGTTGTAACATATTGTGGGTAGAATACCTACACAAGCTTCAAGTTCCTGCTATTTTGTTTTTATACCAGTGAATGTATTGTTGAAAGTAAAATTTATGTACATTTTCAATTTTTTAGCTTATTCCACATGGTATTGTGTCAAAAAAGTGTCTTAGACACCCTAAATTAATGAGTTTACGTTGCTAGAGCCATAGGAAATCTATTCATCATGATCAGAATCTAAGTTAAACGGAGAAAGAAATTTATAAATTTATTTTTCATTTTCATCTTCTCTCTTCCTCAATACTAAGTTGATGTCCTTCAATATGAACCCTGATAACTACCAAAATCTAATCAATTGGTGAGATTGGTAATTGTGCGTATGAAATTGGTATTAATTTTGTAGTGCATGATTCATTATTGTGATCCCAAATAGGTCACATTTTTAGATGATTCTCTACAGGAGCAAGTCTAGAGGATGTCACAAGCAGAGGTCTAAATTTTTGTTTTCTAATTGACATGGTTTACATTTTTGTTTTAGGAAGACTTTTGTATCAACATTTCAGATGATATTTCATAATCTATCTCCTACATTAACTAAGATCACATGTCAATTAAGCCTCTACAATTTATTTTCATCTAGAGACAATTCTAACACTTTCTGAACATTATGTTATGGCAGAAGAAAATAGCAAGGACACTCTTGAAATTCATCTACAAGGAGCCATGGGGACAATTCAAAGAAATATGCTTCTCTGAGTAAAAATAAAGAAGCTGGTAAAAGAGATGAAGCTTCCTTCCAAAGGGCCAAAACACCTTCCACTCCACATGAATCACACAACTTCTCAACATCAAGGTCTTCCACATACCAGTCAAATGAAACTGATCTCTCTAACCTTGTTGATATGGACTATGGTAAAGTGTATGATATGTGAGTGGATGATGGAATAGAGCAAATCTAGAGCACCACTATAACTTATAATATAGAGGGATGGTGATAGTAGTTAGTTGGAGCTCAGTTTTGACATTCCATCCATCCCTTTTTCGGTACATGATGATAATTTTATTTGGTGGTTGTTGTTGAGCAACATAATAGTTCTATTCACATTATATATCAAGCAAATAAATGGCTTGACATTACTTAAACTTTCCATGCTATCCATTTCTTTATATAATCAAAAGGCTTGAAATGTGGCAAAATGTTCACCATTAAATGGGGACAATCCCTATGAAAATTAACTGAACTTAGTTGAATTGTGCAATAATAAGTCATGTTATGTGTACCCCATATGTTCAAAACATGAAAATAATTCTTTTTATCATATGTTTTATCTTTTGGTGGGCCTTGTCAGCCATGGACTGCCTTCATACAATGTACATGATTTGTCTCAATCATATAACTAATTATATATTCTTCATATTAGTTATTGTCGGTGTTTTTCAGGCATTCTATAAAATAGTTCACATGCCTTGTGTATGATATGACATTTTGCATGCATCTTGCACTCTCTATCATCTGGTTGATGATGGATTACACAGAATGATCTGAAACCATGATGCTAAAAAACACAATCAAATCCAAAATGAACTTGCATTACAAATGGATTGTGAAAATCTGATATTGGTAAAATTGCATGCATGTCTACCAGGACAATCACAACTTAAACATATATTTTTCCTAGTAAACATGCATGCAAAATTAACAATATCAGATTTCCACAATCCATTTGTAGTGCAAGTTCATTTTGGATTTGATTGTGTGTGTTTTTTAGAATCATGGTTTCAAATCACTCTGCGTAATCTATCACCAACCGGATGAGAGAGTGTAGGATGCATGCAAAATGTCATATCATAAGCAAGGCATGTGAACTATTTTATAGAATGCCTGAAAAAAATTTACACCTAGCTATTGGTGGAAATTTCCACCTTCATTGGTCAAAATTTCCACCAACGCCTGGGTTTTTTCTACCTTTGTTGGTCAAAATTTCCAACCATGCCTAAATTTTTTTCTACCTTTGTTGGTCAAAATTTCCACCTTCATTGGTCAAAATTTCCACCAACACCTAAATTTTTTTCTACCTTTGTTGGTCGAAATTTCCACCTTCATTGGTCAAAATTTCCACCAACGCCTAAATTTTTTTCTACCTTTGTTGGTTGAAATTTCCACCTTCATTGGTCGAAATTTCCACTAATGCCTAATTTTTTTTCTACCTTTGTTGGTCAAAATTTCCACCAACGCCTAAATTTTTTCTACCTTTGTTGGTCAAAATTTTGACCAATTCTTGATGGAACTTAGGCAATGGCTTTGGAAGGTTTTCAACCAACTAGTGAGTTGGTCAAATTTTTGACCAAAAAAATCGACCAATGGTCAAATTTGGTCAAAAACTGAGTCAAAAATTTGACCAATAAAGGTCAAAAAATGAACCCAAATGTACTAGTGAGCCCTAAATCATAAATGCTATGCCGTAAACCCTAAATGCTAAACTCATTACCGTAAAACCTATACCCTAAATATGTAACCTTATATCATCAACCATAAACCCTATACCTTATACCATATACCCTATACCCTAAACCTATAACCCTATACCCTAAACCCTAAATCATATACCCTAAACCATAAACTTGTAACCCTATATGCTAAGCCCTACACCTGTGACAATAACCCTAAACCCTAAACTTGTAACCTTAAACCCTAAATCTTCTACACTAAACCCTAAACTCTAAACTTGTAACCTCAAACCCAAAACCCTAAATCCTATACCCTAAACTCCAAAATTTCAACCTAAGACCTAAAATCATAAACCCTTAACCTATAACCCTAAAGCCTAAAGCCTAAATCTTTAATCCTATACCCGATACACTATACCCTATACCCTATAATAGTAACCTTAACTTGTAACTATATACCCTAAGCCCTAAACCCTAAACCATAAGCATGTAACCATAAACCTCAACTCTAAACCTATAGGCCCACACCCTAAACCCTCAATCCTAAACCTATAACCCTAGACCCTTTACCCTAAGTTGTATACCCTAAACCCTCAATTTTTAACCCTGCACCTTACACTTGTAACCCTAAACCCTATACACAAAACCATAAACATATAACCCTAGATCCTATACCTTAAACTCTAAACTTGTAACCCCTAACCCTAAACCCTTAACCCTTAACCATATACCCTTAACCCTAAACCATATTTCCTTAAGCCTAAACCTTAAACCTTAAACTTGCAACCCTAAATCATAAACCCTATACCCTAAACTGGTAATCTTAAACCATAAACCCTATTAACTAAACCCTAAAGCCTATACCCTACACCCTAAACCTTATACCCTAAATATGTAACCCTAAACTTGTAACCCTATAACCTAAACCCTAAACCTATGACACTGAGCCCTAAATCTTATACACTAAACCCTAAATTTGTAAACCTAAACCTAATCCCTAAACTTCTAACCCTAAAGCCTAAACATTAAACCTTAAACTTGTAAACCTAAACCCTACCCTAAACCTATAACCTATACCCTAAATCTATAAACCTGGTCCCTATACCCTAAAATTGTAACCCTATACCCTAAAAACTAAGCCTATGACCCTAAACCCTAAACATTTAACATTAAAACCTATAACTTAACCATAAGCGTACCATAAACCCAAACCCTAAAACTGCAACAATAAACCCTAAACCTATAAGACTAAACCCTATATCCAATACCTATAACCCCAAACCATAAATCCTAAATCCTATACCCTAAACTCTAAACCCTAAACCTTATACCTTTACCCCTAAACTTGTAAACCCAAACCCTAAACCCAAAATCCTATACCCTAAACCCTAAACCTTAAACTTGTAACCCTATACCCTAAACCCCCTAAACCCTTAATCTTATACCCTAAACCTGTAACCTTAAACCTATAACACTAAACCCTATACCCTATACCCTTAACCCTAAACCCTAAACCCTTAATCATAAATCATAAACCCTAAAGATTGTAGCCTAAAGCTCAAAATAGCTTGTTTAATTTGTACCTACTTTTGCATCAATGGTTGACTGATTCGATGATCTGCAACCTCAGAATGGCTTGTTATAAGATTCTGGCTCATTCTAATTGAATGTTTAACTTTTTTGGTGAACTATAACCTCAAAATAACTTTTAATGAGATAGTAATTGATTTTGAGTGAAGGGTTGATTGATTCAACAATTTATAGCATCTAAATGGCTTGTTATGACATTATAGCTAATTCTTAGTGAAAGGTTGACCAATTCAATAATTTGTAACCTCAAAATGACTTGTTATGAGAATATAGATAATTTTAAGTGAACAGTTGACTGATTCAATGATTTGTAACCTCTCAATGACTTCTTATAAGATTCTACCTTACTCTGATTGAATGGTTGATCAATTCAGTGAATTACATTCTTAAAATAGCTTATTATGAGACTATAGTTTATTTTAATAGAAGAGTTGACCAATTCAATGATCTATAAACCCTAAACACCAAAACTTGTAACAATAAAATTGTAACCCTATAACCTAAACATGTAACCCTGAAACCTAAACAGTAAACCCTATACCTTAAACCTTAAACCTTAAACCCTAAACCTTAAACCATAAACCAGTAACCCTAAACTCACTATCCTAAACATGTAACCCTAAACCCTAAACTCTATACCTTAAACTCTAAACCCTAATCCTAGTCCTTTTTTCCTAAACCATGAAACCTAAAGCCTAAACATGTAACCTTAAACCCTAAACCTTAAACTATAAATTTCAAAACCTAAACATCTAACCTTATACCCTAAACCCTAAATTGTAAATCCTATAACCTAAAATTGTAACCCTAAAGCCTAAACATTACACCCTAGAACCTAAACCTTAAACCCTATACATGTAACCCAAAACCCAAAACTCCATACCCTAAACTTATAACCCTAAACATGTAACCTTAAACCATAAATCAAATACCCTAAATCAAACCCTAAAATTTTAACACTATACCCTAAACTTAAACCTTGTAACACTAAACCCTAAATTCTAAACCCTAAAACCTTAACTTGTAACCCCAAACCTTGAACCCTAAATTCTATACCCTAAACCTATTACCCTATACCCTATACCCTAAACTTGTAATTGTACACCAAATAGAGTGCACTTCTCTAAACCCTTCTATCTAAGGTTTTCCATGGTTTGGAAAGATTGAATGATGGCTTAGAGCTCCCTAATCATGGAGTGCAAAAGCATTCAATGAACACAAAATGGCTCTCAGTTGAGCCCTAGAGATGTAGCCCTTACTAGTAAACCATGACACAGGAGATTCTTTGAGCAAGAGCAAGAATGAAAATGTCAAAGAACCTTTGATGCATGCAATGCTAAATGTAACTATGCTAAAGTGGAATACATAATGCAACTAAGCTACATACATGAAAGTATTATAGCCATCCTAGTTAAACTATGTGTTCTAAGCTACTTGCGAAAAAGGAACTACACTATGTGCAAGCTAAGCTAAGATGCAATGCAACAAAATGCCATGAATGCCAATGATGGAAACAAGAAGATGATGCTCTCCACAAGAAGCTCTCAAGCACTCCAATGGAAATCCTGCAGCATAATAATAATCAAGAGTGTGGATCCTTTGAGGGGAGAAGCTCTCTCACTTTTAAAGCCATATAGATGGTAGGGATCAAGATTGAAAAAGTAGATGATCATCGGTTGAGTTTGAAAATGGGAGGGATATATGTGCACACACAATTCAGCCAAATAGAAAATGAGTTGACTTGTTATATAAGACAAAAGTCTCATAAGCTTTTCTTTTAATTTTCAAAAATAGAAAAGGACTTTATGTGTGTACTTTAAGTGGGTTAGGAGAATGGGGTCTTTTATTTAATTAAAAGGGGATATGTTCTTTTAATAAAATAATGAACTTAGGATAGCATAGTCAAACTATAGTTAATAATCAAATCAATTGATTATTAGCAATTTGGTCTAGGTAAATAATTAATTAAATTAGCCAAAATGCTGAGAAGGGGGCTTATAGTCTAGATGACCATTTTTGGGTGATTACGTTTGCCCCTCTTTGACTAATTTGTGATGATTTGAGAACACATTATGTCAAAGAAAATAGAAGCCAAGTAGGCAATAATAGGCATAGGTATTTGGTTTCAAAGAACGAAATGCAAAAAGAGATAGTGAATCCTGAATGTACAGCCTGATGGCAATAGTACTGAACACTAGGAAAAGATGATGTCAAGATCCAAGAAGAATACTAACACCTAGCAAAGTAGATAGATCAAAAGCAAGTGAAAAGATCAATCATGTGCTCCTAAGAAATAGACAGTTGTAGCAAGCAATGATAGAGTATTTCTACCCCCTTGGAATTGAAATCATAATGAGGTAAGAGGAACACAAAAATAAGCTAAATATGAATAAATCAAGATATAAGAATGTCCAAGATGACAGATGAATGATTAGACCCAAAGAGTGACTATCAAGAAGTGAGAGAATGCCCTAGTTTGACTAGAGTTGACTGTAAAAGATAAAGCATAAAAATTAGGTCAAATCAAGTAGAAAAGTGATTTTAGATATGAAAAGGTGAATAGAAGGAGATATGAAGCAAAGAAATGGTGAAGACATGAAGAAATGAAGATGCCCCAATGGTGATTTAAAGATTAAGTCTTAAAAGGTCAGCTAACTACTCAAAAGAAGGTAGAATTTTTTAAATGCAATTTTGACCATCAAGATGAACTTGGATTTTGATTTCCATCTTGAAAATGGATCTAGGATGTGGAAATTAGCCAAGGGTGCAGTTTTTGCATAATTATGAGAGGTTTAAAAATTAGGTCAAAATAGGGTCAAAAGCTATAAAATGGGCCCAAGTGTTATTTTCAAATTCATTTTGTCTTTTTTGATTTGGTGAGAGCTTTTGAGTGGTCTAGAGGGCATTATGGCATTGGTGAACATTCCTCTTCACCGACACCATTTTGAGCACAGCCGGTTGCACAACTGGCCAGAGTAGTATGAGGCGCCCATAAGTAACCTCTTTTTGTCATGTTTTTGAGCTTTTTATGTACTTTTTTGCATTATGAAGGGTTTTCCACAAAATATCACACGATACTTAAAAAGTATCACATGGATACTTTGGGAAATGTCACGTGAAAATATTTTTTTGACATAGTATCACACTCATGTTATATAAACTATCATTTGGGAGATACCCATATGTCGCTCGAGCCAGTATGAAATGTCGCACGACAAAATTGTATCACACACCCTGAGAAAAAGTGTTGTGTGATAAACTTCCAGCAAATTGTATCGCCCGCAGTTTAAAAAAGTATTGCACAACTTTGTTTTGGCATGTTTTTGTGAATTTTTTGCATTATGATCATGTTTTTGAGATGTTATTGACATTTGTGCATTTTGTGTTGATAGGAGGTATTTCCAGGTTTACATATCAGAGCCCCCAAAGTGGTGGGGTTGCATGTTGTAGGTCTTTTGAGCAATGATGAGTGGGCTGCCATATCTACTATGGGTTTGCGATGGGTCATCTGGATGCCCCATTTACAGGCAAACCATGGATTGTTGACTAAGCTGGCTGAGTGGTGACACAACAAGCATAAAACTTTTCATTTACTGACTAGAGAGGCCTCAATTACCTTAGAGGATGTGTCTCACATTCTTCGAGTGTCATGCCATGGCAAGCTAGTAAGTTGTTTGTTTAATGGTTCTTGGTCGTGTGTTAGCAATTTCAATGTTTTGATGTTGGGTATATTGATGCCAAGCTTTGGTGATGTCATAGGTGTATTATGATCAGACCTCGATAGAGGGCCAAGAATGGATATAGTAATTATTTCATGATGTGACCATCCTAGATTGTCATTTGGGCTATGAGAGATTGATTCTCAAGTATAGAGATGATTTCCCTTTGTCGAGCTTGTTATGTTCATTGATAGCCCAGGCTCTGGTGACAGACCATGTTAATGTTATAATTCTGTCGAATAAATTATATTATATATATGTATATATATATCTCTTATTATATATATATTTCATTATAATATATTGAGAGTATATTATTGTGTTATTACTATAACTAATGTAAGTTAATATATTAAAGAGACATGTCTCTTTATATCATATATATTCATTGGATTAGTAACTTGGAAAATACATAAAAACTCCACAAGTGCTATTACAAGTTCAAATCCTTTTCACTAACATGGTATCAGAGTAGAGTTATAATCCTAGAAAAGTTATTCTCACAGGAAGATCAGCGTTGATAGGGTTATCAGAATTCATGTGCAATAAATGAGCTATGGAAACCTTTGTGCTACATGTGGAATCAGATCAAGTCAGAGTCAGATCTCTATTTCTCAGGGTGAGCTCTGCTCATAGGCCCCTAAGCTTGAGCTTGGTACTGCATGGAAGGAGGAGGTCAGACTTCCAAGTGGAAGACCAATCTAGTCAACTATGTGGGGGAGGGTGTCCAATCTGCAAGGTACTTTGAATGCAAATCTTTGTGCAAAATGCTCTTCTTGGATAGTCTATCAAATGTCCAGTATTGGGTGCCCACAGTTATCAGCCTTGGGCAATGCTATATGAATAATGAATAGATCTGAATAATGCTGATTTGGGAGATGCCAAGCTTCCAAACTTGAAATCTTTGCATCATTTCCAGATCACACTTAACTAACCCACATGGTTTTAGATCAAATCAAATCGATTTCTAAAAATGCTACAACTCTCACATTGATGCTCATGTCACCTTTGTTGACTCACTACTCGGTATCAACTATTGTGGTTGATGGATCACTGTGGAACACATTGGCCAGAGAATATTGACCGGAGTCAGGAAGGAAGAACATACTATTCACACTAGAGTTCCCACCCAACCAGGGTGATGGGTTATATTGTTAGCAATGCGAAGGGCTTGCATGGATAGAATAGTAATCATAGACCACTGATGTAGATAAGACTTGATAGGGTGTGGGAAAGACTTTGAAAATAACATGCAAATTTAAGCGCTAACATACACCAAGTATTAATTAAGGATTTCGGGTATCGAGCACATTAAAGCCACAACGAATACAAGAAATACCATATCTATACAGGGATATTCTTAAAACCTAAACCTAATATCAAAGAATCCAGAGAGCTTATGAGAGGTAAGTGCAAAGACCTGCGAAAACTCTTTATTTCACAAGGGAAGATATTTTTAGTGAAGGTATTACATGAAATGGAAAGTGAAGGTAAGTATGATTATTTAATTGAAAGAGTATCAATTCAAATAATCTATTTATAATTTTACTCAATGTTAATGATAATATTAATTGGAACAAAATTCTAATAATATTATTAGGTATATGAAATAATTCATTATGGACAATATTGAATATAGATGTTATTTCATATAACAAGAATAAGTTAATTATATTGGTTGGTGATAGTGATGAAATTATTTGTTTCATATATTCAAGAGTGGATAATAACAAATGTTATTAATGTAAGAGGATAAATTGATGTGCAACAATCTCTTAAGAATTTAGGTGATTCTAGATTTGGAAATTGATCACCTTAGAAAATAATGTGTTAAAATATAGAATAAAATATATACTTAGAAGATTGAATGCTTATATGCATATATGTTCAAAGTATATATTTTGGATTGCTATCTATATTTTATTCAAATGGTCTTCTATTATTTGAGTATTCTATTAGTCTCTCTTTTATTATTTTATGTATTATAAGAGCTATGTGCCTTGATCCTGTCCTTCGAGAATGTTCATGTAGGAAAAAGAGGGAGTAGATATGATTTAGTTAAACTTTGGTGAATCCAACCATATAATATGCAATGTTGTTGGCATACTTATATGTTCAATAATATAAGAGTGGGTATCCAACATTGTAAGGGGGTATGATAACCAATATTCTATTCCCATTTGAACCATTCTTATATGGGAGCAGAAAAGATGTAATCAAATTGTTTAATTCTTACATGGAGGCATTTCCTGATTTGATGCATATGGACCTTCATTGGAGCAACTTATATTATTATTGTAGATAAATATTTATTATCCTCGGGTATTGCATGTATCTACTCATTCTAATATCTCTTTTATGTTGTATTTCTATAATTACTATAAAGAGCTATTTGCCTTGATCTTTTCCTTTGTCTCTGAGGATGTTCTTGCAAGAAAAGAAGATTGGTACATTAGGTATGCTACTAAATATTGTGCAGACTCAATCTTATGATAGTAGCTCCAAAGAAGTTGTGATTTAGGATTCATGAATCATCTGATGATCAAGTTGGATAATGTGAGTTTCTTAAAGCAAATATCCTTGATGAGTGAAATTATGAGAGGGAGTGTGATAGTTCATTAGAGGAAACCTTGGAAAAAGAGAGGGAGCAGAAAATAAAAATGCTTAAATCAAACTTTTGATGATATTGGTTTAGAAGGAGTAGACCTTATTGATGGATTCGACACTAGTTAGAAACTATAATAGCTAAAAGACTATGATTCATGGGATAAAGTCTCATGTATGTAGGCTGGAAGGCTTTATGCTATCAAGATACCCATTGAACTAGGGGAGCATGACATGACTTGCTACCAAGAGATTAGAAGGATGATAAGAGATTCAGAGGAAGTCTAATACTTCATTAGAGAGAACCTTGTGCTAAGAGGTCAGAAAATTTGATATCAAACTAAGAGGGAGAAACCTTATTCTCTTATATGCTTATGGTGAATGTTGTGACAACACTACATGATAGTATTCATGGAGACTTCATGTGAACTTTTGATGTCATACATGTATGAGCCTGTCCCCTATGTACATCATGAAGAAGTGACAACTTCCAAATGATTATCACTTGTATTAGGAGAAGTTGTTGTAAAGTGACGTCCTTACAATAACTTATAGCATGATTCATTTTTGTGAAATTGTTTCATGTAAAGGCTTTATCTTATAAATCAACAACTAGGCAGTTGATATCATTAATTTGATTATCTACAAGTTGCTTGTATAGATATATTTTTTGGTACATGGTGTATATCTTGCCTTGATATTCTGATAGGCCATTACCACATTGAGTACTTGGTGGATATCATTTAGTTGATGTTCTAATAGGCCATTACTTAGAGTATTTTCTGAATGTCATTTGATTGATATTCTAATAGGCCAATGCTCATGTTACCAAATATGATATCAAATAGTAATTGGTGAATATCATATGTTGATATTCTGATAGACCAATACTTACATGATATCATATTCTACAAATCTTCTGATCAAAGATTTCCTATATGTAATATTTTTGAAATATTACCTATGGTGTAATAACTATGTGTTTTATTCTTCTTCATTAAGAGGGAGTGTTAATGTTATAATTCTGTCGGATAAATTATATTATATATATATATATGAGATATATAATATATGACAATGTTATATGGTATAATTAACTTATATTAAGAGTGATATATATATATAATAAGATACATACATATATATATATATATATATATATATATATATATATATATTTCATTATAATATATTGAGAGTATATTGTGTTATAACTATAACTAATGTAAGTTAATATATTAAAGAGACATGTCTCTTCAAGAGGTATGCCTCTTTATATCGTATATATATATTCATTGGATTAGTAACTTGGAAAACACATAAAAACTTCACAAGTGCTATTACAAGTTCAAATCCTTTTTCACTAACAGACCGAGGCTAGAAGGGCTCCCATTAGGATGGAGTCAATTGGTGTTTGATTTGGTATCATGGTCACGTAGGATGGCATGGGGGCTAGCTATACTGGTGGAGATGTATCATGAGCTCCATGAGATAGTGTATCATGGAGGTGGCTCATGGGCATGCGGTGCAGTGCTCGCACAGATCTAGGCTTGGGAGCACATTGTTGTGATTTGACCACAGGTGCAACCATGAGAGCAAAGCCAGCCCTAAATTTTTGGGTATAAAAGTTTTATCCCACAAAGACATAGTGGGGATGTGATGTACTATTGATGTGTTTTTGATGAGCTGATGGTGTTCACATGGCAGTCCTAAACCTTCACCCTAAATCCTAAACCCTATTTCCTAAAGCTTAAATCCTAAACTTGTAACCCTAAACCTATAACCCTACTCCCTAAACCCTTTACCCTTTACTCTAAAGCCTAAAACCCAAACCATTTACCTTATACCCTAAACCCTGAACTCTAAACTTGTAACCCTATACCATAAACTTATAACCCTAAATAGTAAATTGAATACCTCAAACCCTAAACTTGTAACCCTAACCCTAAACCTTAAAGCCTAAACCCTCAATGCTAAACCCTAAACATTAAACATATAACACTAAACCCCATACCCTTAACCCTCAACTTGTAACCCTAAACTCTAAACCCTAAACCATATACCCTACACTCCCTAAACCCTAAACCCTAAACTTGTAACCCTAATCCCTAAACCATAAATCATATATGCAATACCCTAAACCTTAAACATGTATCCCCAACCTAAAACCTTAAACCTTAAACCCTATACCCTAAATATTAAACATATAACCATAAACCATAAACCATAAAACCTTTACCCTAAACCTTAAATCATAAACACTTAACCCTCAACCCTAAATCCTATATCATAAACCTTAAACCCTAAAACTTAAAATTGTAGCCCTAAACCCTAAATCCTACCACAAACCCTAAAATTTTAACCCTTAACCTTGTCCCCTAAATCAAAACCCTAAAATTTGAACTCTTAACCCTAAAACCTAAACCCTAAAATCTAAGCCCTAAACTCTCAATCCTAAACTTGTAAACCTAAACCATAAACCCTAAATCCTTTACCCTAAACCCTAAATCCCTTTCCCTAAACCACAAATCCTAAACTTGTAACCGTAAACCTTAAACTTGTAACCCTATACCCTAAGCCTATAACCCTAAATCTTGAATCCTACACCATAACCCTTATACCCTAAACCCTAAACTTGTAACCCTAAACCTTATATTATATGCCCTATACCTTAAATCTTATACCTTGAACACTAAACCCTAAACTTGTAACCCTATACCCTAAACACTAAATGTATAACCCTATATGCTAACCTCTAATCCTATAACTCTAACCCTAAATCCTATGCATGAAACACTAAATCCTAGACATGAAACCCTAAACTTGTAACCCTAAACCCTAATTCCTATACCCTAAACCCAAAACGTATAACCTTAAACCTTAAACTCTAAACCCTTAACCTATAACCATAAACCTTAAACCCTAAACCTCAAACTTGTAACTCTAAACCCTAAACCTATAACCCTAAATTTGTAACTTTGTACTCTAAACCCTAAACTCTAAACCCTGATATTCTGAACTCTGAACTCTAAATTTTGAACTTTGAACTCTAAACTTTGAACTCTAAACTCTGAACATATTCTGAACTCTGAACAAGAACTAAAGGATGAAAAAAAAAAGGTTTTTCCCAACTTCTTCCCTAGGCAATTAGCCCTATTAGGTCTCCAAATATATAGGAGGTATACCTTACAAAGGCCCAAAATTAAAAATAAGACATGGATAGTGAAGGAGAAAGGACAAAACAAATTTTAAACCTTATTTCAAGGTTTTTTGGTTCTTTTGGAACAAGTTATGGGAGATGTTGATCCACACTATAAGCATGCACATGGGACTTGCATGCCTAGGGCATCAAATTTCTCATTGTCATCTGCACATACAAACTTGAGACCAAATTCATATTAAATTACATAATATGCACTTGGATTTCACTAGATTTCATTATATTCCCATGGTTAAACCTTGAGATATGACAATTTCTTATTGAAACCCTAGATATGATAACTTTTCAGAGCAACTTCTACAAAAATCTCAATATCTTGAGTTAGGAGATTGATCAGGACCTCAAACCAAATGCATTGGAAAGGTAGTTCATCAACCTATTGGTAATTTTATGTTGATCACCTTGGTGTGTCCTTACAAGTCTATACACATTATTACAATATGAAAATGATAAGAAATTTGAGTTGTTTTTATTGATTTGAATGCAAAAGTACATCATGATACCTACCACCTACCTAAAAGGGCTTATGTAAGAATCCCCATTGGTAAAAAAAAAAAAAAATTAAACCATTTTTGGTCATTGGGGAGTCAAATTACGAATTATGCAACTTTTTACTAAAAGTTGCTTGACAACATTTTAGTAATTTTTGCATTTTATGCAACTTTCACAATTTATGAACAAAACATGTTCAAACCTTAACTAAATGACCCAACTAGGATCAAAACATGTAAAAAACATGAAAAGATGAAATATCCTAATATTTTAAGTCATTTGATGACCTTTTACCATAGTTGACCAAGGGCTTATAATTATGTCAATCCTGGAACTAGGCCTTACAAATAGGTCCAAATGTTTAGATGTTATTTCCAACCTATCCTATAGGTTCTTAGGACTTTGAAGATTCCTAATTTGTTGTAGGTGTTCCTGCACCATACTCCCCTTGAATTTTTCAACAGAAGTTCATACTTGAGGTTACTTGCTCAACAGAGGTGCCATGTTGTTTGATCTGATCCTATGTCATCCAAGTTACATCAATGTTAGTGAGTCCTTTCCATTTCACTAGATGTTGCATGTATTTTTTATGCCTTGTTTATTTCAGCAACTTGGTCTCCAGTATTGTCTCCAACTCAACTGGTCTACTTTGAGGGAGGTTAGTGACATATTCTTCATCCACTTCATGATGTTGACCTTGTTCACTTGTTGAACCTATCAAACCTTTTTAAGGAATGAGGTCTGCAACATTGAATATTAGAGAGATTTATGTGGTAGGGGGAAGAGATATCTCATAGGCATTCTCACCCTTTTTTTTGAGGATGGTACATGGCCAAACTTTCTTCATGTGAAGTTTTGTATACCTACCCTTAGGTAATCTCTCTTTCCTCATGAATGCCCATACCTTGTCTCTAATCTTGAAATGGACTTCTCTTCATCTTTTATCTTCTTATTCTTTGTACTTCATAGTTGATTATTGAAATTCTTCTTTCACTTCATTTTGCACCTTGGTGATTAGCTCTGCAACTTCTTCTCCTTATGCACTAACCTTAAAATCTCATGGTTGTTCTACCAAATCCATGGGACCTTTGGGATGAAAGCCATAGACTGTTTGGAAAGGAGTTTTTCCAATTGATCTATTCATGGAGTCATTGAAAGAAAATTTTGCTTGATGTAAGATAAAATGTCAACTTTGAAAATGTTTGTTGGTTAGGCATCTTAGGAGGTTGCCCAATGACCTATTTACCACCCTAGTCTACCCATCAGTTTGTGGGTGATAGGCAGAGCTATAGGTCAAATTACTTCCAAGTTTCTTGAAAAGAATCCTCCAAAAGTGCCCTTGAAACTTTACATACATTTCTTATACTATGGTTTAGGGTAGGCCATGGATTCTTACTACTTCTTTAAAGAAGATATGTGCAATATGAGAAGCATCATTAGTTCTTTTGCGGGGTACAAAGTGGACCATCTTGCTGAATCTATCCACTATGAAAAACACACTATCAAATCCTTGTTTTATTCTAGGAAAACCCATTACAAAATCCATTGAAATTGATTCCCAAGTCCTTGTGGGAATTGTTAAATGTTGATACAATCCTTGATTTGTTGGCACTCCTTTGGCGTGTTGGCAAATTGTACAAGTTTTAATGAATTTCTTGACATCATTCCCCAAATTTTACCAAAAATAACTTCTCTTTACCATGTCTTATGTCTTTTATATGCCAAAGTGACCTCCTAGGCCACCAAAATTCTTCTCCCTTGTGATGTTTGTCCTCATGGAACATTTAGGGATGTATAGTTGAGCCTGCTTGAATAGGAGTCCATTCTAAATCAAACAGTTAGAAAAATTAGTATGGTACTTGCCTTCCATTTTAGTGTAGACTTCAAAAGATTCTTCAAAATTTGGATCATTAGCATACAAGTAATTTAGTGAGTCTATGCCCACACTCTAGAGTTGAACTTCTTCAACCAATCCCACTCTTCTTCTAAGGGCATCAACTACTTTGTTTTCTACACCCTAATTTTTGATATTGAAGGTGTATGCTTGTAGTTGTTCCATCCATTTGAGATTCTTAACTAATAACTTTCCCTAAGAATTAAGGAAAATCAATGCATGACTATTAGTATAAACTACAAACTCTTTAGGGATTAGGTAGTGTCTCCATTTTTATAGGACTTGTATCATGCCATACAACTCTAGGTCATATGTAGAGTGCCTCTTCTTTTCCTCATTTATCTTCTCTAAAAATAATGCTACTACTAAACCTTCTTGACTTAGGACAACACCTATAGCCAAGTTACTTGCATCTATTTCCACAGTGAAGACCTTTTTGAAGTGAGGAACCATCAAGATTGGGTATATAGAAACTTTGTTCTTTAAATATTGGAAAACATCATTAGCCTCTTTTGTCCAAGAAAACTTATTCTTCCTTCCACCTTTAATGGTGTCTAATATGGGAGCACACACATTACTAAAATTCTTGATGAATTTCCTATAGAAAGTGGCAATTCCATGGAAGATCCTTACATCACCTTGGTTCATTGGTGGAGGCCAGTTGACAATGGTTTCAACCTTCTCAAGGGCCATCTTGAGGATGCCTTGTGAGATGAAAAAGCCTAGCAACACAAGCTCATTCTTCTTGAATATGCATTTTTCCAAGTTGATCACCAACTTGTGCTGATGAAGTCTCCTCAAAACCTATTCCACATGATCACGGTGTTCTTCTCTAATATGACTAAAGATTACTATATCATCAAGGTATACAACAACAAATTTGCCAATGAAATCAATGAATATCTCATTCATGAGTCTCATAGATGTACTAGGTGCATTACTTAACCCAAAAGGCATTACCAACTGTTCAAAGAGACCTTTGGTTGTCTTCAAATTTGTCTTCCATTCATCTCCTAGTTTGATCCTAATTTAATGGTAGCCTAACTTTAAGTCAATTTTGGTGAAATAACAAGCACCTCGTATTTGATCCAATAGGTCTTCAATCCTTGTTATGGAAAATCTATATCTTATGGTGATATTATTTATAGCCCTACTATTAGTACAAAACCTCCACTTTCTATCCTTCTTAGGCGCAAGGATAGATGGAACTCCACAAGGACTCGGACTTCTCTAAATTAGACCTTTCTCTAGCAAATCATATACTTGTTTAATAATCTTTGTATGTTAGGTTGGGTTCATCTTCTAGGGTGCTTTATTAGGAAAATATGAGCCAGGAATCAAGTCAATTTGGTGAGTCATATCTCTTAAGGGAGGGAGGCTTGAGGGTAAATCACAAGTAGTTATGCCACTGTAATTAAGTAGAAGATCCTTAATTTTATTTTTCATAGGCTCTTTGTCCTTAGAACTAATGTTCTCCTTAGGCTTAGAGACAAGAATGAATCCTTGGAAGTTAGGTCATTTCAATGCTTTCAACATTTCCTTCTCTCCTATGGTGACTATAGTAGACTCCTCCTTAGGATCATGCATCAGTTTCATTGTGAAAGTTACACCATTCTTTGTTATGGAATAGGTATTTTTCCTACAGTGGTGTTTGGAATCTACACCATATTTCCAGGGTCTACCAAGGAGAATGTGGGAGGCATCCATCTCAACCACATCATAAAGAACCTTGTCCTTAAAGTTTGCAATAGAGAACTCTACCCAAGCTTGTTCAATTACTAAGGTTTGCTGACCTTAAAGATACATGATATGAGAAGGGGTGGGGCTTCTTAGAAAGCTTAAGTTTCTCAACCATTTTAGAGGACACCAAATTCTTAGTTGAACTAGAATCAATTAATAAAATACATACCTTGCTTTGGTATTTGATCTTTATTCTAAAAAGGTTCTTCCTTTGGGGTGGTTCTTGGGTCTGAGAGATTTGTAATAAAGCTTGCTTAATCATCAAACATGCACCTTCCTTAGGTTTAAAATCCTTGCAGTCAAGTTGATCTTCTTCAATGAGTTGAGATCTCCTCTCCTCTTGATTATTGTTCCTATTTTTAGGATACTTACCTACATGGTGACCCAACTAATTGCAATTGTAACATTTGATGGGGCCATTATCTCTTCCTCTGGCTCTACTGAAGGACTTGCCTCTTTTGTAGTTTCCTTTAGAACTAGACTCTCCAAGATCCTTGTTCTAATCAGAATTCTTATTTCCATTATTTTGCTCTTTACTCCAGGAGTTGTTCTTTCCCTTGAAGTTCTTGTTATTGTTATTTTCCTTCCCTTTTCTTTTGGTCTTGCTTACTTTTCCATTTCTCCTCCACTTTGATGGCTAATTGATACCACTTATTCATAGAAGTGGGAGTGTGTATTCTTAGTTCCTCTTGAATGGGTAACTTGAGTCCATTCATATACCTAGTAAGTTTTTCCTCCTCATCCTCCACTCTGTTAATCTTTATACACAACTTTAGGAACTCCACTATAGAGGAACTAACATCTAAGTCTTTTTGTTTCAGACTCTGCTTCCTCCTATAGAGGTACACTCCATAGTCTAGACTCATGCACATAGGTTTCTCTTACTAGTGCCACCATTCTATCCCAAGATGAGATCATACATCTACCTTTATTCACCCTTTCAGTCTAGATGAATTTCCACCAAGCTAGGGCTACCCTCTTCAACTTGGACTTTGCCATTTTTACTCTTTGTTTCTCTAGAATGTCTTCACATTGAAAGAAACCTATTAGGGCCTAAATCCAATCAAAGGCCACAACAGCATTCATCTTTCCATTGAGAGTTGGTAGTTCCAACTTCCCCTCCATGGTCCTCTTCTCCATGGATTTGAGAGCAATCAATAAAGGTCTTTGTTTTTTAGGCACTTCTATCTTGATTAGGGTCTTCTACTTCTTCATCATTGTCATCTTCTAATTGTGCCTCTATGTTCTTATCCAACTTGCTTTCAAGTTCCTTCAACCTTTTTGCTAGAGCAACATTTGTTGCCCTATGTTCTCTCATGATCTTTGCAAGTTTTGCATTAGTTACCCTTGTAGGTATTTATTCTTCTTCAATAAGAGACATGGATCTAACACTACTTGATTCAATGGAATCTGGTGGAGTCATCCTTTGATGATCAACTAGTCCTTAGATCCTCTTTACTAAAGATATTCCAAACAAAGTATCCTTTGATCATGTCCAATTGTGCTTAACCACCAATCAAAAGTGGCCAAATTGGATGTTAGGTTATCAAAACCAATTTCCAAAACAAGGACATCCGAACCACAAGGAAGACCCTTCAAATAATACAATTTATCACAAATTTCCTAATAATGCACAAATTGACAATTTTTGACACAAGACCCCAAAACACATAAAAGAACCAAGGGTGACTCAAGGTTGAATTTGTGGTCTATTTAGGTCCAATATGAAGTATATTAATATTCAAAACCATACTGTGAAACATTTACCTTATGGTTGTTTTAAAAATCCACTATTTTAGGCTTGTAGCCCTTTTTCATGAAATTTTGGGTTAACTTCAACAATCTCCACATAACTAGTGCAAGAGCACCTAGGTAGGCTAGTGGTAGACCTAGGGCTTCTTATATTTTTTTCTTGTAGTGATTTCACCCATGTAACTAGATTAATAAGAGGACTAACTTGGTCCTAAGGTGTGGATAAGTAGATTGGAAGAGCCCAAAATGGTGAAGTTGCGCATAGTTGCTCAAAATTGCTCATTTGGCTCTATAGAGCATTTTTAGGTTTTGGTGGTTAAATAGGTCAAGTAAGTGTTTTACGTATCTTATTAGGTGTTTAGGAACCATTTAAGGCCTTCTTCATAGTTTGGTATCAATTGGAGCAAGTTTGAGAAGTAGATTTTAAAATTGCAAAAATTGCTCAATCTTGCAAAAGTTGTCATTGACAACTTTTTGACAATTTCTTACAAAAAGAGGAACTTATTAGTTAGAGATCTTCAACTACCTAAATCAGTTTGGAACATTCATTTTAAGCCTATATAATTTCATTCGCCACCTATTCAATGGGTTGGAGAAAGTACACTTTGCATTGTACGGTCTGGAAAGCAAGTGATGAACATCAGTTTTATGTTTTTTAGAGTTTTTGGCATGTTTACAGATTAGTTTCAGTTATGTTAGTGTTGGAAGTGTTAATAGATATCATTCAAAGGTTCTATATTTATTTTATTTGTCATTTATCAAGGTTTTGTGTGTGTGTGTGTGTGTGTGTAATTAATATTTTGTTTCTTGTCAATATGTTGTCCTGAGACAAGCTATTTGCACAAATAGGGTTCTAGGGCCACTTACTACCATTGGAATTGTATGGTTTCTTGGGATTTGGAACTAGACTACATGTACTCCATGTTTAGTAGATATGGGCCCATAGAAAGCACAACATTTCTTTTTAAGGTGATGCCCTAGGCAAGTCATTTCAACTTGAATATGAACCAAAGAGTAGAGAAAGATCTATGGAGAGGATTGAACATGTTGATACTTCAATCCAAGCATGTGGAGAGTGAGTAAGTGTCATAGAATACCGTTATCTTAAGGAGAATTTTTGGTGTGTACCCTAAGGAATGCAAAATGAGTTTTTGCATTAGATAACATGTAAATCCTTGAAACCCTAATTTCTAGAGTGAAATTGTGCCCATACAGTATAGAAAAGTTGGGAACCCAAGACCTTAAAAATATTCAAGATCATTGAAAAGGGTATTGGTATTGGTAATTTGTTTAGGTACTTGTTAAAGGGTTTTTTTAAGATATTCCTATTTTGTGTATTTGGAGGGCTAATGCTTGTAGCCTTTTTCCAAGCATTTGAGTGCAATTACACTTGTGGATTGCAATTTGATTAGGGTTGTGGCCTTGTTTTGGGTTTGGAGTCTTGGAGAGAGACCTAAGGCTTACCTAGATGTCCATTTGATCATGTGGGAAGATCCAATGAGAATTGGGGCTATGTGTGTTGATGGGAGTTAATGAGGAAGCTTCTACTATCTAGTTGACATACACTAGTTAAAGTAGTAGGATCTATTGGATAGAATCCTCAGAGGCATAGGGTGTGTAGAAACCCTATTTGGTCAAGTGAATGACCTAGTGGAGACCTAGGAGAGCTTGGGGTTTTAGAGAAAGATTAGTTGTCACATAAAAGTAGTATCAAACCATGTTAAAGATTTTGGAAAAAGTGGTGTCTATCTACAGCTACTAAAGAATCAGTGAATGAAACCAGTATGGTGACTAATGCATAACTAGCCAAGGAAGTTGATGAGAAAAGGGAAAAGAATATAGTTCTTGAAGAAGCCCTAGCAGAGGTAAAGGTGAAATTGGATGCAGTTGTTGATGCAGCTAGGAGGAATGAAGAAGAGGAAAATGAGAAGGGTAAATAGGTAGAGATGAGGATGTAGTCCTTGAACCTAACCTTGTCTTGAATGAAGATCCCTTCTTAAAGGCTATCAAAGCCCTATGAGGAAAAGCTTTGGAAGGTGTGCCACTTTTCATTATAAAGATGGACATAGATGCAGTCATAGATTAGATAGATGGCATGGAGAACCATTTAAAGTGTGAAGTGATATCAGAGGCATAAAAGGTTAAGGTGACTAAGTCAAGTCTTAGAGGTTTAGCATTGACCTAGTGGAAATACCTAAAAGATGAAAGAGTCAACATGGGTAAGACTCCTATAGCTAATTGGAATGCTATGGTTACCAAAGTGAAGGAGAACTTTCTACCTAAATACTTTGAGATACAACTCCACAAAAGATGATAAGGACAAAATCAAAAAGACTTAGATGTAACCTCTTATACTAAGGAATTCCAGAGGCTATCTTTGAGATCCAAAAAGAAAGAACAAGAGCCAATCAAGGTGGCTATATTTTTGAGTGGTTTGAAGTGGAATATACAAGAGGAGCTCAGTTTGTGGGAACCTACCATTGTCCAAAGGTGCCACCAACTAGATCTAAAGGTAAAGGAAAATAAAAAAAGTAAAGGAGATTCCAACTTCAAAGATAGAAGTAAGGGCAAAAATCAGAGAGAACAAAGAGGAGGCTACCGATGCAGAGGTAATGAGTAGAAGAATCAAGGTGAGAGAAAGCTCACAGAGAAAACTAGTGAAAATTCCTCAAGAGGTGGTTATAATAGAGGGAGAGGCGACAGAGGAGGATCCAATAGGGGAAGAGGAATAGGTAGATACAACTCATCCTTTGCAAATATGAAATGTTATAACTATGGTAAGTTGGGACATCCATCCAATAGATTCCCACAAAAGCTTTCTTCCTCAAATCAAGAAAAAAGGATGCCATACGTCCAAGAGGGCAACTATAGCAAGGAATATGACATGGATCATATTGAGTCAGAGAAGGGAGAGAGTATCATATTTAGGAGAGTGTTGATCAAACAACCAATTCCTGATGAACCTAGTTATAGAAGGGCCTTTTTTAGGATAAAATGCAAAGTCCTAGGGAAAGTGTGCAAGGTGGTGCTAGATTTAGGGTCCACTGATAATGTGATATCAAAGGGGGTTGTTACTAATTTGAAACTGAAGAAGATTCCTCATTACAACCCCTACAAGGTCACTTGGCTTAACAAAGGGCAAAGTATCTTAGTTAATGAGAAAGCTTGGGTCGATTTTTCCATAGCTGAGTACAAGGATAAATTGTTGTGTGACATTTTGTCCATGGATGCTTGCCATATTTTTCTAGGTAGACCTTGGGAAATTTGATAGGGAGGTTGCGTATGATGGTAGGGATAATGCCATAACCTTTAAAAAGGGATTTAAGAGCTTTAAAATTCAGTTTTTGTTGGAAGGGGAGGAATCATAGTCTAAAGTACCTAGTGTATTGTTTTGTAGTGCAAAAGAATTTGTTATAGATCTTACAGGTGAGGAATGTCAAAGTTATGTAGTAGTGTTGAAGTCTAAAGCAAAAGAAAATTAATCAATGAACCCTTACCAATTGAAGTCCAAACTTTTCTTGAAAATTACAAAGACATAGTGAGTGATGGTACTCCAGCTACCCTACCTCCTAGGAGAGTTATATGACACCAAACTAATTTTGTTTTAGGTGCCTCCTTTCCAAATAAAGTAGCATACAAACTCACTCCATATTAGAACTTAGAAGTGGCAAGGTAAGTACAAGAATTGATGGATCAAGGTTTGATACAAAAGACCATAAGCCCATGTGCACTTCCTATTGTGTTGGCATCTAAGAAAGGGGAGAAATGGAGATTACATATAGACTCAAGAGCCATCAATAGGATCACAATCAAATATAGTTTTCCCATACTTAGGATTGAGGACCTTATAGATTGTCTTAGAGGAGCTAAATATTTCACTAAGTTGGATTTGAAGAGTGGTTATCACCAAATCAGGATAAAGGAGGGAGATGAATGGAAAACAACATTTAAGACTATTGATGGTCTTTATGAATGGCTTGTGATGCCATTTGGTCTTTCCAATGCTCCTAGCACATTCATGAGGCTCACGAATGAAGTGCTTAAGGACTTCATCGATAGATTTGTGGTGGTGTACTTAGATGATATACTCATCTATAACATGACTAAGGAGGACCATATCAAGCATGTAGAGGTAGTTTTGAAGAGACTTCATGAAGAGAAGTTAGTCATCAATCTTGAGAAGTGTGACTTCTTCAAACAAGAACTTGTGTACCTAGGCTTTGTGGTGTCTCAAGGAACATTGAAAATGGACAAGGAGAAGGTTGTTGCTATACTAGATTGGCCAACACCTACCACATCTATTGAGGTAAAAAAAATTCATCGATAATCCCAATTCTATAGGAATTTCATTAGGAATTTTAGTGGTATTTGTGAACCTTTTCTTGATACTATAAAGGCTGGAGTCAAGTATAAGTTTAAGTGGACTTTAGAATCTAACAAATCATTTGACATGTTGAAGAAACAAGTAGCTACTCAACCTATCCTAATATTTTCTAGTTTTGAAAAACTATTCACCCTAGAATGTGATGCAAGTGACTTAGTAGTAGGTGGGGTTTTGAGTCAAGAGGGTAGGCCAGTAGCCTTCTATAGTGAGAAACTTAATGAGCTAAGAAGTATCCATCCTATGACTTAGAGCTCTATGCCTTAGTTCAATGTCTTAGGAAGTAGAGACACTATTTGTTACCCAAAGAATTTTTTGTGTCTATAGATAATCAAGCTCTTAGCTACATCAACACTCAAGAGAAGTTTAGCAATAAAAATTTGAAGTGGATGGAGTATTTGCATGCCTTCACCTTCACAATCAAGCACACAAAGGGACAATTGAACAAAGTGGCAGATGCACTAAGTAGAAGGGTTGTGAAAGTTCAAGAGATTCAACTCCAAATCATTGAAAGAGAGATTTTTAAGAACCTCTACAAGGAAGATGAGGACTTTTCTGAAGACTACAAGGTATGCATTGATTTTGAGAATCATTTTCATAGAAAATTTTCAGAGTATACTTTGCAAAATGGATTTCTATTCAAGGGTAACCAATTGTGTGTGCCAACAGGTTCAATGAGAGAGAACCTAATATAGGAGAAACACAATGGCAACCTAAGTGGACACTTTGGTATGAGAAAAACCTTAAAATTAGTACAAAGGTTCTACCATTGGCCCAAGCTAGTGAAGGATGTGACCAAGTATGTGGAGAAGTGTATGGTATGAACGCAAGCCAAAGGAGGAATGAGAAATGCATGTCTTTATCAACCTTTACCAATTCCAAATAGGCCATGGGATTGTGAAAATATGGATTTTATTGTAGGTTTTCCCAAAACAAAGAAAGGGTATGATAGCATTTATGTTGTTGTTGATAGGTTCACCAAAATGGGGCATTTCATCCCATGTAGGAAAACTAATGATGCAAGTCATATTGCCCATCTATTTTTCAAAGAGATTGTGTAGATACATGGACTCCCATTAAGTATAGTGTCAGATAGGGATGTACAATTTATGAGCCACTTTTGGAAAATCTTATGGAGAAACCTTCGCACAAATATGTCTTTTGGTTCAGCTTACCATCCCCAAACTGATGGTCAAATTGAAGTGATTAAGAGGAGCATAGATAATCTTCTAAGGTGCCTAACTAAAGAATATGGTCAAAATCGAGATGTTATCATCTCACAAGAAGAATATGCCTATAATGATATTAGGAATAAGACTATTGGCAAGAGTCCTTTTGAGATTGTTTATGGAATGCATCCAAGGGGTGTATGTGAATTGAGGTATCTTGGAGACATGGATCAAAGAAGTGGTCAAGCTAAAAACTTTGTTTGAACCATGAAGGAGATTCAAGAGAAAGTCAAGAGGTCCATTCAAGCTAACACTCAAAAACTCAAAGCCAAAATAGATGAAAAGAGAAAAGATGTTCAGTTTGTTGTTGATGACTATGTTATGGTCTATTTGAATAAGGAAAGGCTTCAAAAAGGTGTGCCTACCAAGCTACAGATGAAGAGGGTAGTGTCTTGCAAAATCTTGGCAAGCTATGGAGAAAATGCTTATAAGGTAGATTTACCATCGAATTTAGGCATATCCCTTTTTTTTAATGTACAAGACTTTGTGGCATTCAAAGACACATTACCTCAGATCAGTCAAAATGTTCAAGATGATATTGAACCTATTGCAACACCTAGTGTAAGAAAGTTGGAGGAAGAGAAGGTGTTAGATTCAAGGCAAAAGGTGTATATGGAGCACCTCATCCAATGGAAGGGAAAGACAACTTTAGAGGATACTTGGGTTTCTAAGATAGAGTTCAAGAAGGTTGGCATTCCCCTAGACATGTTGCCCTCAAGTACAAATTAGATTTTTTTTATGGGGGGAGTATGGTGCAGGAGCACCTAGGTAGGATAGTGGTAGACCTACAACTTCTTAAATGTTTTGGCTTATAGTGATGCTAGCCAAATCACTAGATCAATAAGAGGACTAACCTAGTCCTAAGGTGTGGATAGGTAGGTTGGAAGAGCTCAAAATGATGAACTTGCCCATAGTTGCACAAAATTGCTCATTTGGCACTATAGAGCATTTTTGGGTTTTGGTGGCTAAATAGGTCAAGTAATTTTTTTGAAGACATTATTAGGTGCTTAGGAACCATTTAAAGCCTTTCTCATAGTTTGGTATCAGTTGGAGCAAGTTTGAGAACTAGATGTTTAAATTTTCAAAAATTGCTCAATCTTGCAAAAGTTGTCACTAACAACTTTTTGACACTCTTGCAAAAAGAGCAATGTATACGTTAGAGAACTTAAATTATCTAAATCAGTCTGGAACATTCATGTTAAGCCAATATAAGGCCATTCTCCACCTAGTCAAGGGGTTGGAGAAAGTACAATTTTCATTGTACGGTCTGGAAAGCAAGAGATGAACAACAATTTTATGTTTTTTAGAGTTCTTGGCATGTATACAGATTAGTTTCAGTTCTATTAGTGTTGGAAGTGTTAGTAGATATCATTAATAGATTTTTTACTTAGTTTATTTGTCATTTAGCAATGTTTTGTGTGTGTAAAATAAATATTTTATTTCTTGTCAGTCTGTTGTCCTCATACAGCTTGTTTGTACAAATGGGGTTCTAGGGCCACTTCCCACATTTGGCATTGTATAGTTTCTTGGGATTTGGAACTAGACATTATGTACTCCATGTACTCAATTATAGTAGATATGGGCCCATGAAAAACACAACATTTCTTTTTAAGGTGATTCCCTAGGCAAGTCATTTTAACTTGGCTAGGGATCACAAAGCAGAGAAAGAGCTATAGAGAGGATTGAACATGTTGATACTTCAATCCAAGCATGTGGAGAGTGAGAAAGTGTTGTGGACTATCCCCAATCCTAAGGAGAAGTTTTGGTGTGTATCCCAAGGAATGCAAAATGATTTTTTGCATTAGACTACATGTAAACCCTTAAAACCCTAATTTCAAGATTGAAATTGTGCTCGTACAATATGAACACGTTTGGAACCCAAGACCTTCAAAATATTCAAGATCACTGAAAAGGATATTGGGAATGGTAATTTTTTTGGGTATTTGTTAAGAGGTTTTTTATTTAAGAGCATCCTAGTTTGACGTGTTATCTTGCTCATTTGTGTTCATTTGGCTAGTTGTTGTTGAGTTACAGTCATTGTCGAGTTGCAACAATTATTGAGTGCCAATAATTTTGTAGTATAAGTTGAGTTGAAGTTATCTTATGTCATGTTAACATTTGTATTAGTGTGTTATCCCATCTCACTCTATAGTTTGTACCAAGTTCCATAGTGTGTGTCGAGCTATCCTTCATGTGCCGAGTGATCCTTCATGTATCGAGTGTTCCTATTGATGCCAAGTATCAACATTTTGGATGAGTTTTCTATGTTTTGGTTCTTAAAAGGAGCCAACTTGTAGGATTAGTGTTTTGGTTGCAACAATTATTGAGTGCCAATAATTTTGTAGTATAAGTTGAGTTGAAGTTATCTTATGTCATGTTAACATTTGTATTAGTGTGTTATCCCATCTCACTCTATAGTTTGTACCAAGTTCCATAGTGTGTGTCGAGCTATCCTTCATGTGCCGAGTGATCCTTCATGTATCGAGTGTTCCTATTGATGCCAAGTATCAACATTTTGGATGAGTTTTCTATGTTTTGGTTCTTAAAAGGAGCCAACTTGTAGGATTAATTCATATAGAAACTTTTATGATAAGATCTTGTCTTGAGATGTGTGCAGACCATCTTTGGGTCGGCCTTTCTATTTTGTAATGTTCTAGAATCTTTTAGAAGCTATTTTGGCAAGTATAAATAGGGTGTTTAGGCTTAGGTTAGAAGTAAATATTTTTGGTAAGATATTTGTGAGAGATTTGGGGAAGGACTAAGAAAGTTTGTTGCATATGTTTCTGGAAGTATGAATTTGAAGGAGGATCTTAGATCTTGAATGTATATTGTATCTGGTCATAAACTAGAAGGCCTTACAGCTAGGCATGTATGTTGATATTTTGATGAATCAATAAAAGTGTTGCTCTCTCTCTCTCTCTCTCTCTCTCTCTCTCTCTCTCTCTCTCTCTCTCTGATGTTGTTCTCTTTTTGTGTTTGCTTCTATTGTGTTAACTCTGCAAGGTTGGTTAGATTGTGGAGTGTACCTTTGGCCTTAGTTCTTCTTTACCTCCTTGCATCAGGTGGTATCAAAGCTTAAGGTTCATCCTTATGGAGATTAGATTGTGTAGAACCCTGATTGGAAAGTGGTTGTAGGGTTGCAAATCTATGGATTTGACCTATAACTTGCAAAGGGTTACGATATTGTAGGAACCTAATTTGTAAAGATGGTTTGAGGTAGAGAAAATGTTGATAATGCAATATTGGATACATTGACACAAATTGCAGCCAAATTATATATTGTGGAGACAACCCAGAGGAGAGGAGCACATCTTGAGGATGTGAATGATGATGAAGTAGTAGCACCAAACCCTAATCTAGAATTGGAAGAAGATCAAGATGAGGAAAGATTGCTGAGAGTATTCTCTAGGGCACATTCAAAGCCTGTTGTAGAATTTGTTCCTTATGATGGGAAATTGGACACAAATGTTGTGTTGGATTAGATCTTTAATATGGAGAAGTTCTTTGAGTATGAAAAACTCCTAATAATAGGAAGGTGAAACTTGATGTTACTAGGTTGAAAGGTCATGCTTCATTGTCATGGGAGCATTTGAAAACTAATAGACAAAGGAGAGGAAAGGAAAAGATTAGAATTTGGGTGAAGATGGTGAACAAGGTAAAGAACAAATTCTTTCCTATTTATTACCAAGTTAGCTTTGAGAAAGATGCAAAATTTGAGACAAAGAGACATGAGTGTGAAGGATTACATTGAGAAATTCTATAGATTGGACATCATATCTGAAAATGTGGATGATTATGTTGAGAAAATTGCTAGGTATCTAAGTGGATTGAGATCTAGAATTCAAGATGAGATAAGTTTTGTGAAATTGGAAAGTGTGGAAGAAGCATATCACTATTCCTTGAAAGCTACAAAGATCTTGACAAAGAAGCATGAACAAAGATAAACAGGTAGAGGTGGTAGATTCTAGAGAGACAAAGGTGGATCTTATGGAGAAGGTGGCAGATCTGATAGTTCTATGCAAGATAAAGGAAAATTTGAATCAAAGAATGATGATAAAGATAAGACTAAGTGGAAAGGTGGTAGTTCATACTGAGGAGGTGCTAGTTCTTACCAAGGAAGAGTTAATTCTTATTCTAGAGGTGGTTTTTGTGGTAATTGTTTAAGATGTGGTAAAGAAGGGCATATCTCTTTTGAATGTAGATCCTCTAAAAGTGGGCAAGGTAACCAAAATGTTTTGTTTCAAGGAGACATTGAGGATTCACCAAGTGTAAGGTTGGAGAAAATTTGATGGTGAGAAAAACCTTATGTAATAAGAAAAGTGATGAGGAACCTATCCTTTGAAGAAGTCTTTTCAAACCCAGATGTAAGATGGCTAGAAAATGCTGCAAGGTGATCATTGATAGTGGAAGTTCTACAAATTTGACATCAGAAGAGTTGGTTACAAAGTTGTAGTTGCAGAGGCCGAAGCATCCTAAACCCTATCATGTTACGTGGATAAAAAATGAGCATACGATTTTGGTAAGTGAGCAATGCATTGTGAAGTTCAAGATTGAACATTACTTTGATGAAGCATTGTGTGATATTATGCATATGGATTATTGTCATATTTTTTTGGGTAGACCTTAGAAATATGATAGATATGTTGTACATGATAAAATATTGAATCAATATACTCTTTGGGTGAATGAGAAGAAGAAAATATTGCTTCCTTTCATTGAAAATCCAAATGAGGTTAAGTGTACTACTATGAGAATTTGCATGGTTAATGGAAAGTAATTTTAAAAAGAAGTGAAGAAGAATCAAGTTTGTTTTGCTATAGTTCCTAGAGGATTGAGTGTTGATAGTAATGAGCGAGTAATAGAAGTTGGTAATGATTGAGTGACAATAGAAACTGGTGATATTAACTGAGTACCGGTAGAAATTATAGAATTGATGAATGAGTATAAGGATATTGTTGTAGAGGATATTCTTGATGGTTTATCTCTAGTAAGAAGAATAAGTCATTGTATAGATTTGATTCCTGGAGCTAGTTTTCTAAACAAAGCACCATATAGATTGACACTTATAGAGAATGAAGAACTTAATAGACAAGTGCATGAATTGTTGCAGAAAGTTTTGATCAGAGAAATTTTGAGTCCATGTGTTGTACCTATTATATTAGCACCTAAAAAGAATGGAGAATGGAGAATGTGTATCGATTCTAGAGCTATTAATAAGATCATAGTGAAATATAGGTTTCCTATGCTAAAGATGGATGACATAATGGATTGTTTCAGTAGAGCAAAGTATTTTACCAAGATTGATTTGAAGAGTGGCTATCATCATATCAAAATCAAAGAATGTGATGAATGGAAGATTGCTTTCAAGAAAAAAGATGGTTTGTATGAATGGTTGGTTATGCCTTTTGGTTTGACTAATGCACCTATACTTTCATGAGATTGATGAATGAAGTTCTAAAAAGATTTTTAGGTAAGTTTATGATTTTTTATTTGGATGACATTCTGATATTCAATAAGACTAAGGAAGAACATCTTGAGCAAGTTAGACAAGTATTGTAGAGGTTGAAAGAGGAGAAGTTGATGATTAATCTAAAAAGATGTTCTTTTATGCAAGGGGACATTGTGTGTTTGGGATTTATAATTTCATCTGATGGTTTGAGAATGGATCTTGAGAAGGTTGAAGCAATTTTGGAATAGCCTACACCTGAGAATGTGGATGAGGTAAGATCATTTCATGTTTTGGCTAGTTTTTATAGGAAGTTTATAAAGAATTTTAGTGTTGCTTCTAATGCTATGACTGAGACAATGAGAGGAGATAAAAAGGAATTCAAGTGGACACATGGAGTTGATAAGAGTTTTGAGACTTTGAAACAAAAGGTTTTTGAGTTACCTATATTGGCTTTTCCTAATTTCAATAAGGTATTTCAAGTTGAATGTGATGCAAGTGGTAGTGCAATAGCAATTGTATTGAGTAAGAAGGTAAACATGTTGCTTTCTTTAGTATGAAGTTGAATAATGCTAAAAGGAAGTATTATGTGTATGATCAAGAGTTTTATGTTATTGTTCAAGCTTTGAAGAAGTGGAGACAATATTTGATTCCTAAGGAGTTTGTGTTGTATACTGATCATAAAGCTTTATAGTACTTGGGAAGTCAACATAAATTGAATCAAAGACATATGAAGTGGGTTGAGTATTTGCAAACTTTTACATTTATGATAGAGTGGAGTTACAAACAAATTTGTTGATGCATTGAGTAGAAGACATTCTTTGTTGACTGAGAGGAAGGTTGAAGTTCTTGGTTTTGATGAGATGAAAGAGTTGTATGATACTGATCCTAATTTTTCTGAGGTGTGGAGAGAGTGCAGAGCACAAAATCTAACAAATCACATTAGTAAGTATGATGAATATTCTATTAAAGAAGGCATGTTGTTCAAAGGTATTTAGTTGTGTATCCCTAGAAGTTCTATGAGGTTGAATTTGACTAAAGAAAAGCATAATGGTGGATTGGTTGGACATTTTGGAATTGATAAGACATTGAGTTTGCTAAAAGAGAAGTATTATTGGCCCTACATGTATAAGGATGTTTAGAAATTTGTGAAGAGTTGTGGAGTTTGTCAAGTTGAAAAAGGATCGAGTCAAAATACTGGATTGTATACACCTATTTTTATTCCTGAGAAACCTTGGAGTGATATCAGTATGGATTTTGTTCTTGGATTTCCTAAGAAAACAAAGGGGTATGAATCTATATTTATTGTTGTGGATAGATTTTCTAAACTGGCTCATTTTATAGCATGTAAGAAGACATCAGATGTTGAGCATGTTGTTGAAATTTTCTTCAAAGAGATTGTTAGATTGCATGAATTACCAAGGAGTATTATTTTTGACAAAGATAATAAGTTTGTTGGTTATTTTTGGAGAACTTTATGGAAGAAGTTGGCGACTGGGTTGAAATTTAGTTCTACATTCCATCCGCAAACTGATGCACTAGAAGCTTGGGTCATTTTCCGAGATGTTTAGTTGAAGATGAATCATAGTATTGGCACAAGTTGAGTTTGTATATAATAATTCTATGAATAGGAGTACAGGGAAGACACCTTTTGAGATTGTTACTAAAATGAAGCCTAGAGGAGTATTAAATTCAAGGGATGTTACTGGTGAAGAGAAGAGAAGTGTTGCAGGAGAAGAATTTGTTGATTTTATGGAGTCTTTGCATAGGGAAGTGAAGCTAAAGATGGAACAAAGTAATCAAAAATACAAGGAGAATGTTGATAAGTCTAGAAGACATCATGTTTTTGAAGTTAGTAATGAGGTGATGGTTCATTTGAAGAAAGGAAGACATCTGTTTGGAACATACAGTAAGTTAAAGATGAAGAAGTTTGGACCTTATAAGATTTTGAAGAAGTTTGATAGTGGAAATGCTTATGAAGTTGAGTTACCTGATGACATGGATATATCTCCTATATTCAATTTTGTTGACCTGTATAAATATCATGAGTTAGATGATGAAGTTTTTGTACCTGATGATTATCCTTAGAAGCAAATTGAAGAGGTTGAACACATATTGGATCAGAAAGTTGGTAAAATTACAGGAGGACAAGACTACTATGAGTATTTGGTAAAGTGGAAAAATAGACCAGTTGAAGATGCTACATGGACTTCTCAATCTAAGTTGGATTTAGCTCAGGTTATGACACTTGCATGATTCAAGAGAATCATTTATTTCTACCCCGGTTGTTTGATGCAAGAGCATCCTAGGTTGACATGTGATCATGCTCATTTGTGTTCATTCTGCCAGTTGTTGCCGAGTTGTAGTCATTGCTAAGTTGTAGCAATCGTTGAGTGCTAGTAATTTTGTACTGTAAGCTGAGTTGAAGTTATCCCATGTCATGTTAACATTTGGATTAGTGTGTTATCCCATATCACTCTATAGTGTGTTTCTAGTTCCACAATATGTAGCGAGCTATCCTTCATGCGCTAAGTGATCCTTCATGTGTTGAGTGTTCCTATTGATGTTGAGTATCAACATTTTAGACAATTTTTTTGTCTTTTGGTTCTTAATGGGAGCTAACTTGTGGGATTAATTTTGATCATGACTTTTATGATAAAATATTTTCTTGGGATGTGTGCAAACCATCTTTGGATCAGCCTTTCTATTTTGTAATGTTCTAAAATCTTTTGTAAGCCATTTTGGCTAGTATAAATAGGGTGTTTAGGCTTGTATAAATAGGGTGTTTAGGCTTAGGTTAGAAGTAGATATTTTTTGTAAGAGATTTTAGAGAGATTTGGGGAAGCACTGAGAAATTCTATTGCATATGTGTCTAGAAGTGTGAATTTGAAGCAAGATCTTGGATCTTGAAAATATGCTATATATGGTCGTAACCCAGAAGGCCTTACAGTTGGGCATGTATGCTAAATTTTTGATGAATCAATAAAAGTGTTGTTCTCTCTCTCTGTGGTGTTGTTCTCTTTGTGTGTTTGCTTCCCTTGTGTTAACTCTGTAAGGTTGGTCTTTGGCCCTAGTTCTTCTTTACCTCCTTGTGTCAGTTTTGTAAGATATTCTAGTTTTGGTGTACTTGGAGGGCTAATCCTTGTATAATTTTTCCAAGCATTTGAGTGCAATTACACTTGTGGATTGCAACTCGATTAGGGATGTGGCCTTGTTTTTGGTTTGGAGTCCTAGAGAGAGGCCTAAGGCTTACCTAGATGTCCATTTGATCATGTGGAAACATCCAATGAGGATTGGGGCTGTGTGTTAATGGGAGTTAATAAGGAAGCTTTTACTATCTAGCTAATGTACACTAGTTAAAGGAGTAGGATTTATTGGATAGAATCCTCAGAGGCGTAGGGTGTGTAGAAACCCTATTTGGTCAAGTGAATAACCTAGTGAAGATCTAGGAGAGCTTGGGGTTTTAGAGAAAGATTAATTATCACATAAATAACCCTATAAATAAATCAAATATTTGAATATCCTTTTGGGGTCTACTAAACATACCAAAGCAGTAGGACTGATGGATGAAAACAAAATAGGTTTTTCCCAACTTATTCCTTAGGCAATTAGCCCTATTAGGTCTATAAATAGAAAATAGGTATACCTTGAAAAGGTCCAAACTTCAAAATAAAACTTGAATCATGAAGTGAAAAGAAAAAACAAGTTCTAAACCTAATTTCAAGGTCTGGTGATTCTTCTGGAGCAAGTTATGGGAGATGTTGATCCACACTATAAGCATGCATGACTTGCATGCCTAGGGCATAAATTTTCTCATTTCCATATTCACATACAAACTTAAGACCAAATTCATCTTAAATTACATAATCCACACTTGGATTTCACTAGAGGGCATTAATTCCCATGGTGAAATCCTGAGATATGACAGTTTCTTATTGAAACCCTAGATATGACAACTTTTCAGAGCAACTTCTATAAAAATATCAATATATTAAGTTAGGAGATTGATTAGGACCTCAAACTAAATGCATTGGAAAGGTAATTCATCCATCTATCTAGAAATGTAGGTTGATCACCCTGGTGTGTTCGTATAGATTGTTATAACATGAAAATGGCAAGAAACCTCAGTTGTTTTTATTGATTTGAATGCAAAAGTACATCATGATACCTACCACCTATTTGAAAGGGCTTATGTAGGCATCCCCAATGGTCACAATAGATTTTCAAACCATTTTTGGCTGTTGGGGAGTCAAATTAGAAATTATGCAACTTTTTCCTAAAAGTTGCTTGACAACTTTTTAGCAGTTTTTGCATTTTATGCAACTTTTGCAATTTATGAACAAAACATGTTCAAACCTTAACTAAATGACCCAAATAGGATCAAAACATGTTAAAAACATGAAAACATAAAATATCCTAATATTTTAAGTCATTTGACCACCTTTGACCATAGTTGACCAAGGACTTATAATTATACCAATCTTGGAACTAGGCCTTAAAATAGGTCCAAATACTTAAATGTTAATTCTAACCTATCCTATAGGTTCTTAGGACTTTGAAGATTCCTCATTTGTTGTGGGTGCTCCTCCACCACTAAACTTGCAACCCTAAACCATAAATCGTAAACTTCTAAGCCTATACACTAAACCTATAACCCTCAACCCTAAATAGTAAACACTATATCTTAAACCCTAAACATAAATCCTAAACCCTCAAATTGTAACCCTATACCTTAAAACCTAAACCTATGACCCTAAATCCATCACCCTAAACACTAAACTTGTAACCCTAAACCTTAAATGCTAAACATTTAACATTATACCCCTAAACCCTAAACCCTGAACCTTCAACCTTAAAGCATAAACATAAACCCTATAATCCTAAAACATAAACTCTAAAACCTAAATCTTATACTCTAAAATTGTAACCCTAAACCCTAAATTCTAGATCCTACACCCTAAACCATAAAATGTAAACTGTAAACCCTATACCCTAAAACTGTAACCTATAACCCTAAACCATAAACCATAAACCATAAATTGAAAACTATAAAATTTTAACACTAAACCCTATACCCCTTCCCTAAAGCCAAAAGATAAACCCTAAACCCTATACTTGTAACCCTAATCTCTAAACAACCCTAAACCCTAAGGGCCCATTCGGTTGCAGGCATAGAAATGGAGCATATTGGGAATATGAATGGCTATTCCAATAACAACTATTTTTTGGAATGAGTATAAGCTCATTTTAGAGGCAAAATGACAATATGTAAGTACTCTTATTTCCTATTCCAATTGACAAACCAAATAGAAAATAGAAAATGTATTCAAATTTTTTTATTACTATTCTAGCAACCAAACAAGCCCTAAACTTGTAACCCCAAATCGTATAACCTAAATTCTATAAACTAATAAACTTGTAACCTGTAACCTTTTACCCTAAACTAGTAACCCTAAACTTGTTACCCCAAACCCAAACCCTAAACCATAAACCTATAACTATAACCCTAAATTATAAACCCTAGACTTGTAAGCCTAAACCCTAAACCTATAACCCTAAATCCTAAACCCTCTACCCTAAACCCTAAACCCTAAGCTTGCAACCATATACCCTAAACCTGTAACCCTAAACCTTAAACCTTAAACCATAAACCATCAACTTTTTACCCTCAACCTCCAACCTTATCCCCTAAACCCTAACTCTAAATGTTGAACTCTAAACCCTAAACACTAAACTTGTAACCCTAAACCCTTTACTCTAAACTCTAAATCCTTAATGTGTAACCCTATACCCTAAATTTATAACCCTAATTCCTAAACCTTAAACAATAGACTCAATACCCTAAACTCTAAACTACATGTAACCATAAACCCTAAACCATATATACTTTAAACCCTAAGCCCTCAATTGTAAACCTATAACCCTAAACCCTTCTCTAAACTTGTAACCCTAAATACTAAACCTATATAGCCTTGAACCCTAAATTATAAACCCTAAATACTAAACCTATAACCTTGAACCCTAAACTATAAACCCTATACCCTAAAAAATTAGCTTTTACGCCTAAACCCTATATCATTAAGGCAAAACCCTAAACCTATAACCCTAAACCCTATGCCCTAAATTCTATAAAATAAACCCTAAACCTGTAGCCCTAAAACTAAAATATTATACCTTAGACCTTAAAATTGTAATACTTAACCCTAAACTCTAAACCCTATCCTGTGAACCTAAACCCTAAACTATGAACCCTTAACCCTAAACACTAAACCATAAATTTGTAACCCTAAACCATTAAACCCTTTACCCTAAACCCTCAACTTGTAACCATAAACCCTAAACACTAAACTTGTAACCCTATACCCTAAACCTGTAACCATATACCCTAAATCTATGAGCCTAGAACCCTCAACCCTAAACCTTATACTCTAAACCCTAAACTCTAAACTTGTGACCCCTAACCCTAAACCTTAAACCCTAAACCCTAAACATGTAATCCTAAACCCTAAACCCTAAACATGTGACCTTAAATTGTAAACCATATATACTAAACTATATACCTTATACCCTATACCCTAAACCCTAAGCTTGTAACCCTAAACCCTCCATCCTAAACATGTAACCCTAAACCCCTAACTACCAACCTTATCCCTTGAACCCTAAACCCTAAACTCTAAACTCTAAAAATATAACCCTAACCCATATACCCTAAACCCTTTATCATAAATCCCAAATACTAAACCCTAAACTTGTAACCTATACCATAAACCTATAACCCTAAATTCTAAACCAAAAAAACTATACCCTAAAACCTAAACCCTAAACTTGTAACCTTAAAACATAAAGCCTAAACCCTAGACCTAGAACCCTAAAACTTGAACTTATAAGCCTGAACCCTATACCCTAAACTTGTAACCTTAAACCATAAACTTTATACCCTAAACCTTAAATCCTAAACTTATAACCCTAAACTCTAATCCCTTTACCCTAAACTCTAAACTCTAAACCCTAAACCCTAAACCCTAAACCCTAAACTTCTAACCTTATACCCTAATCCTTAAATCTTGAACCCTAAACCCTAAACTTGTAACTCTATACCCTAAACCTATAACCTAACCCCTAAAAACTAAATTTATAACCCTAAAGCCTAAACTCTAAAGCTTAATTTTGTAGCCCTAAACCCTGAACCCTAAATGTGTAACCCAAATCCCTATTCCCTAAAGCCTAAAGCCAAAACTTGTAACTCTAAACCCTAAACCCTAAACATGTAACCATATACCCTAAAATTATAACCCTAATCCCTAAATGGTAAATTGTAAATACAATACCCTAAACCCTAAAATTTTAACCCTAAACATTAAACATGTAGCCCTAAACCCTAAACCTATCACTCAAAACCCAAAACTTGTAAACCCAAACCCTTAACCCTTAACCCTAAACCATAAACCGTAAATCATGTACTATAAACCCTAAACCCTAAAATTTTAACCCTTAACCCTCAACCCTATCCCCTGTCCCCTAAACCCTAAACCCCAAACCTTGAACTTGTAACACTATACCCTATACCTATAACACTAAAGCTTGAACCATATATTATAAACCCTAAATCCTAAACTCTAAACTTGTAACCCTAAACCCTAAACCCTAAACCTAAAACCTTAAATCATAAATCATAAACCCTAAACCTTATATCGTACACCCTACACCCATCATCCTAAACCCTAAAACCTAAAGCCTAAAGCCCGAATTCTCAACCCTAAACATATAACCTTAAACCCTAAACCCTAAATCTTATATCATAAACCCTAAACATGCAGCCTAAAAACTGAAATCATGTAGCATAAACCCTAAACCCTTAAATTGTAACACTAAACACTAAATCCTAAACCCCTAAACCTTAAACCATGAACTCTAAACCCTCAAACCCAAACCCTACCCCTATAACCCTAAACCCTAAACCATAAATTTGTAACCTTAAACCCTTGACCCTAAACTCTAAACCCTAAAATTATAACCCTAAACCCTAAACTTGTAACCCTGTACCCTAAACCTATAACCCTAACCCTAAACTTGTAACCCTAATCCCTAAACCTCTAAAACTAAACCATAAACCATAAACATGTAACCTTAAACTGTAAACTATATATACTAAACCCTATACCTTATACCCTATACCGTAAACCCTAAACCCTAAATTTGTAACCATATATCCTAAACCATAAATTGTAAACCCTGTACCCTAAACCTGTAACCCTATAACCCATATCGTAAATCCTATACCCTAAACCCTAAACTTGTAACCCTAAACCCTAAATCTTATACCCTAAACACTAAACTTGCAACCCTAAATCATAAACTTGACCCCCTATACCCTAAACCTATAACCCCCTAAACTATAAACCCTATATTCTAAGCCCTAAACTCTAAAAGCTATACTTGTAACCCTAAACCCTAAACCTTAAAGCCTAAACCCTAAACTTGCAACCCTAAATCGTAAACCCTATATCCTTAACCTATAACCATAAACTATAAAACTTAAACCCTAAACCCTATAAACTATAACCTATACCCTAAACTAGCAACCCTAAACCCTAAACTTATAACCATATACCCTAAATCTTACACTCATGACCGTAAATTGTATACCATAAATTTGTAACACTAAACCCTAAACTTATAACTATAAACCCTAAATCCTTAACCTTGAACCCTAAACATGTAATGCTATACCCTAAACCCTATTCCCTTAAACCCTAAATTTGTAACACTAAACCTTAAACCCCAAACCCTAAACCCCAAACCTTTAACCTCTAACCCTAAATCTATAACTTTAACCTATAACCCTAAATGTTACAAGAGCAAACCATACAGAGCATGCTACATGAACTAACATGGTTAAATATACTATAGGAATAAAAAAGGATGAAACTATAATTTTATATTGCACAATAGGAAGACATAACAAAGATGATGCTATAGGAAGTGCATAAACTATGAAGAAAGTTGATGTCATGTTTTAAGTGTGTTTTCAATTTTGATGTTTGTAATAAAGTCCTACGATGTAGTGGCATAAATGTAATAATGATCCTATAAGTTCTCCAATTATAGCCACTTGGGACAAAGTTAATTTCATTTTAAGTTGAGTCAATTTTATTATTTTTGTGTTTGTGTGTGTTTTAAATAATTAAGCCAACTAGGAAATCGATGGCTTAAGGAAACTTAAAACAACTGAAAAAGTTGGCGGCAGATTCTAATGCCTGATCGATCCCTTATGATTCAAAAATGGTTTTTGGTTTCTTCTTTTTGTTGACATTTCATCTTCCCAATAGAAGAGATGGGAAGTATTGAAAAGGAAGATTATATACTTGAATGGCATTGGATACAACAAAGAAGAATAGAAAGAGTTTTGAGTTTTTCTGATTTTGTGAGTTTGTTATTTAAATGTATGTTTTTTTCCTTTTTTTCTTTCCTAAATCAAAACACTAAATTCTGAGACTACATTAATTATTCATAAATTAGTGAAGTACTTGTCTAGTTTCAAATCCAAATTTAAGCTTTCTAGTTTGGAATTTGTCAAGGGAAAGTTGACTTCGTGTATCATTGAATGTAAATATTCGTTGTTTTGAGGGTCACAATAGCAGATGAAAGTCTTTTAGACTCTTTGCAATTTATTTTTTGGGATCACAATGAGATGTGTAAATATGTTTTTATTTCCTTTCATTTTTATTAATTCATTTATTTCTATATGTGCCCGCGCAGAAGGAAGCTCTTGAAAATGGTGAATATCTTCATATATTCATCGACTTGTTGAGATCACATAACTGATATGTGATGATGGTGAAGATTGATTCAAACATTGAAGTTGTAGATTTTGTTAATGATAAAAAATATCATGTTCAATGGTCAGTTTGTGATCAAGTTTTAAATCCTTGCATGCAAAAAGGTGGTGTAGATCTGAACATAGATAAATGTTGTTTGATAGTTAGTTTGTAGTCAGGTTAATGTTCATTTTTTACATTAGACAATGATGAAGTTTTCTACATATTTTAATTATAAGGAAGAGTCTAGTCAGTTTAGATTAAGACTACATAGACAAATCTAATGTTGCTATAAGAGGTCAAAGAAGTTCCTATCGCATGTTAGTCTATAAGTTGGTACTAATAGAATCAATAGGATATCAATTTGAGTTAAGGGGAATAATTGATCCTAAAGGTGTATGAACCCCTTGATGAAGACTTAGTCAAGTGATTTATTTCCTCCTAAGTTTTCCAAGGTGAGGCTCTACATCATGTTTGGTATCAGGTGAACCCACAATAGTGGGTTACACTTTTTCGGAGGAAGAAATTCCTCCCAAATTGTGAAAAATGATTTTTTTGCCCAAAAAATTTTGATAGAAAGTACTCATATAGTTTCTATCAAAACTAATTTGTAAAAAGGGTCCTAAATAGTTTTGATCGAAACTATTTAGGACAAAAAAATATCATAAATAGTTTCGATAGAAACTATTTAGTTTCTATCGAAACTATCTAAAAAATTTCGATAGAAAGTTAGTTTCTATCGAAACTAGAAAACTAGATGTCTTTTGCAAATTCTATAATAGTTTCAGTTGTTTTCATGGCTTCCAGGCTCAATTACCAAGTCTAGATGGAGCACTAAAATCATGTCATTTTTCATGATAGAAGTACTCTGAATGAGCTTTCTAATGACTATGAATTTGCTAAATTTTGAATTTTTTAGGTATATGTTTTTGCACATGAATTGAATAGAGGTTTGTTATAAAAAGTAAATTTCTATATTGAACACTCATGGAAAAATAGTAACTAAGAAAAAAAATAATTGAAAAATAACTACGGTCTTCGTATTCAAGTCCTCTATCAATCAAAAAAAGAAATTTTGAAATCAGGTAAATATATAATAAGTTACATGTGTCAAAAGCCATGTATGTCTAGATTCATGTTAGGTCAACTTTAAACGCTAAAAAAAAATGAAATACTAAGGATAAAAACATCATATCACCTCTATGGTTTTGGTATGGATGTCAACAAACTAAATTTGAAAGAATCACATTAATATGTATTGTAGAAAAAAAGTTATGTGTGTCAAAAACAATGTCACTTTTTAAAAATCAAGTTTTTGATAACATACCAGTTTTCATGGGAGAAAAAAAAATTAAATCAAATCAAGTCAAATTTTTTTTAAAAATATATATTTAGATTCTACACAGAAAATCCTAAAAGACTCTAGTTTACTTCATCTTCAAATTCCTAAAATGAGCATATGTCTATGCCAAAAATTATATGTTATTGAAATAGGCCATTCCTATTCCCAATTTGATTTTTTCAAATTACATAATTTTTTCAAATCCGTTGTGATTGTGCGGGCATAATTTTTCAAGTATTATCATGGAGACTAAATTTTGTGTCTTTTCTTATATAAATGAACATATTTTACTAGTTTAATGAAGTTTTTTATTAAAAAAAAAATTTACATTTTTTTTTACATTTTTATTATTGTATCTATTTGTTTGAAAAATAAAATAAATTATATTTCTCATTAACTTCAATGAATAAAATAAAAATGAAAAATATTAACCTTTTTACCATTATTAAAAAAAACCAAAAAATAATAAATTAAAACAAAAAAAATTAAGGGAATTTTTTTTTAAAATACAAAACTTAACCTTGTTATTATTCCATTTTTGTACTACCAAACAATGGATTAACATATTTCCAATTGAATTCCAGGTTAACCAAATAGGATTGGAATTGTTGTTTTCTATTCACATTCCCCATTTCCATTCCCATTCCATTTTTCTATTCTAATTCTCAATTTCTATGCCAGCAACCAAACCAGCCCTTAGAGAATTACTTTGAATGTGAGAAGATTTTAGAATCACAAGAAGTGAAGTTGGCTAATTCTAGGATGAAGGGAGCATCCCTTACATGGCAGAATTTTCTACAAGAAAAAAGAGTAAAGGAAGACAAGAAGAAAATTTGTTCATGGAAGAATATGGTGTCTATGGTAAAAGAGACTTATCTTTCTGAAGATTATGAAGTACATTTACACGAGAAGTGGCAGAATCTCAAACAAAGAGATATGGATATTTGCACTTATACAAAAGAATTCCAAAAATTGAGTCTAAGATCAAAATTGGCAGAACCTGAGAGTGTCAAGGTAACAAATACCTAAGTGGTCTAAGAATGAACATACAAGACGAATTGTAGTTGTTGAGTCCTAATAGTGTAGCTAAGTGTTACCAAATAGCTTTGAAAGTGGAGGAGAAAATTAAAAGAAGACAAGACAATAGAAACAGAAGTAGACAAAGACAGTCATTCAGAGGAAGAGGCACATTTAGAGGAAGAAGCCTAAATTTTTAGCCACAACCAGAAACACATAATGAAATGACCAAGTTTAATAATTTTAGAGGAAATTTTAGAGATAGAAGACCAAATTTTAGAGTAAGATCACTAGGAAGAATGAATGGAACAATAAGATGTTATAATTGTAACCAAGAAGGTCACATGTCACACAAATGTCCAGCAAAGGAAATCTCTAGTACTCATGGATAAAGGAGAATACACCTTGTACAAGAAGCTGATTCAAAAAATTATTTAGACACTTATGGTTATTCAAAGAGAGGGGAAGCCCTTATGATGAGAAGAACACTTCTAAAGATGCCTATAAAAGTAGAACCACCACAAAGGAAATCTATTTTTAGAACTACTTGTAAGTTTGGAGGAAAAGTTTGCAAGGTATTGGTATACTCTAGTTCTACAGAAAATTTTGTAGCCCTTGAAATGGTGGAGAAGTTAAAATTACCAGGAACACCTCATCTATATCCTTACAAAGTGCCTTAGCTGAATAAATGACAACAAATTATAGTTGAAGAACAAGCTTGGGTTGAATTTCATATTGGAGCATACAAAGATAGATTATTGTTTGACATTGTTAATATGGATGCACGTCACTTACTTTTTGGTGGACCATGGCAATATGATCTCAAGGCACAACATGATGGAGTAAAGCACACATAAACCATTACAAAGATTGGAAAGGTGATTGAATTAATACCTCTAACCGAACCAAGCCAAGAAGAAGAAAAAGCTACAAAAGCTAAGACTGTGGTAGTGGGTAAGAAAGAATTTCTAAAAGAAGTTAAAGGAAAGAAGTGTCCCACTCTTTGCATTGATTCCAGTGCTCAAAGATAAATTATAGAAGGATGCTAAAAATCAGATTGATTAGAAATAGAAAATTCAAACTTGAAGGTGGAAGTGGTAGAAAAGAAGACAACAAGGTAGTGGAAGAAGTTAAACCAATTCTAGATAAGTATAAGGAAATCATAGCTAATGGAATGTTGAGAAGTTTCCCACCTATGCAAGAAATCAGGCATTGTATTGATCTCATACTAGGTTCAACATTACCCAACAAGGATGCATACAAGCTAACCCCACAAAAGAATGAAGAAATAGAAAGGTTAGTTGAATAATTACTTGAAGTTGGTTTGATTGTAAAGTGTCTAAGTCCATGTGCAATACCTGCAGTCCTAGCACCTAAGAAAGATGGAACATGGAGGCCTTGCACAAATTTAAGAGCACTAAACAAAAACACCATAAGGTATAGATTTCCAATGCCTAGGATAGAAGATTTACTTGATTATTTGGGTAAAGCAAGATACTTTACAAAAAATTATTTAAAAATGGATACCATCAAATAAGAATTAGGCTAGGGGATGAATGGAAAATAGCATTCAAAAAACATGAGGGATCATACGAATGGAAGGTAATACCATTGGGATTGTCTAACACTCCTAGTACATTTATGAAACTCATGAATGAAGTTCTCAAAGATTTTCCAGGGAAGTTTGTGATAGTATATTTAGATGATATTTTAGTATTTAGCAACACAGAAGAGGAACATTTTAAACATTTTGATTTGGTGTTAAGGTAGTTACAAGAAGAAAAGTTGATGATTAATTTGGATAAATGTAGTTTCATGTAAGAAGAACTAACGTACCTTGGATTTGTAATCTCAAAAGGAACACTCAAAAAGGATCAAGATAAGGTAAGTGAAATTCTTTCATGGTCAATTCCTAAGACTATTGTAGTAGTTAGAAGATTTCATGGTTTAGCCACTTTCTATAGAAAGTTTATTAGGAATTTCAACTTGATTTGTGCACCTATTTTGAATACTATAAAAGGAAGACAAAAATGTAAATTTGTTTGGACAACAGAAGCTAGTGAAGCCTTTGAACTTCTTAAGAAGAAAGTAGCTCAACAATTAGTCCTCACATTTCCTAATTTTAGTAAAGGTTTTCAAATAGAATGTGATGCAAGAAACATAGCAATAGGAGGTGTACTTATTCAAGAGGGTAGACCTACAGACTTCTTTAGTGAGAAACTCAATGAAGCTAAATAGAAATATTCCTCATATGATTTACAAATGTGTACTCTTGTCTAATCCCTTAAGAAATGGAGACACTATTTGCCCCCCAAAGAACTCGTTGTATACACAGATAACTAGGCCCTTAGTCTCATAAATTGTTAAGAGAAACTAAATCATAGACATATGAAATGGGTGGAGACATTACACGATTTTACTATTTCTATAAAGCATAAAAAAGGAGTTGCAAATAAAGTTGTTGATGCTTTAAGTAGAAGAACTTTGACTACATCACAAATTCAGTTGGAAACTACAAAAAATTTAAATTTGAAAGATATGTAAGATAATGATGTTGATTTCAAAGAGATTTAGCAAGAATGTACTAATCTAGATGATAGGTACACTCATGAGTATTCAAAGTTAATGATTCAAGAAGGGTTACTATTTAAAGGAGGCAAACTTTGCATACCAAAATGCTCAATGAGAGATAAGATCATACAGGAGAAACATAGTGAACCATTATCTAGTCACTTTGGACTAGATAAGACCTTAGAGCTGGTTCATTGACATTACTTTTGGCCAAAGTTACAGAAAGATGTGATAAAATTTGTGGAAGAATGCACCATTTGTCAGAAAAGAGAAGGAAAAAGTACTAATGCTGGATTATATCAGCCCCTACCCATTCCTTCAAGACCTTGGGAAAGTATCAGTATGGATTTTGTTATGGGATTACCAAAAACTCAAAAGGGGTATCATAGTGTTCTTGTTTTTGTAGACAGATTTAGCAAAATGGCATATTTCCTACCATGCAAATCTACGAAGATGCTTCATACATAGTAGACATATTCTTCAAAGAGATAGTTCGAATTCATGGATTACCATTTAATATTATCAGATAGAGATGGTATATTTGTAGATCATTTTTGGAGGACCCTTTGGAAGAAACTTGGCACCAACTTATCTTTCTAATCTGCATATCATCCACAAACCGATGACCAAATAGAAGTTGTTAACAAATCTTTGGGAAAATTGTTAAGATGTCTTACAAAACAACTTGGAGAAAAATAAGATTCTATACTTGCTCAAGTTGAATTCTCATACAATGACACAAGGAATAGAAGTACAAGAAAATCTCCATTTCAAATTGTGTATGGTACATACCCAAGAGGAATTCTTGAGCTTAGAGAACTTCCAAACACTTTTCCTAGTAGTTCATATGGTGGAGAATTTTTTGAAGTTATTAAAGAGGTTCAAGATCAAGTCAAGTTGTAGCTACAAAATTCAAATCAGAAATACAAAGAATTTGTTGATATGAAAAGAAGAGAAGTACAGTTCAATTATGTTGATTTAGTGTGGGCATATCTGAAGAAAGAGAGACTACCTCAAAACAAACATACTAAATTATTACCTAAGGTCGGTCCTTGTCAAATCTTAGAAAAGTATGGACACAATGCATACAAGATTTAGTTACCTCTAGAAATTGGAATTTCACTCATAGTTAATATTTGTGATCTCACACCATACAAAGGTTTAGAAACACAACGAGCACACAAAGATTTAGTAACAAAATATTTGCAACAAGTACCCAAACCAACACTACCTCAACTGGAGAAAATACTTGATACAAAGATAAAAAAGACTTGAAGGAGACAATATACTCAGTATTTAGTCAAATGGAAGAGCAAATCAGCAACAAAAGTAGTTTGGATGGATGAGAAACAAATCAACAAGCATGGTTCATCGCTACAACACCTCATCTCAAGTGGACTTCAAATTCATTCTACAGGGGAGTATGTTGTAGGAGCAGACCAAATAGATCATGCTACATGAACTAACATGGCTAAATATCCTACATGAACAAACAAGGATGAAACTATACTTTTGAATTGTGTGTTAGAAAGACATAACAAAGATGATGTTATAGAAACTATGAAGAAAGTTGATGTAATATTTTAAGTGTATTTTCAATTTTGATGTTTGTATAAAGTCCTAAAATGTGGTGACATAAATGGAATAGCGATCCTATAAGCTCTCCAATTATAGCCACTTGAGAAAAAGTTGGTTTCATTTTAAGTTGAGTCAGTCCTATTTTTAGTGTGTTTGTTTGTGTTTTAAATAATTAAGCCAACTAGGAAATCGATGGCTATAGGAAACTTTAAATAGCTGGAAAAGTTGGCGACAGATCTGATACTTGACTAATCCCTCATGATTCAAAAATGGTTTTTGATTTCTTGTTTTTGTTGACTTTTCATCTTCCCAATAGAAGAGATGGGAAAGCATTGAAAAGGTAGATTATGTAATTGAATGGGCATCAGATACAACTAAGAAGAATAGAAAGAGTTTTGAAATTTTTTGATTTTGTGAGTCTACGATTTGAATGTATATTTTTTTCCCTAAAGCGAAACATTGAATTCTGAGAGTACTTGAATGAAATATTCATAGATTAGCAAAGTACTTATATGGTTTTGAACCCAAATTTAAGCTTTATGGTTTGGAATTTGTCAAGGGAAATCTAATTTTTTGAGTTGTTGAATGTAAATAATTGTTGTTTTGAGGGTCATGATAGTAGATGGGAGTCTTTTAAAATCTCTCCAATCTATGTTTTGGGATCACAATGAGCTGTGTAAATATGTTTTTATTTCCTTTCATTTGTATTATTTCATTTATTTCTATGTGTGCATGTGTAGAAGGAAGCTCTTGAAAATGGTGAATATCTTCATGTATTCATCGACTTATTGAAATCACATAACTAATATGTGATGACGGCAAAGATTGATTCAAAAATTGAAGTTGTAGATTTTGTTAATGATCAAAAATGTCATGTTCAATGATCAGTTTGAGATTGAGTTTTAAATCCTTGCATGTAGAAAGGTGGTGTAGATCTGAACATGGACAAATGTTATTTGGTAGTCAGTTTATAGTCAGGTCAATCTTCAGTTTTTACATTTGAGGATGATCAAGTTGTCTATGTATTTCAATTGTAATAAGGAAGAGTCTGGTCAGTTTACATTAAGACTACATAAAAAAAATCTAATGTTGCTACAGGAGGTTGAAGAAGTTCTTGTCACATGTCAGTCTATAACTTAGTACTAAGAGAATCAATTGGATATCAATTTGAGTTAAGGGGAATAATCAATGTCGAAGGTGTATAAATCCCTTGATGCAAACTTAGTTGATTGATTTATTTCCTCCTAAGTTTTCCAAGGTGAGGCTCTACATCACTAAACCCTATACCCTAAACTATAAATTTTTAACTCCAAACCCTAAACCCTAAACTTGTAACATTAAAGCTTAAATCCTTAACCCTTAACATGTAATCCTAAAACACTAAACTTGTAACTTGTAATACCATACCCTATACCTTAAACTTGTAAACCTTAAACCATGTTAAGGTTTACAAGTTTAAGGTATAGGATTTACAGGTTTGAACTTGTAACACTATACCCTATACCTATAACACTAAACCTTGAACTATACATTGCAACCCCTAAATCCTAAACTCTAAACTTCTAACTGTAAACCATAAATCATATACCCTAAATTTGTAACCTTAAACCATAAATCATAAAACCTAAACCTTAAACCCTAAATCTTATACCGTATACCCTAAACCTTTAACCTTAAACCCTTAAGCCTACACTTCTAACCTTGAACCCTGAACCTTGAACCCTATACTCTAATCTATTTATCCTTTACCCTAAAACTATAACCTTAAACCCTAAACCATAAACCTATTACCCTAAACCCTAAACCCTAAAAAATTAACCTTAAACCTTTTACCCTAAAATTCTAACCCTAAATCCTAAACTCTAAACCTTAAACTTGTAACCCAAAACCCTATACCTTAAACCTATAACCCTAAACCTTAAACCCTCATCCCTAAGCCCTAAATCCTAAACCCTATAACCTAAATCTTAAACCCTAAACCATAAAATTGTAACCCTATACCCTAAGCCCTATACCTATGACCCTAAAACCTAAACTTGTAACCATAAATCCTATAGCCAACCCTAAACCCTAAACCCTAAATTTGTAAGCCTAAACCTTAAACCAAAACCTAACTTATAACACTATACCGTAAACCCTAAACTCTAAACATAAACCTTAAAATTGTAACCCTAAACCCCAAACCTATAACCATAAACCCTAAACTTGTAACTCCAAACAATAAATCCTATACCCTAAACCTGTAACAATAAACCCAAAACTCAAAACCTTAAACCTATAATAGTAAACCCTAAACCCGAAACATGTAACCCTAGACTCTATACCTTAAACGCAAAACTTATAACACCAAACTATTAACCATAAATCCTAAACTTGTAACCTTAAACCCTAAACTTGAAATCCTATACCCTATACTATAAGCCTATAACCCTAAACCCTAAATTATAAATTATAAACCCTAAACCCTAAATTATAAATTATAAACCCTAAACCCTAAACCCTATTCATTAAAGCCTAAAGTCTAACCCTATAGCCTAAAACTTATAAATTGTAAGCCTAAACTTTAAACCCTAAACCCTTAAACTGTAACCCTATCCACTAAACCCTAAACCTTGAACCATGAACCCTAAACCTTGGACACTAAACCTATAATTTTTAACCATAAACCTTAAATCATATACTTGTAACCCTAAACCCTAAACTTGTAATCCTAAACCCTACACACTAAATCCTAAACTTGTAACCCTAAACCCTAAACTTATAACCCTATACCATATACCCTAAAGCCTAAAGCCTAAACTTTAAACCTTAAATCTATAACCCTAAACCCTAAACCTATATTATTAAACCATAAACCCTAAATATTATACCCTAAACCCTATATTCTAAACTCTAACATGTGACCCTGTACCCTAAATCCTATAGACTAAACACTAAAGCCTAAACTTGTAACCCTAAAGCCTAAACCCTTATTATGAGTGAAGGATTGAGTTATTCAATGACTTACAACCTCATAAGGGCTTGTTATGAGATTGTAGTTGATGTTTCTTCAATGGTTGACCAATTCAATGATCTATAAGCTTATAATGACTTGCTTGTTAGATGATTTTTAATGAACAGTTAACCATTCAGTGATTTGTAACCTCAGAATGATTTGTTATGAGATTGTGGCTGATTTTGATTGAATGGTTAACCGATTTGATGATTTGTAACCTCAAAAGGGTTTAGTGTTTAGGGTTTAGGATTTTAGTTGATTCTAAGTCAAGGGTTAACCAATTTTGAGATTTGGCTTATAATGAGATTATAGTTGATTCTGAGCGAAGGGTTGACTGCTATGATGATATGTAACCCCAGAATGACTTCTTATGAGATATTGGCTGACAATAATTGAACGATTGATCAATTTAGTGATATACAATCTTGAAATAATTTATTATGAGATTGTAGCTAATTTTAACTAAAAAATTGACCAATTTAGCCATCTATAAGGTTAGAATAGCTTGCTATGAGATTATAGATGATTTTGAGTTAAGGGTTAACTAATTTGGTGATCTCCAACCTCAAAATGACTTGTTATGATATTGTGGCTAAATTTTGATTGAAGAATTGATCAATTCAATCATTTGTAACCTTAGAATGGTGTGTTATAAGATTCTATCTGATTTGGAGTGAAGGGTTGACCAATTCAATGATCTGGAACCTCATAATAGCTTGTTATGAGATTGTGGTTGACTCTAATTAAACTATTGACCGATTCAATAATTTGGAACCTCATAATGGCTTATTATGAGATTGTAGCTGATTCTAAGTAAAGGGCTTAATTATCTAGTAATTTGTAACCTGAGAAATGTTTGTTATAAAATTGTAACTAATTTTGAGTGAACAATTAATTGATTCGATAATCTATAACCTTAGAATGGCTTATTATTAGATTGTAGTTGATTTAGAGTCAAAATTTGACCAATTTGGAAACCTATAACCTCAGAATGTCTTATTATGAGACTATAGCTGATTCTAAGTAAAGGATTGACCAATTCAAGGAACTAAAACCTTAGAATGGCTTGTTATGACATTGTTGTTGATTCTGATTGAATGGTTGATTGATTCAATGATCTGTAACCTCAAATTGGCTTGTTATGAGATTCACATTTATTTTGAGTGTAGGATTGACTAATTTAATGATTTATAACTTCATAATGGATTTTTATGAGATTAGAGCTAATTATAAATGAAGGGTTGACCAATTCGGTGATATGTAACCTTAGAATGGTTTATTATAAGATTGTAGTTGATTTTGATTAAACAATTGACCAATTTGATAATCTGTAACATTTGAATAGCTTTTTAGGACATTGTAGCTAATTTTGATTGAAGAGTTGATTGATTCAATAATGTGTAACCTTAGAATGACTTGTTATAAGTTTGTAGCTGAGTCTAAGTGAATGATTGATTGATTTGGTGATTTCTAACCTCAGAATGACTTGTTATAAGACTATAGCTAAGTTTGAATCAATGACTAACTGATTCGGTGATCTCTAACCTCCTAATAGCTTGTTATGAGATTATGGATGACTCTAATTGAGTGGCTAATCGATTTGGTGACCTACAAACTCAGAATAGCTTATTTTGCTATCATAGTTGACTATGACTGAAGGGTTGATTGATTGACTGATTTAGTGATCTGCAACCTCTAAATGGCTTGTTATGATATTGTGGTTGATTCTGATGAAACAATTACACAATTTAGTGATCTATAAGTTCATAAGTGTCTCATTATAAAATTGTATATGCTTTTGTGTCAAGAGTTAACTGATTTAGTGATCTAGTGATCTATAACCTAAGAAGAGCTTATTATGAGATTGTGGTTAAATTTGATTGAATGGTTGGTAGATTTGGTGATTTGTGACCTCAAAATGACTTGTTATGCGATTGTAGCTATTTATGAGTGAAGGTTTGAATGATGCACTAATTTATAGTATCATAATAGCTTTTTATGAGATTGTAGTTGATTTTGAGTGAAGGGTTGACCAATTTGGTAAAATGTTACCTCAAAATGGCTTGTTATGAGATTGCAGTTAATTCCTAATTGAAGGTCGATTGATTCAAGGAACTCCAACCTCAAAATGACTTATTATGAGGTTATGGTTGATTCTAATTGAATGCTTTATCAATTTAGTAATATGTAAACTCAGAATGGCTTGTTATAATATTGTAGTTGATTTTGAGTGAATGATTTGCCGATTTGATGATTTGTAACTCATAATGGCTTGTTATGAGATTATAATTGATTTTCAATGAGGGGTTGACTTATTTAGTGATCTGTAACCTCAGAGTGGCTGTTCTCACATTGTAGCTGATTCTGAGTGAAGGGTTGATTGATTTGATGATCTGTAACCTCAGAACGACTTGATATAAGATTGTTGTTTAGTATGAGTGAAAGGTTGATCAATTTAGTGATTTGTAACCTCAGAATGACTTGTTACGAGATTATGGATGATTGTGGTTGAATGATTGATTGATTCAATGATATACAACCTTAGAATGGCTTGTTATGAGATTTTAGCAGATTTTGAGTAAAGGTTTGACTAATTCAGAGATTTGCAACCTTTGAATGACTTGTTATTAGGTTGTGGTTGATTATAATTAAATGATTGATTGATTCAATAATTTGTAAGCTCATAATGGCTTGTTATTAGATAATAATTGATTTTACATGAAGGGTTGACCAATTTGATGATCTACAACCTAAAAATGTCTTATCATGAGATTGTGGTTGATTTTGATTGAATGGTTCACCAATTAGGCAATTTGTAACCATAAAATAGCTTATAATGAGATTGTAGCTAATTCTAAGTGAAGGGATGATTGATTCGTTGATTTGTAACCTTGTAATGACCTATCATGATAGATGATAAATTTAGCAAACTACACTCTCATAATAGGTTATTATGAGATTGTAGTTGATTTTGAGTGAAGAGTTCACCGATTCGGTGATATGTAACTTTACAATGACTTATTATGAAATTATAGCTAATTTTGACTAAAGGGTTGATCAATTTGCAGATATTCAACCTCATAATGACTTGTTATGAGATTATGGTTGATTCTGTTGAACAGTTGACCGATTCAACAATCTAGAACCTTAGAATAACTTGTTATGAGATTCTATTCAATTTTGAGTGAAGGGTTGACCAATTTAATGATGTGGAACATTGGAATGTCTTGTCATGAGATTCATTAATTTGGAACATCATAATGGTTTTTTATGAGATTGTAGTTGATTCTAAGTGAAGAGTTGATTGATTCAATGATCTGTAACCTCAAAATGGTTTTTTGTAATATTGTAGCTGATTCTAAGTTAAATTTTGACCAATTCAATGATTTGTAACCTCATAATGGCTTCTTATTAGATTATACCTTCTTTAGAGTCACAGTTGGGCCAATTTGGCAACCTATAACCTCAGAATTGCTTCTTATGAGATTGCAGCTGATTTTGAAGGAAGGGTTGACTAATTTGGTAGCCTATAACCTCAAAATGGCTTGTTATGAGATTATAGTTGATTGTGATTGAACAGTTGGCCAACTCAATGATTTGCAAGCTCAGAATGGCTTATTATAAGTTGTAGCTAATTTTGTATGAAGAGTTGATCAATTCGGTGATCTACAACCTCAAAATGGGTTATTTTTATATTATAGCTCATTTAATTGAATGGTAAACCATTTTGGTGATTTGTAACTTTAGAATGACTTGCTATGAGATAGTAGCTAATTTTGAGTGAAGGGTTGACCGATTTGGCAATTTATAGCATCATAATGACTTGTTATAATATTACAGCCAATTCTGAGAGATGGGTTAAGTGATTTGGTGATTTGTAACCTCAAAATGGCTTGTTATGAGATTGTAGTTGATTTTAGGTAAAAGGTTGATTGATTCAGTGGTTTGTAACCTTAGAATGACTTTTTATGAGATTGTAGCTAGTTTTGAGTGAAGGGTTGACCTAATTGGTGATCTAAAACCTTAGATTAATCTGATAACAAATTGTAGTTGATTTTGAGTGATCAATATGATGATTTGTAACCTAAAAATGATTTTCTATTAGATTCTAGATGTTTTGAATTGAATAGTTAATCAATTCGGTGATCCATAATCTCATAATAGCTTGTTATGACATTGTAGTTGATTTTAAGTGAAGGGCTCATTGATTCGGCAATTTGTAACCTTAAAATGGCTTGTTATGAGATTATAACTGATTCTAAGTGAAGGGTTGACAGATTCAATGATTTGTAACCTCATAATATCTTGTTATAAGATTTTAGCTGAGTTTGATCAATTTATTAACCTAAAATTCTAGAATGGCTTCCTATGAAATTGTATCTCATTTTGAGGGAAGGGTTGACTAATTCTGTGATCAACAACCTCAAATTAGCTTTTTATGGGATTGTGGTTGATTATGTGATTGACCAATTTGATGATATGTAAAATCAAAATGGCTTGTTATAACTTGTACCTGATTTTGCATGAAGGGTTGACCAAATCAGTGATCTACAACCTCAAAATGGCTTGTTATGAGATTGTGGCTCATTTAAATTGAATGGTTGACCATTTTAGTGAACTATAACCTCAAAATGACTTATTATGACTATAACCTTAGAATCTTATTATGAGATAATAGTTGATTTGGAGTGAAAGGTTGATCGATTCGATAATTTATAGCATCCGAGTGACTTGTTATGTGATTATAACCAATTTTGAGTAAAGGGTTGATCGATTCAACGATCTATAACCTCAAAATGGCTTGTTATGAGAATACAACTAATTTTGAATCAAGGGTTGAATAATTCAGTGATCTATTACCTCTCAACCTTTGGCTTGGTTTTGAATTGAAAATTAAGGATGCCTAGAATTGTAATATCATTCTAGCTTTAAGCTTGATATAGAGTTAATGAACATGACTAATATTTTATTATTGAAGGGCTCCTCGCGACTAACACTAATATTATCAACTCAAAAGTTTTATCCTTTAATGAAATAGAGAACTAAAAGCAAGTAATATTGTTGAAAACAAAGACACTTCCAAATTGTTTAGTGGTCTCATATAAATAGTAGTGAAATGCATAAACTTATTCTTGCTTTATTTGAGAGTGAAAAGAAAAACTTTGCAAGCGAATTTTTTTCTTAAAAAATTAATACCCCCAAAAATGTTTATATGAAATAAAAAAGTAAACCCTATTTCTTTTCAAAATTTTCTTTTTTGCTTTCAATATAATAGTCGTTTATATTTCCTAACTTCACCATTACATCTTATTGCCATAAAGTTACTCGTTTATACTTGATCTAATCAATTACAATAGTACAAAGAACAAGAGACACAATGTGTCAAAATTCCTGCCAATAATTGGAAAGAAGGAATATAAAGATTTATAAATAGAAAGGAAGGATAGAAAGAGAGAGCTAAAATATAGAATAATATGTTACTATAAGGAAAGTAAAGGTAGAATGATAGAGAGAGTTGAAGGGAATCTAAAAAATATTAATAATTACATTATTTAAAAAAATATATAAATAACAATAGAAATTACATTATATGAATGAACTGCTCATTTCTACCAATTCAATTATAAGTTGAAATATTTAATTAAAATAAATAAATTATTGATTACTTAATTCAAACTACCAAAATATCTAGTAAGTTTGAGGGGTAGTATTAGTTTTACAATTTGTAAAATGGTATTAAAAAAAAATTAGAGTAAGATTATAAAATAGTAGCTAGTAAAATATATTGTAAATTTAAAGAAATATCATTTTACAATTGGCAAAAAAAAAATATCAATATAAAACTAATAAATATATTTAAAATAATAAATATAAAATGTTTAACTCTATATTTGAACTCGGTAAGAAAAACTAAATTGTGATAATTAATATTAATTAGACATTCATTTTTGTCCAAAGTAGTGTGAAGTGAAGATAAAAATATTACTTTTTTGAAAATCTAATTAACTTGTCACAAATTTAGAAAAGATAAAGTTGTAATTAATGCATTGTTAGAAAATATTTGTATTTTTATTAAAGAAAATTGAATTTTCTCCTTACCAAAAATAGTATGATCCAATAGAATGAATGAAAAATGTGATTTATAAATTAATAAAAAATAATAAAAAGATATAAATATTCGAATTTTTTTTTAATCTTTTAAATCCTATGAATTAATTGGTCAATTGAATTAAGCAATTGAATTGAATGGAAACAATAACATCATGCAAGGAAAGAGACTAATAATTCTCCAAAATTGCATAGGCCCTCGCCACTCAACATCCTTCATTAGCCAGACCAAATTGCGTCGACAATACAAGTGCAAAATTTCCCATTCCTAACAATGACGATAATTTGAGCAGATTAATTTTGTACTGGACCGTTCTGTCTTCTTGCTCTTTAAATTTTGTGAAGTTGGGAGTAACCGTCTTTCATGGTCGGAAAAAGTTACAGGCTTTGTACCAGGCAGCGATCATTCTCCTTTTCCTTTTTCTGCTTACATTCAAGGCAATTCGCTATAACGGAAAAATCGAGTACAATGTCTAGAAAGGATTTTTTTTTGGTAATCTCACGGACTTTATTTCAGAATTATTACCTGGTATCTCTGACAAGCTTTATAGCAATCAGCATGTCTGTCAAGCGATGTTGAGGCGAGTTCGTTTTCGATATTTAGTAAATTAAAAAGCTTTTTAGGCAAAGGGACTTTTGAGGTTGTAATGGTTAACAGCCCATTTGCCGTTTTTGTATCCCATGAGATTCAGCGAATTATTAGATTTTGAAAAATTCATTACAGATGAACTCGTTTGTACTGTCTTGATGGAGAGGGGTCAACCACAGCGAGCCACTGGAACCATAAACGCCAATATTTTAACTAAATAACCCTCGCAGAAAGTTAGAAAGCTTCACTAAGAGTTCAAGAGAAGGCCACCTTGAAATTCTTAAAATTGAAGATATGATGACAGTCTACTGAAGGGATACAGGGATAACTACATAGAACCACTTATACCATAAACGCCAAGATTCAGACATTACAATACATAAAGATCCTTTGGAGAGATTAGTAATCCACTGACGTACAAAACATACCCAATTTTTTCAGAAGCTAATATATGAAGATAGGAAATAGTTAAATTAGTAGAAATGGTGCAACTGTATGTATACTGTAAATGTAAGTTAGGACCTATGAATTTAGTGGAAAGCCTTTATCCTGAATTCGTCTTAATCCCTTTTAAAATTGACCGCACTTGTTTACAAATAGTTCAGATTGATGAAATATTAATTATCATGGCTAACTACCACTTTACAAGAAATTTTCAACAGTTACTTGAAAAGCTCATCTAAATACTAAAGACTCTGGACCTTGGAAGCATCAAAACTTAACTATCAACTGTCAAAACCTAATATATTTGATCAAACTTTTGAAAGGTGCAGCTGGGTCTCTGATATGCAAGGAAGCAAAGGTGTGTAGGAACATTTTTCAATTCAACTGTTTAAGAGATTTGAAAAAACATGTGAAATTATAGAATAACAATAAAATATAACACTGTAGAAAGCAATGAAATAGATAAAATTATATTGCATTTGGAAACCTTCTAGAAGTGAAGTTCTATCTGATAACAAAAGTAATAAAATGATGACACTCATCATAAATACTGTAATTATCTCTAGTATCAACTTGTCCCTAGCTTTGTACAATGCTTTGCAAAATTGACACTTTACACCTGTTAAAAAAACATATACTCTTGATCCATATTGTTTTTATTATGCAAGAAATATCACATTGGTTGGAAACAAACTTGCCTCCATCATCTAATCTCAATGTCTTTCCATACCACAAAGTTAACAAAACACTTTGACTTATTCTTCAAAAGATAAAGTTGCATTTTTCTAGAAAGGAATCAACAAGTACCAACAAATAAGTTGCATCAGACACTAGAGCTGCCTTCATAATCTAAAACTCCTTACATTATGACTTTGTTGAATGGATGGAAGCCTATCCATCATATTACCTTTACTAAGCATAGAGAAATATAAATAATTCATATGAAAAGTTTTCTGGTACTTTAAACCATTGCTAGTCCATGTGCCTTTGTTGTTCCAAGGCTAGGAGAGTCAGTATCAACATATCTAATAACCTGCACAATAGGGTCAATGAAGGAGCAAATGTATTTGCAAATGAAAGAAAATTGCACATGAGAAACATCATAATTTTTATAAAATTAGCAAGTGCTTAAATCAGAACTATTTTTTATTAAATTAGCAATAACGATTATGATGTTAATTATTTAAGTTTCTTACCTCATTGTGGTCTACCAATTCTCATCCAAGATTCTTCGTTTGACAAGTCTTCCATCCGGGGTGCTTGATTCATGCCATCTATTCCACTCTGCATTGACCACCATGGATTGTAAGGCCTCTTGGACCTCAAGCATCCTCTCCAACAAAATGAAGTAGCTAACATATCTAGTGTCCAAAGGCTTGAGGAATTCTTTTTTGGAAAATGTCCTAAATGATGCAAGAGATGTGTGATGATAGCAAATAAACATTTGCACGTCTCTAGGCTCGGACACCATAGCTTTTATCCAATCAATTTTCTCAAAGTCCTTTAAGGTGTTATTCAATCCTTTAAGGTGTTATTCAATGCATGTACACAACATGGGGTCCAAAAATGTGTCTACAGGTGCTCTCTACTATCAATCCAGCTGATTTACACACCCAGGCTGAATCGATGACTACTTGCACAACATTTGAAGCCTAGGCCTCTTCTATAGCATCCTTCAAAAACTGAAATTGGAAGGATGCATCCTTCTTTTTTCTTGAACAGTCAATGACTCTAAGAAAATGGGCCCCTGCTGTACTAGTGACAATAAGATTGATGAGTGGCCAATGTTTGATATTGGTCCACCCATCCATGATGATAGAACATCCATCACTCATCTATGTTTGTCTCATATCCTCCATCAAAATGTTTACTTTTAAGTACTCTTTATCAAGGATAGTGGTGTGTAATTTAGTCTCTCGTGGTGGTACAAATGAGGGACCAACAACATAAATATCTTTGCACATTTGTTTATAGAATGAGGAACGAGAAACATGGAATGGTATGCCACGAGCAAAAAGAAATCTGCCAATGGACTCAGCTCTTTCTTTTGCTTGTATGTTAAATAAATCAGCCATATTGGTATCTCTCTTGGCCTTTCCCTTCCCTTTCCTAGTAGTGCTAGTGGGAGTAAGTGTGGGAGTGAATGAGGGTGTGGGTGTGGTACCTATGGGACCCCTTGATTTCAATAAGTCTCTCCCTCCACATATAACCTATTGGCCTCAAGTTTTTCATCAGCTTAAATTTATTTGCAACCTTTCACCCCTTGCCCACCTATCCATAAACGATGATAATACGCTCTTGTGTAGCTCCCAAAATAATGTTTCTTACATATATGACATTCTCATTCCCTACTACCCCTTGAATTTTTCTTCTTATTGTTGTCTATTTTTGTGGCAAATTGTAGGAGAGGTTTCTTAGGGTTCAATGAGCTTTTGGCATATTTTTTTAGGGCTTTGCTAGGGAACTCAAATGGATTAGGCATTGCATCTTCCATAGGGACATCTATATTAGGCTAAGTTGAAGAATCATCCATGGCTGCCCTAGGTCTTTGTAAATTTGACACTTGAGTTTCTTGCATGACAACATCCATGCTATCACTACTTCCCTCATTCTCACTGCTGCTCATATTTTTGCCTTTGGATTTTACAATGTATTATACTGCTGCAATTTATGGTAAATTTTTTTTTCAATGTTCCATTCAACCTATTCCACGAAAAAAAATGAAAAATGACAGCAAACAACAATAAAGTTTGAAGCAAACAAAAAGAAAATAAAAAACATACTTGGAATGAAGAAGAAATGAAGGCAAAACCTCCTCTTGCACCTCCAAAATGCACTCCTCTACTGATGTTGTTTTCGTCTTCCTACCCCACTAGCAAATAACTCCAAATGAAGAAAAAACTTGATTCTTTTGTGTTTTAAAGCCAAAATAGGGTTTGTGTTTTTTATAATTCCTCATCATCCATTTGGGCCCTGCGTGGATAGGAGAGAAAACTAAAAACATTTTAAAAACCTTTTTGGTGTTGATGCCATTTTGGGAAAACGGGGACAGGAATAGGTATTGGGGATGGGCGAGGGACGAGAATGAGGTCCTTGGTATAGATTTATGTACCCTCATTTCCTAGTAATTTGGAAACACTGTTTTGAGGATGGTACCCGAAATCGGCCTTTTGGTGTGGAATAGGGGATGGTAAAAAGGGGTACCCATGTCCCTGTTTTGTATTTAGTACTCGTACGAGGTAAAAAAAACCCAGGGGACGTGTCCCCATGGAACACAGCTTGAAAGGGTTTTGAACTGCAATTCAGAAACTTCTTGGAGTCATTCTTGTGCGTTATATATGCACTGGTGAAGTTTGGTTAATGCCTGTACAATTCTGAGCATTCTCTAATATGTATTGAATACTCATTCGGTCAGCAATGATCTTAATTTCTGATTTGTAATGCTTGAAACAAGTTATTTGAAGTCTGAATGAACTTATGTATTATTAGACCTTAATCTTCTATGCTGTATTGCAAACATTTGTTATGTATTTGTTGTCCTCCATTTTGTCGTCACAAAATGTAGGTAACAATATGAAACTTTTCTAATAGAGTTTCATGTTTCTCTAAGACAATTCACTATTCAATTGGCTAAGATTGATCAATGAATCATTCCCAATTGATATGATGAATCCTTTTACTGAAGGTTCTCGTCAAGTCTTTTTCATCTTTTTCAATTTGTTAGCCTACACTTGATTTTTGAGGCCTTTAAAGACCCTTTTGGTGTTTTCGAGTGTTTGTTTAGATTGTTTTAATCTTTTAGTTTTCTTCAATCTCTTGCTTTCAATTTTCCCTTTGATTTGAGCTTTTTGAGCTTAATCAGAGTTATCGGTAAAAAGATATCAAGGTTTTAGAGTCTAAAAGGTGGGTTCTTCAAGTCTAATTGCATATTTAAAACATTAATATTATATTCTAATGTTGAGTTGCACTTTTCGAAAAATAATACTTAAAATAACTTTATGTTATTTTTCTAAGTTTCTTTATCACTTAAGTGATTTAAGTGACTACAACGCACTTTATGTTATAATTGAATGTTGAGTTATTTTTTGATTTTTCACTAAGTGACTATAGTGCACTATATAGTTTAATTTAATGTTGAAATTTACTTTAATGTTTTTTGTTAAAACATTTAGGTGAAATATTACTTTTTGAATTTATTTACATATATTAAGTAAATTATGTAGTGTAAATATAATATTTGACCCCTTTAAGTGATATATGCTCGATAAATCAATTAGACATGTGCTAAATTGAGATTTTAAGTGATGCAACTCCATTACATGTCTTTTTGAAATATGTTACATGAAAATGCATCTAGAGACTGCGATTTGCCATTATTATTCAAATCTTGAAACCTCCGTGGATTCAATCCCATTGGAAGATGTTGCCATTATTTGGAATCTTCATGTTGTAGTGAACTCTTTGAGTCAAGATGTGTTAAAATTTCTTCAAAGAATTGTGACATCCTATTAAGAAGATATGATTCAAATCCAAAGAAGCGACATTTATTTGGTCTCCACTTTATCAATGACGGCCCTAGAACTCGAGTTCGTGTGGAAATGCACCAAAGCACTTTGATCAACAAAAGAGAGGAAAATTAGTTGAAGACATTTATGGGAAAGTTATTCCGCGTTTACATCTCAACAATGTGGTAAAGGTTCTCAAAGTGTCAGAAGTTCTTGAATTTGTATATCTGACAAAGGAGAATTCACAACTTGATCACATTGAGTTTTCAAAAGACAATTGGGAATTAATAAAAAAGAATATAGTGGCACGAAATACAGGGTCTCCCAATCCGACGATCATTCATGATTGTATCACCAAGTATAAAGGCTTTTGCTGGCAATTTATAGGATTGATTCAGTATGTAATATCCCCAAATTTTAATGTAATAATTAAATTAAATTAATTAATTAATTGGTCCCAAAATTTAAATAATATAATAAAAGGACCTTTAATTAGTTACTTTAATTAATTAATATGGGGCCCAAGTTAATATTTGTATTTGTGGTTCTAATTGATTTAATATATCTTGAACCTATTTTTATTTTAGTTTTTGTTCGTAAATGTTGCCGTTGGCTTTCTTTGTACACCCTCGGAAAGGTTTTCCCTGACGAGTATTTAAGCACGATTTGTAGGTAGTCGTAGGTAGGCAATTTGGATGATTTCTTTGTACCCGAATTCTTGTTGGGATTCTCTGTTGTTCGCAATTTCGAAAGTGGAAGACCTTCCCTACTTGGCTTATTCAGTTTCGGTGGGATTCAACCCTCACCCTATTCTATTACCTGTAATACTTTGCTCGGATCTGGCAAATTAGAGCACCATCTTTTTGGCAAATCTAATTGAAGGTTATGTGTGTTCTAATCTCCATTTTTTAGTCTATATGTGAAATATCATTATTAATTGGTGCAAGTGTATATCTAGCTGGTCTTTGGTTTCCTACAAGGTGTTTGTGTTTAATATATTGCATTTTGCATTGCGAACGGCATTGCCAAACTTCTTTGTTTTCCTCCTTGCCGTAATTACCTTTACTTCATCGTACAACCTCCTTTTGTATTACCGTACGAATGTACAACCTCAGCACACTACCATCTTTCGTACCTCCCTTTCGTCCTCTAGTTTGTCCATACTGTACAACTATCCTTCCCACCGTACAGCCTCATTATTTCCATTCTACACAATTGCCCCCCACCTTCAACATATGACCGCCTCTTCCCTTGTCACCGTACAACCCTTCAATCCACTACCATACGGTCACCTGAAGACGACTGTACGGTCACTTGTTCCTACAACGTACGGCTTCTCACTGCCTGCTCCTTGTTGTACAACCTCCTTGTGCTCCAACATTGTAGTACGGCCTCACTCCATTGTCCATCGCCACCCAGAGGAACTACCCGAAGCATTGACCTGAAGCACTAGCCACTCGAAGCACTGGCCACCGAAGCACTGATCTGAAGCACTGACCTAAAGTACTGACTTGAAGCACTGGCCACCTAAAGCACTGACTCAAAGCACTGATCGAAGCCCTGACCACTGAAGTACTGACCTGAAGCACCGACCGAAGCACTGACCTGAAGCATTGACCCAAAGCATTGACCCGAAGTACTGACCTGAAGCACTGGCCACCCGAAGCATTGAGGGAGAACTACTTGAAGCACTGACCTGAAGCATTGGCCACCCGAAGCACTGAGGGATATTACTTGGAGCACACAACCAGACTACCTAAAGCACACAAGACTACCTGAAGTATACTATGGGATTTCATAAGGAAACTCTAGAACAAAACATTATAGTGGTATCAGAGTGGAAACCTTTCGGGAGCATCTTCGAAACTTTCAGGAACATTACTGAAACCGTTCGGGAGCATCTCCAAAACTTTTGAGAACATTACCAAAACCGTACGGAACATTACAGTGGTATTAGAGCTGGTGATCTTGCCAGCCTGTTGGGATGATTGAGAGATTTTGGTACTTGGATCACACTATGGCCCTAAACAATGATGGAGAGTGGTGGTTGAAGGCACTACAAAGGATTGGAAAAGAGCTTAGTGAGGGTGTTGATCTTCCATTAGATATATTGGAAGTTTGTGTCAGGTGAACCAATCACCTTCAAGATTTATAGAGAGAATCCTCTCGTTGATTAAGGAGGCTTTAAGTCAACCTAGGCTTTTGAGACATTATGATAAGATAAAATATTGGTAGTAGTAGCATGTCTCAGTGAGGTCTTGAAAATTTTGGCTCCTAAAGCACTGTATGATGATAACACTATGATAGAGATATTGCAATTGATAGTTGAAAACTTTCAGAGTCTTAATGATTTCAGTAGTGACCCTTTTGGTAGGAGATCTAAAATATTAGAGAATTGTGCAAATGTCAAAGTAAGTAACCTTCTCTTAGATTTTGAATTGCAAAATTTGGTTCACAATATGTTTCATTACTTCTTGGTCACCATCAAGGAAGATCATGATACTAAGATTTCAGTTGCTATGGAGAGTCTTATGATTTCGTGCATTGAAGAGATGGATGAAATATCCCAACCCATCACATCTATGTTATGGGTTGTTTGTAATCTAGAATGTATTCCCTCTATAGCAATATAGAGATTGGTTAGTAATGTTTTCAAGCATTGTGAAGAAAAACTAATATCTCATTTGCACAAGTGGGATAAAATGACTAACAATGATAAGGATGATGCTTTATGTGAGGAGAATGAAGGCATGATTATAGGGCTGCTCCAGGAGGATTTGCTAAATCTTTCTACTACACCAATAGGGGGAGAACACCAAAAAAATGAAGAGGTTTCTTGCATGGATCTTGTGAAGACATGGACAAATCAAGTTGTACCCATCACTGAAGTTGTGCCTGAGATTGTGCCTGTCACCAAGGCACTATCTGCTGAGGAAGTTTCATCAGTTGCCGAAGTTGTGTCCATCATAGAAGTTGTGTCTGCTGTTGAGGCTCTGTGGCTATCATCGAAGCTATGTCCATCATCGTGGTCTTGTCCGTTGTTGAGGTTGTATATCGTCATCATTGTTGTGTTCGTTGTTGTCATCGTTGCCATATCCGTCATTGTCATTGTGTCCATTGTCATCATTGCCACCTTGTCCGTTGCTATGTCCAACACCATTGTTGTCGTCATGTATGTCATCTTCATTGTGTCCATTGTCATCACTGCAACCATATCTATTGCCAAGTCCATCATCGTGTTCATTACCATCGTGTTTGTCACTATTGTGTTTGTCACCGTTGTGTCTATCACCATCATGTCCATCACCGTTATGTTCGTCACCGACGCTGAGTTTGTATCCAACATTGTTGTGTCCGTCACCGACGCCGAGTCCGTGTCTGTCGTTGAGTTTGTGTCTGTCACGGTCGTGTTTGTCACCATTGTGTCTATCACCATCGTGTCCACCACCATCATGTCCATCATCGACATCGAGTTTGTGTCTGTTATTGTCATGTTAGTCATCGACGCCAAGTTTGTGTCCATCACCGATGCCGAGTCTGTGTCTATTGTCAAGTTCGCGTCCGTCACCATTGTCATGTTTGTCACCATTGTCATGTTTGTCACCGTCGTCGTGTCTGTCACCGTTGTTGTGTCTACCATTGTTGTGTTTGTACCGTCATGTTCATCATCGTTGTGTCTACCATTGTTGTGTTTGTAACGTCATGTTCATCATCATTGTGTTTGTCACCCTTGTGTCTATCACCATCATGTCCATCACCGTCATGTCCATCACTGACCTTGAGCTTGTGTCCGACACCGTTGTGTCCATCACTGACGTTGAGTTCGTGTCTGTCATCGAGTTTGTGTCCGTCACTATTGTCATGTTTGTCACCAAAGCCAAGTCCATGTTCGTTGTCGAGTTCGTGTCCGTCACCGTTGTGTCCATCACTGACGTCAATTTTGTATCCGTCATCGATGTTGAGTCTGTGTCCATCGTCGAGTTCGTATTCGTCACTATTATGTCCGTCACCGATGCCAAGTCCGTATCCATCGCCGTAGTTGTGTTTGTCGACAGCGTCATGGCTGTCTCCATCATCATCGTGTGTCCGTCTTTGTGGCTACATCGGTCGCAATAGCTATGTTTGTCACCATTGAGACATTGCTCGTTGTCGAGGCTCTATCCATCATCGAGGCTTCAATTGGGATTCTGTGCGCCACAGAGGTTTTATCTGTCAAGGTACTCTTTGTTGAGGTTTTTTCTGCCAAGATTCCCTTTACAGAGGTACTCTTTGCTAAGGCTCCCATCATTGCGGCACCATTCATTGAAGCTCCTGTTGTTGAGGTACTCACAATCAAGGCTCCCTTTTTCGATATTCTCACCACTAAAGCTCTCTTTGTCAAGGTTTCATCCGTCAAAAGTATAATGGTGGTCATTGTGATTGTGGCAGTGGCTAAGTTTGTGCTAGCATCAGCGTCTGTGTGCGTGGTCATACCCAAAGAGATTTTTGAACATAATGACGTGAAAGATTTCATCAATTTGTGTCACTAGAATCCTGTTGAAGGCTACGACAATGTTTATATCAGAATGGCGCATCGGATGCTTAACGACAGTGTGGTGCAAGTGAGGTTTGATGACAATTCACTTATCTTGCCTGCACGTTTGATTTGGGACCTTGGAGTTGTTGGTGTTTTGTCTGATGACGCAGCAAGGATTTGTAATGTCCCCAAAATTTAATGTAATAATTAAATTAAATTAATTAATTAACTGGTCCCAGAATTTAAATAATATAATAAAAGGACCTTTAATTAGTTACTTTAATTAATTAATATGGAGCCCAAGTTAATATTTGTATTTGTGGTTCCGATTGATTTAATATATCTCAGATCTATTTTTATTTTAGTTTTTGTTGGTAAGTGTTGCCGTTGGCTATCTTTGTACACCCTCGGAAAGGTTTTCCCCAACGGGTATTTAAGCACGACTTATAGGTAGTCGTAGGTAGGCAATTTGGATTATTTCTTTGTACTGCAAATTCCTGTTGGCATTCTTTGTTGTTCGCCATTTCGGAAGTGGAAGAACTTCCCAACTTGGCTTATTCAGTTTCGGTGGGATTCAACCCTCACCCTATTTTGTCGCTTGTAATACTTTGCTTGAATCTGGAAAATCGAAGCACCATCTTTTGACAAATCTAATTGAAGGTTATGTGTGTTCTAATCTCCATTTTTGAGTCTATATGCGAAATATCATTATTAATTGGTGCAAGTGTGTATCTAGCTAGTCTTTGGTTTCCTGCAAGGTGTTTGTGTTTAATATATTACATTTTATATTGCGAACGACATTGCCGAACTTCTTTTTTTTCCTCCTTGCCGTAATTACCTTTACTTCACCGTACAACCTCCTATATCACCGTGTGGACTTTGTTCCTGTTGGGATTCTCTGTTGTTCGCCATGTCGGAAGTGGAAGACCTTCCCTACTTAGCTTATTCGATTTTGGTGGGATTCAACCCTCACCCTATTCTGTCGTTTGTAATACTTCGCTCAGATCTAGCAAATTGGAGCACCATCTTTTGGCAAATCTAATTGAAGGTTATGTGTGTTCTAATCTCCTTATTTGAGTCTATATGCGAAATATCATTATTAATTGGTGCAAGTGTGTATCTAGCTAGTCTTTGGTTTCCTGCAAGGTGTTTGTGTTTAATATATTGCATTATACATTGCGAACAACATTGTCGAACTTCTTTTTTTTCCTTCTTGCTGTAATTACCTTTACTTCACCGTACAACCTCCTATATCACTGTACGAACGTACGACCTCAGCACACCACTATCTTCCATACCTCCCTTTTGGCCTCTATTTTGTCCATACCATACGACTGTCCTTCTCACCATACGGCCTCATTATTTCCATCCCGCACAATTGCCCCTCCACCTCCACTGCACAACTGCCTCTTCCCTTGTCATTGTACGACCCTTCAATCCACTACCGTACAGTCACCCGAACACCACCATACAGTCACTTGTTCCTGCACTGTACGACTTCTCACTGCCTGCTCCTTGTCGTACCACCTCCTTGTGCTCCAACATTTCTGTACGACCTCACTCCATTGTGCATCGCCACCTAGAGGAACTACTTGAAGCACTGGCCACCTGAAGCACTGACCCAAAGCACTTATCCAAAGCACTGACTTGAAGCACTGACTAAAGCACTGACCTGAAGCACTGACCTAAAGCATTGGCCACCCGAAGCACTGACCCAAAGCACTGACCGAAGCCCTGACCACCCGAAGCACTGACCAAAACACTGACCTGAAGCACACACCTGAAGCATTGACCCGAAGCACTGACTTGAAGCATTGGCCACCCGAAGCACTGAGGGAGAACTACCTGAAGCACTGACCTGAAGCATTGGCCACCCAAAGCACTGAGGGATACTACTTGGAGCACACAACCAGACTACTTGAAGCACATGACAAGACTACCTGAAGCATACTACGGGACTTCAAAAGGAAACTCTAGAATAGAACGTTACAGTGGTATTAGAGCAGAAACTTTTTGGAAGCATCTTCAAAACTTTCGGGAACACTACCAAAACCGTTCGAGAGCATCTCTGAAACTTTCGGAAACATTATTGAAACCATATGAAACATTACACAGTAGTTCCAACTTTTTCTTCATCTTGTTATAGTTTCAGAAGATTAGATTACATGTAATCTAATTGCATGTAATTTGATTATAAAAACCTTCAGTAAATGTAATCCAATAAATCTTCTTTGCTAGTTTGACCGAGTCAAGATGGTTGACTTGCTCCCACTTTTTTCTCCTTTCTCTCATTGCTTTTTCCTATATAAGGAGTACCCCCCTCATTGTAAAAATCCTCTTTTATTTTATGCAAGTAATCTTTGCCAAACTTGTGCAAGCATAACTTTGATCATGTAGTACCAATTTGGAAGAAAAGTGAATACAAAGAAACAATTGGAGCCAAAACTTTGATTGAGAGCAATTGTAATAGAGCAAATTAGAAGCTTTGATTGTAATTTGTGCCTATTGTCTTTGATTGATGTTATTATTGTGTGTTTAATAATAGAGCATGGCGAGTTAAAAGCAATTGGAGCCGAAGCTTTGACTTGGAGAAATTTTGGTAATACATAAACTAGAGGCTTTGACTGTAGCTTGTGATACCTTATGGATTTCCCTACTTCTAGAAGTATTTTTACCCCAATTGTACAAGTTTTTCTTATAGACTAGACTAAAACAAGACTTAGAGCCAAACCAATACGCTTTCAATTAGCCTTTGAGTTGGGGTTGGTATATCAGTATCACCATTTCTAGCTATTAGATAAAAGTGTACTTAAGACTTTCTTCTTGCCCATTGCCTGCTCTGCGAGTAAGTGGATTCTTTCCTGAAACAAGAGGAAAGAATATTAGTAACACCCTTCAAAAAACCTTGAACTTCTTGCTTACCTTGAGTTTATCCAAGGAATGGTGAGAAGGGAGAGTCTTCCCTTAAATGTGGAAGAGACTGTAAATCACATGTTGTGGCTGGTCTACCTATTTTGCGACTGAATTTGCATAAACTGTTGGTTGCAAAATATCCACCCAACAGTATTTTTTTCTGTATGAAATAAAATCTTAAAATGAATTAGCAAATAATAACAACAAAAACTATGCAATTGCGAACTGAGAGCAAATAAAAAACTCAGTAATCAGCTTGCAAGGAAACTGTTTGACAAAATTACAGTGAGTGGAAAAGGCACCAAAGACATCAGATCAAGGGGGCATATTACAATATTTGTTTTTGAGAGACTCTTTGACAATGTTGAAGCTACCATGACTCTTAACTTCTCACACTTAACAGGAATAGATAATTTCAGAAACATTAAAGCTTCCTTAAACCTTTTCTCATAGATTTGTAGGTTGTGCCTCCTTGCTCAAAACAATTTGATCAGGGTCACAATGCTCACAAATGGGGAGTCTTCTATAACTTTATAGACTGTAGTTATTTTTGTTCAATTTCTAAGAGTTAGGTAGACAAAGGTTTGAATCTCTGCTATATGAAGATGCTGCACTAGACTCTAGGTTTATGGAAACAATTAAATTGGCAGATTTGTCAGCATTGAAACAAAATCTCTTTATAGGGATGTTCAAATTCCACTAGACACAGTGACTAGTTTCTAAGAGATAATTCCTCATAGTTTGAAAGGTATTAAAGTAATATTTCTTAGGTAAATTATAGAAACAATCAAAACAGAAGATAAAAAATATTGTAGCGCAAATAATCATCAAGGACATGAAATAGACTAATGCTCATGGTGTGGCCAATTTTCAAGTGAAAAACTCTCCAATCAGAAGTTACAGAACTAAGACCCTTAGACTTGATGAGGATAGTTATTTAATAGTTTGTAATTGTATTAAAATTCTAAGCAAGCATTTAAAAACAGTAAATAAACTATGTAGCCATAATTATGTTTGTACACATTACTAAATAAATTTTAGTAATAGTAATGATATTTCAATGCTGCATGTTTTGCCTTTTTTTGTTATATCTTTGTTACTCCTTTAATTGATGCTGATATCTTTCTATAGAGCTACACCAAGTGAATGGTTTGGTTGGCTGATAATTGCTCTTGTAGAACTCCATCTGGCAATATAATATGAATTGCATTTTCAAAATCTCTTGCATTTTATTTGATGCAGTTTTACACCTATACACTACTGCACAGACATTGAAGAATTCCAGTGCTCCCTTTATTTGCCTCGTTCATACAGCTCCAACACCTCCAACAAGCAAACACACCCTTTGAAACATCTGACTAAGGTGCTTTATTGCAGACAATCTTTTGACAGGAAAAACTTACAATCCCTGTTTGCTGATTTCTCCCCTAAAGAGTTTGGCGTTAATCCCTCATTTCCCTCCTAACATTACAATCTTTGAGCTTACTACAGTTAGGGCTAAAGTCCCTTTTCCTTCTGCCGAAACAAGGAAACCCCAGAAAATCCCAAAGATTTTTCTGCTGCTAGAATTCCTCAAAAAGAGAACAACATATTTTTTGATCAGATGAAGTCCAAAGAAATCTCTATCTACATTACCCTTGCAAATATCCATACTAGTATACAATGTGCACAGGCTAACAAGGGAATTAGAAGCAAAAATACAAATGTCAATCTGCATATCAAAGATGTATCAATCTATTTGCTATAAATTTATATTATTGGAGAAACATCTAGATGACAATACAAATTTGCTTGAACAAACAAGTTAACTGCCTGCAACTTTTGAGATGAGTATAAAAGCATTTTTTAACCAATGAGAGGCTAAAAACCAGTTCCTTGCCAATAGCAAAGAAAAATGGTAGTTTCCTGAGTTTATCCACAGCAATAAGAAACACTTAGCTGCAAAAAGGGTTGTGCAATAAAGTTCCTTATGGTTGATTTCGGTCCATCAGATCAAGAGTGGACATTGATCCAAATAAATGAATTGAAGGGATAGCTAGTGGATAGAATTGGAACTTTCGAGTTTGATGGACTGCACATAATCCTTAGCTGGAAAAATACTAGTGATCTCATTCTTTACTTGGAATTTAAAATAGGCTTCCACTGGACAGAATTTGAAAATAGTAGTGCTCTCATGATTTATTTGGACTTAATAGGCTTTTCTATGCTTCTATTATTGAAAAAACAAAAAATGATAATCCTATGCTATCCTTGAAGCTTTGACTTCCTTTTCCCTTTATTTATTTCTTAGTTCCCTAATTTGTATATGTCCACTTCTGTACTTCTTGTTATATTCCCACAGGTTTTATGTTTACGTTTTCAGCTCTGGGCTTTTTAAATTTTGTAACCATCTCAGCAATTATATATTTCATCTTGATAATAAAATGTAATTTATTTGGTTTAGAATGTCGATAAGTTCTCATTACTTACAGTCATAACCAATGTAGATTCATGTTCAAATGAGAGTATAACATTTGAATTGTTGAATTAAGGGAGACATTTCTAAAGAATTTTGTCCTGATATGTAAGTGTAATGTCTATTCTATATGATGTTTCAATTTTTATTTTGACATATTTTAACTTAACAGGTCTATGCCTCCTTTGTGCAAGCAATATGTTCTGCATTTATTATATATTGACACTATTGTGTGTGATAAAGAAATGGTTGGATGGAAATTTCCAAATGAAGTCACAGAACATAAAGAAGCAATTGATAGGCTGTTGAAACTTAAAGTATTTCTTGAAGGCTTGGAAAGGTCCACCCTCTCACCTTAACAAGGTTAAATCTTTATCAGTTCTATCTAAATATGAATTCTAGTAGTACATTTATGTTTGGGTTACGAAGTTCTACATCTGATGAGAATAATTAAGTGGTAAGGACGAAAGAATAATGTTGTTCTTTGACTATGATTTTACTTTTTAAAGGTAATTGGAAAAGGTTGGGATTGTGAATGAAAATTAAATTTGCTACATTTTGAGATATCCTTTTCCATGGACAATAGGATATCAACAAGAATATCAAACAACAATATTGTAAAATTAAATGATGAAACCCTCATGTGTGCTTTTAATACTAATTATTGATTGCTAAATAATGACACTGTGTTGATATACTGAACTGGAAATCAAATTCAACAATTTTTGTAATTTCATAATGACAAAATTCCCACCCTTAGGATGTACTAGTGTAAAAATTGCAGATCTTGTAATTAGTGTTGACAAGTAAAAACACAATAAATGGGTAGTTGTGAGAGCTATTAGGTAGTTGTATAGCTTCTACAGGTGTACAATGTAGAAGGAAGGGGTGGCTGCAATAAGGAGGCTGCATTTGTGATAGGGGGTTACATCAACATCTAGAGCATGTTTTTGACAACTGTATCGTAATGTCCCTTTTTTGGTCCTCTGCAACACCTTGGAATTTACTTTTATGGAGTGGCAGTGTCATTGGAAAGGTAATTTAACAATGGCAAGGATTCTTGAAACCAAGACGAATACAATGATACTTTTCATATTCAGATTTGTTGTTGTAGGTGCACTCCACACTTCTTAAAGAGGTTTGTCATCTCAAGAGGGCACCAAATTTTCTATAGATGCATATCTTATGCTCTTAAGATTTTGGTACGGTCAAAATTCAGAGTTTGAACTGTTTTTTATAATTTTTTGTAACCTTCAATAGCGCTGCAAAAAGTAAATAACATATTAAATGATTAAAAAAATAGGTTATCATCATAGTTCACAGTCTCAAACTCAAAGCATACTTGACAAGCTCAATTTTTTTGACTTAGCAATATCTCAATAAATGCTTGGCAAGGACTCAATAAAAATTCAACAGCTTAAAATGTACTAAAACTTAAATTTCGTAACAAACCCGGAAACATCAACATGAAGAGAGCACCGAACAAGCAACCAAGAAAGCTCCAATTGGATTGAAGAAGAGGTACAAACAAAATGAGGAGAGATAACTTTGCTTGCGGTAAACTCACAACGTAGTAGTTAGCAGACTAGAATGGCAGGAATAACAGAGAAACAAAAACTTCCTAGATTCATAGGTGATGGGTAAGACAATCCAATATGTTACTACAAGATCTATATAACAATATGACAAGCATATGAAGAGAATGACAAAGATGATTGGTTAAGAGCATTTTTGGCCACCCTGAGGGGGGTTGCCATTGACTGGTATACAGAGTTGGAGGTTGCCAAGGAAACATCATGGAAAGATCTTAGAACGACCTTTGAAGAAGAGTTTAGATTATTACAAGATGATGATGAAAGTCACCAAAATATATAATACCAGAAAAGGGATGGATTAATCTGTATGAGCCAAAGTAACGAGAATCAGAATCGTATCGAAATCAACAAGGCCAAATCGAATCGTGAATCGGCCATGAATTGGCAAATTTGAAAACACCCTTTAAATTTAGAGATTTAACAATTTAAAACTTATTTCATGCACCCTTTATTGAATATAACTTAAACACACTATAACATCATTAAATAGAAGTTAAAACTTAACATACATAAACATGGAACATAAAATCCATCACATACATAACTATGTTATGTAAAATGTAAATTGTAGGCTAGCTGAAGTAAATAGAATCAAATGATCATAATGATTCAAATCATAGAATGTATGTAAGATGAAGATCCATAAGACATCAAATCATAAATGTATGTAAGAATCTAAGATGAAGATCCATGAAACCTATGTCTATCAGTGATTCAGTATCAATATCTGTAAACAAAATAAAAAAACAAGGCTCTAGCTCAAGCCTCATCATCATCCTCAAGCTCGGCCGCAGCCTCAACCTCAGCCTTTGAGTATCTAGTCTGCCTACTATAAAGCTGTCTAAGGTAGGTCCTAGAGGACCGCCAAGCCATATCCCCCACATGTAAGATGGGCTCACGAACAACATCGCTACGACCTGTGTTTGTGCATGCACGTGTGCGTCTACCAGTGCCTGAACGTGCTCTAGCTGCCTCCTTTGCCATGGCCACAGCCTCAGCCTCTATATCCTCCTTGTCAACCCACGCACTGTCTTCCTCAATGAAGACTGGATCCACAACCTCTGTGAGCCACTTTGATTCTGGATCAATCTCCTCCAGAATGATTGAAGAGGAGTCAGTGCCCAAAATCTATCTAATCCTAAGATGAAGGTTGTAATGAACAAAGACAAGATCATTCAACCTCTGCACAGTCAACCTATTTCTCCTCTTCGAGTGGATGTGCTTGAACATGGACCAACTGTGCTCACATCCAGAAGCACTGCTTGGCTGACTCAGAATACGGATTGCAATTTTTTGAAGTTTTGGGGTTGTGGCCCCAAACATTTGCCACCATCTATCTGAAATAAGGGAAAAAAAAACAATTAGTCTCATTTACAACTCTAAAATTACATAATCAACAATTAAAATTTAAAATGCACAACTTATAAGTCATAAACTTTAGATTCATGAACATTGAATATATTATTTAATTTTTACCTGGTTGTATTGTTGCCCGAGCATCTATGGCCATCCTACCAGAGAAAAGTGGCCCTTCTTTATTATTGAACTTGTCGAGTTCAATGATTGTAGTTGCACTATCCTCATCACTACTCAACCTCTGGATCACTGTATATAAGTCGGTGAGAAACTCTTCATCCGCCTTGAAGTCAAGACGGAAACGAAATGCCGGATTCAAAAAGTAAGCTACTGCATGGATGGGTCGATGGAGTTGATTCTGCCATCTCTTATCAATGATATCCCAAATAGGGGCATACTTCTCCTGCACTCCTGCATACTGGTCTCTAATGGCCTCCTTGGCCCTATCCATGCCCTCATATATGTAGCCCATAGAGGGCTCCTCCCCATCAGTAGTTCGTAGGAGAGATACAAGGGGCTCAATGACCTACATATAAAGTAAAACGAAATTTTGAGTCAAAACTTAAATATAAAATAATATAACTTAAAATAAAACTAAATCATTAAATAATTAAATATTAAATATTAAAAACTAAATAGTAAACTGTAAAATACTAAATGTTAAATTGCAATGAATTTACCTTAAGGATTTCTCTAGTAGGTTTCCAAAAATCATCATCATCAAATATGCAATTCACCACATCTACCCCTGCAGTGGTTGCAGCGTAGGAAGATGAAATCCACTCCCGCACAACAGACATGCTCCTCAAATCGTCCCTTGATGTCAACAAGGATTGTAGTGTGATGAAATTCGAGGCAAACCTCGTGATGCTTGGACGAGCTAACTCCTTGCCTCCTGTGTACTTCCTCATTGTGCTAAGGACAAATGAATGATTATAAATAAACTTGCATATATTTTTTGCCCTTTCAACACATGACTTGACCCACTCAAGCTTTCCAATTTCCTCCAACATGAGGTCAATGCAGTGTGCCGCACGTCAAAAGTTTACCTACAACAATTTTAAGTTAATTAGAAATTCAAATTTCAAACATGTTAGAACTTAAGAAACTTAGAATTAGAAAAAAATCAAAATTCAAATAAATTTATTTTCAAAACTTGAAAAGTTAGAAGTTTACCTGCAACAACATAACTTGATGCATTATTCGTCACTACCTGCACCACATGTTATTCTCCCACCTCTGCCATGACTTCCTCAATAACCTCACATAAGTATGTGGTGTTTCTTATATGGGCGGAAACATCAATGGATTTGAGAAACATGGTATATCCTACAAAACAATGAATTATAATGGATCATCAACAAATTAGCAATCAACAAATCAAAATTTGAAATACTCAATCACGATTCACAATTATGTATGTAGGAAAGAAGAATGATCAATCACCTTCACAGGATACAAGAAAATTGAGGAGTGTTCTATTCCTCCTATCTATCCAACCATCAGTCATGATGGTGTAACCCTTTTTGATCCACTATTTTCAGTTCTCCTCAAGCTCAACCCTCATATCCTCTACCATATCATCCAAGAGGTATCTACTCAACTCAGCCTCAATTAGGGCTTTAAACCCTGGACCACAAATAACAACTGCATCAATCATGTTTTGCCAATAAGGAGCCCTGTCACAAATAGATAATGATTAGAAATTTAGATGTCAAAGACTCAAATCATTATTTAAGCTTGTAAAGCGAATCTATGATTGGTCAATGAATCATAAAACAAGTAGATATAATTAAAGTTTTACTTTTACTTTTAAGTTTAACCTTAAAGAAAACAAAGAAAAAAGAATCAATTACGTAGCTGCAACAAATGGAATGTTGCAAAAGTACCAAAATTTGCAAATCTCTTTTCTGGCAGCATCATGAATCTCCTTGTTCAAACATGCCCTCAAGCGTGGGTTGGGAGCCAGTAGTGCGGGGCACAAAGTAACTATCCATTCTATTTTTTCGCACTCTAGGCTGCAATAGGTTGGAGTTGGACTCAGTCTCAGTATAAGACCGACTAGCACTAGCACTAGAACTAGGACGAAAAGGAGGCCTGGAAGAACCCTCTCCAACACAACCTATGGATGCGGAAGCTGATGCAGATGTAGATGTAGCTACGGGAGCATGGGAGCCAATAGCCCTTAACCCTTCAAGTTGCATTTTCTTATTCAATTTTTCTTGTTCAATTTTTTCTAATGACACTAAACAAGTGCATTTTGCCTCAGCAGTTTGTTGAGTGCAAATTATAACATTATGTCCAGGTATAGCAGCAATGTGGTATTTCAATCTATAAATACCTCCAAAAATTATTTTTTCTTTACAAAATATACATTTTGTTTGAATTTGGTTCTTCCAGGAAACTCTTTGTTATATTTCCAACATTCATCTTTTTTACCCATTGTGGAAAATGAAAGCAAAGGGCTGCTGCAATAAAAAAAATCATGTAAAATATCAAAGTTTGAAACTAATAAACAAAAGCTACAAAACAACGAACCCTAGTTTGCAATTTAGTAAAACTAAAAAACAAATGAAAATTAAAATTTTTTAACAAATGCATAATACACTAATATGCAAAAAAAAATCAGCACTAACCTCTTGCAAATGAGTTGAGGAGTGTTGATATTGACTCCTTAATGCTCCCAATGCAATTTATGGCCTCCCCAGATGGACTTCTGATTTCTTTGGTGCTCTTTCTTCTTGTTGGTTGGAAACTTGTGGTTTTTCCTTTTTCTTATTCTCTCACTTTTCCTCTCTTCTACTCATGCTTAACAATTAGAAGGCCCTTTAGGGTTAAATCAAAGAGGAAAGGCTAAAAAGAAAAGAATAAAAATATGTATTTTAAAAAAAAAATTCAATGCAACTTATTGGGCTGTCGTGATTGATTCACGAGGCCGATTCTAGTGATTTTTGGCATGAATCGCCTGAATCGGCAATTCATGCCAAAAAATTGCTGATTTTGATTCACAAGGCATAAAAAATCGGCTTGGTTGAATCGACTCGCCAAATTGTGATTCAGGTGATTTTTGGGTGATTTTCGAAACTCTGGTACAAGCCTACAGGTGGAGACTAGAGGGACTAATAGGCAAATTGGAGAATAAACTGGCAGATGGATTGAAAAAATGGTGGTTCATTGAAGGACTAACCCCATCCCAGTGGAGGAAATTGAAGGTGGTACCACCATCCTCATACATAGATTGAAAGCGAAGGCAAGACCTCAAAAGGAAGGAAGCACGAGAGTGATAGTGATAGTACAGAAGGAGATAGTGGAGAAGAATCCAGAACAATACAAGCCTTAAGAAGAGATATGATACAAATGATGAATGTGATGGTGGCTGGGAAAGAATAGCTAGTTGGAGGGCCACACAAAAGTCAATTGTCCAAACAAGGCATTTTGCGACATATACTAGGTACTAGGACACTCCATTAATGAGTGCCCTTATATCCTAAAGGCAAGAAGCACCCAGGTATTCTTTACCCAAGGTGAACAAAGCACATCCCCTTCCGCACCACCAAGAAATACAAATATGGAGGCCTCGCTTGGAGGGTACCACAACACTCGACGAGGAAGTAATAATAACAACAATATCGATAAACCTCGAAGCCACATCTAGTACGATGCTTGGGGATTCCCCCATGATTCAATGTTAGAGTAATGAATAGGGTCATTTTGCACATGACTGCCAAAGTGGAGGACGAAGTGGGGGGATGTTGTGTAAATGGTGTGGACCTAGCAATTACAAAGATGTAAACTTCCCTAGATAGAAAAGGGTAAACATGATTGATATTTCAGAGTGGAGGGGAGAAATTTTGGCCATTACAAGGACACAAGCCAGAAGACTCACATATACTGATGTGAGTACGAAGAATGAGAAATTAAAGGAGGCAAGAAAAGACATCCAAGAAGCAAGGAAGAAGGAAGGATAAGTTAGCACTGAAAACCCACTTTCTATAAAATCAACATCAGAAGCAAACATTATTTATCAGAATTTACAAGCCACCATACTGGTGAGGGTAGCTGATTTATTGGAAACTCTACTATAATTGAAGGTTGCCATTACAAAAGGAGGAAGTAATCAAGAGGAGAATAAATCCAAGAAGGAAGAAAAGGAGGAAAAAAGAGGAAAGAAAGAGATGAATACAATATTCACAATAGGAGTCGGAAGGACACCTGCCATTGTAGAAATGGAAATAATGGGCTGCAAATTAACAAGCACTATTGTGGATAGAGGGTTTGGTGTAAAATTTATTTGAGAGACTTGGAAAGCCTTGGGGAAACCAACCCTCTGGCCACCTACATTCCAACTTGTAGGAGTAGACCAACACAGAATCAAGCCCATTGGAAAATTGATGGGACAAAAAGTCATGATTGAGAAGCTATCTCTTCTTGGATTTCATAGTCATTTCTTTAGAAAAGAAAGGGTATGGTGTACTTTTGGGAAGAGGGTGGCTTAGTACAACTAAAGCTAATCACAAGTGGAAGAAGAATACTCTCTCTCCATTCAAGTAGAAGGACGGAAATATGTAATTGATCTTCAAAGCTAGATAGTGAGTCAAGAGTTAGCCTCAGATTCAGAAGAAGATGGCCGAGAATGGGACAAGGATAAAGGGGTAGAACCTGACGAGGAAGGCATATTAAGATTGGGAAATTTCTTAGAAGATGAAACTAGCTCCCTTAACGGGCTATTCCATTGGTAGATGGAAGACTATGAGGTCTTCTTACCAGACTGCAATATGTTACAAATTTAAAGTGCACTATAGTCACTTTAAGTTATAAATTTAAAGTAAAAGTAACAAAAAAACATAACAAAAATTGAATATTATGTTATATTTTTCAAAAAGTGAATGTCAATTTGAAAATATAACATCATATTTTTAATTCGTGTTGTTGCACCTAAAATGTCCACTTATGAGGCATTAAAATGAACATAACTCTTGACTGACAACCCCGATTGACCTCTAGGTTAGATCGAATCGAAGGGAAAAATGAAAGGCATGACATGAGCAAAACAAAAAGACTAAAAACAAGAAAACATAAACTCAAAAACAAAAAATAGATGATGAAGGCTTCAAAAATCAAGCAAAGGCTTGACAGAAAGCAAAACGAAAAAAACTTGACGAAGGTCTTCAGTAAAACAGTTTGATAAGCAAAGGTAGCTAGAGCACCATAGACACCATACAAATTGAAATGGATCGATCGATCAACATTAAACAATTAAATATCAAATTCAAGCTTAGAGAAATGCAAAACTAGCTTGGAAAAGTTTTATGCTATTACCAACATTTTGTGATGACAAAATGCAGGACAACATATTAGAATGTCATCTAGAAAAACTATCACAAACTTATCTAGATAATCATGAAAGACACCATTCATTAAGTTCATAAAAGCAGCTGGTGCATTAGTTAGCTTGAAAGGTATTACTGTAAATCCATAATGCCCATATCTAGTTTGAAATCCTATTTTTGGTATATCCTCATCCTTTATCCTTAACTAATGGTACCCTAACCGAAGGTCGATCTTGGAGAACATTGTTGCCTCTTTCATCTGATCAAGTAAATCATCAATTCGAGGTAGTGGATATTGTAGTGCCTCTCATGTTGTCATTTTGATACAGTGTTCCATTTTGTTCTTGGAGATACTTGAGATACTCTAGTGATGACCATTATGTTATTATTTCATATGTGGATGACATTTACTTTATAGTTCGGTATTTGGATATTGATAAATGATGGTTTATGCGTTATGTACCTTATTTTATGTTATGTATCTGATGGATCATGCTGTTTAGACATCTTGATTCATCTTGGAAATGTTGTGGTATGTTAGATTCATTTTGATATGCTGTTTACTGTTTTACCTACCTAATGTGAGTATTGTGGACATTTGAGATGTCATGTTATGGAGTTTATGCATAGGTGGTTTAATAGATATGTTCTAGATGGATATCTATGCTAATTATACATGTTGCTTCAACTTTGATATTTGTACCACTGCACTTGACGGGTTGTGTAAAGTGTGCAAGACTTCTAGCTTTGACAACGACAATGGAGATAGTGATTTGACCATTCTGTCTATGTTACCCGAGGACGCGTTTCCAACAAAAATAGACCTCATCCCGACATCCCCCTGTCTCGGATACTCGAAAACTTCCGGAAACCTTTCCCTTGGCTGTTCCATAAAATTAATGTTTCAGTTTTGATAATTTGTTTGATTTACACTCTCATGTGAACTCTAAAGTTAAATTATTTAACACAAACATTATATGTTAAGGTTCTATAATTTATATAAGCATGCGTTATCCATGTTTTTATATGACTATTTAAAACTTCCCTGTATATTTTTAATTTTTCCTACTATTTATATAGCTGTTCCCACTGCCGTCCCCTGCCGTCCCCTACTCCGAGAAAAAAAAATGTCTCGAAAACCCGTTTCCCCATCCCCATGTCCCCCCATCCAGGAAACCTGGGGTAACATAGCATTCTGTTGAGCCAATGTTGTCTCCGGTGTGGGCAACGTATCTTTCTTTTTATAGATTAGATTACCTTTTGGTTGTCAAAGTTAACCTAGTTTTCCTTGTGTTTAGACCAGCCGTCTAAATTCTGTTCGTGTTTCTAGATTTGCTTAGGATCTTTGTGTTTATGTCTCTATAGGCTTTTTGCTAGATTTAATCTTTTTGGTTTTTGGCCAATTGGCTATGGATGGATTTTCCAAGTCTTTTGGATCATTCAAATTTTTAGGATTTTTAGGTTTTAATTAAATAAATATTATTTTAAATTAATTAATTAAATTTATTTTAAATCAATTAATTAATTATTTTATTTTAGTGAGTAGATGGTTTATTCATGCACATAGTTCTAATGGCGGGATCTAACTCATTCGTCTTCAATCACTTGTTTGTGTTGGCAGATTCAAGTGATGGGTTTTGAACTTTTGATAAAGTTTCTAATTTTTGAAAATTATATTAAATTACCCCAAATCTTATCCTTGTGGACGATTTTTGCTTTATAAAGCAAACTTTTGCCTTCGTAAAATTCATTCATGCATACTTGGGCAACTTTTGGGGAGCAAGTTCAAAGTTGTTTTTTAGACTCTCTTCTCGTGGATTATCGTTTTGCTAGATCTGGGAGTTTTGCCTAGTAGAATTCAGCAAGGTCTGTTGCATAGTGTTGGCAGTGGGTAGGCCGTTGTTTGCCGAGCTTCTTGGTAGAATCGGTAGGGTACTTGTTATTCTACCTCTTTTCTTCAGTTTCTTGGAGTTGTTCGTTCATTTGTGAGGTAGGATTTGTGATTTAAATTCTATTTTGAAGGTTTTCGTTTCAGTTCTTGCTTGATTAGGCTTAGGGTATGTGGATCTATGTCCATACCTATTTTTGTTCAGTGTGTTATCCCGGTTGGGATTCCACATGCATTTTTCTTGTTTTTGATGGTTTTAAATGCAAGTTTTTGAATAGAAATGCTGGCTGTTTTTTTGGGTTTTCCTGAAAGTAAAATTTTATTTGATTTCTGCTTGTTTGAGCCTATTTTCTCAATGGCCGGTTTTCAATCTTATAGTTTTTGATAAACTTTGGTTTTGGGCAGAAATTTACTTTGCTGAAATTTTTAGTGCTGTCTAGATTTTGGACGTTTTAAGCATTGGATTGAGTTGGAGCTGGTTAATTGTCTAGTTACCCAATCCACTCTCTTCTGTCTTTCTGTTTCACCCTTGAGTCTTTGCGTTCTCATCCAACCCTAGTTCTATCTTTGTGAGCATGGTGTAGCCGTGCCATGTGTAAGGTCCCTTACATGTGCCTATCGAATCTTGAGAGATTCTCATCATCGTGATGTGCTCCAGTGAGTGTTGTTTTATCATGAGTGTTGGGGTGGGGATTTGCACACCTTCGGACACTCATCACTTGGTGAGATAGTTGGGTATGTATTTACCCAACTATCATCATAGGATTTTATTGTGATTCTATTGGAAGGATCCACATCCTCTTCAGAGTAACTAAGACCTTTGACAACTTTTAGTGTACAAATGTTTAGTCCTTTCCACCATCTATCAAGACACGTCTAACCTTAGCTTTATGAATGAAGACCTCAAGTTGGAGGGGATCATTACGATTAGGTCTATCTCTAGAGACATCTCAAGGCGAAAAGGTGACATGTGACACGAGGAAATCTAGGATGGATATTTGTGCAGGAGTCCTGCCAAGCTGGTCAACAAGGTTGTAATTAGAAGAAGTTATATGTCTTGTGGGAGCAATAGGCCTATTAGGAGCTGTAAGTCTAGCAAGGGCTCTAGGTTGACGTGTGGTGACAACACAATGAGGATCTTTGTTCTTTAAGGTAAATGTAGACGTGTGAGTTCAACTCATTAAAGCAATTGATGGTGTAGTCGTACCCAATGTGAGTGTAATTGACATTACCCCGTGAGTTTGACTTTGAGTTGGAGGCTTTCCCTTTACCATGGTTCCCAAAGAATCCTTGAAAATGGTATGATCAGAGTTGGAGGGCAATAGTGAAGGGTCTACGTTAACTACTCCATCATTGATTAGATATTAGATATCATGTTTAAGATGGAAACACGAAGTGGTCTTGTGACCCTTTGTACGATGGTAGTCACAAAAATTGTTATCATCCCACCAAGGGGGTTTGTTTAGTGGTTCATCCTTAACTAGGGGTAACTGTAAGAAATTATTTTTGAGCAATTGTTGAAGTACGGTATCAAGTGGTATCCCTAGGGGTGAAAATTTTCTGTCTTTATTCATGGGACGTCTTTGAGGTCCTTTTTGTGTTGAGGTATCAGTTGTCTATTATTGAGGTGGCACTTGGTTAGAGGTTTGCGAACTCATGGGATTTGCACCTTTAAGGGTCCTCTTAGGTTGTGCTGTGTTGATCTTTCGTGCATCAACAATACCATCATTTGTGACATTCTTATTTTTGGAGAACTCTGCCTTGTTAGTAGACGAGTTTGTGTTAGTATTGTCTTTGTTTGTCTTTAGTATACCTTTACGAATGAGGGCATCTTCAATGCTAGCTTTTGTTTTCATTAATTTGGCAATAGTGCTAGGACTCTTGATCTCAAGTTCATACATCAAATTGGGGACTAGGTTCTCAATGCATAAGTTGACTTGTTCTTTTGGAATATCCATTGATCATTAACTAACAAGGTTTCTCCAACGTGACAAGAATGTCATGAATGGTTCTTGCTTTTGCTTTGTTGAGCACAGATCAGATAATGTTACCTCATTTGTTATGTTAAAAGAAAAACGGAATATGAACTTGTGTGCTAGTTCAGTCCAAGATTTTATATTGCCAGGTAATTTAGAATACCATTCAAGTGCTGGTCCACTGAGAGAACGAGGGAATAATCTCATAAGATATGTTGGCTCATCAGTGAGCTCGGTACAAGAGGCACAAAACTCTGATATGGTCAATAGGGTTGCCTTTTCCTCGGAATTTCTCAAATCTTGGTGCCTCATAATGGCTTGGAAATGTAGGCATATATAGACTCTCGTTGAAGGGATTAGGATGTAAATCCCGTTCTGTGTATAGAACTTTCTTCTTTTGGACTTCTAATACCTCAACTTGCTTAGCTAATTGTCTGAACTGGTGTATCAAATCAGCATTAGTTTGTTGAGTGTTACTTTTTTGTTCAAGTCTTTTGTGTCTTCGAGTAGATGTTTTACTATAGTGAGAACTATGTCTACTTGGTTCAGACATGTCTATATTAGAAGACTCTAGAAATGTATCACTAGAAGGTGTATGTTGGCACCTCGAAGACAGAAAGATCTTTGTTGTAATTGTTGTGCCATTGGTTGCAATTGTTATTGAGGCACCTCTATTTGTTGAAGATATGGCCATGTTTGAGATTGTTGTTGTAGAGGTATTTGTTGAGCTTGTTGTGGCACATGCTGTTATTGCAACAATTGTTATTGGTATGCAATTTGTTGTTCCAATCATTGTTGATATTCCAACTATTGTCTTAATTGCTCTTGTTTCTTTGCAAAGATTGCTTCTTGTTGTTGGAATTGTTGTTGATACATCGCATGTATGTCAAGTGGATTTTGATTATATCGTGTGTTAGGAATGTTGGGTCCTTGTACCACTTTATGTTGTTGTTGTTTTGGATGTTGATTACATCCCTTAGATGTGAGCATTGATTTAGGATCCTTGATATGTTTGAGGGTTTGATGCTTCACCTTGCGATATTGTGTTTACTCGACAATGGGCCACATTCCTTGATGGGATTGAGGAGATGTCAATGAGACTCTTTCTTTGTGGTTCAATAGGTGCACTTGCAACAATAGTCGATGTTTCACATGATGCATTCATAGGGGGCCCCATATTAGTTGATGTTGTTGTAGTTGGCAGAGTTTAGAACAGGGGGGCACTTTGTTGATTTTCTTCTAAAGGAGGTATGTGTCATCCCTATGGTGCAAGTATCCTTAGGTATTTCTTGTTGTTGCATCATTTGTTAAGATAAATCCCTAATGTCCTTGTAGGGTACTTTAAAAGAGTTGTGTTGACATTAAGTGATGGAGGTGCATCAAATAGGGGGTTGATGTTGATATGTTAAAAGGTACCTTGGAGAATCTCAATAGTTGATTCTTGGTGAGGTCTCTTACATGTTAACTTTGTAGTTGAGAATTCCAAAGGGTGCTTCGCTTTATACAAGTCTAGGTTGATCATAGGTTGCATGTTTTTGAATGTAGGGTTGTCTTGACTCTTAGACTTACATCCTTTGAAGTTGGTGTTAAACTTCACTATTTCTTGGGCTGTAAAGAGTTTGAAGTTCTTTTGAAAGGTTTTAAAAATCTTGACATGCTTTAGCCATTTCTTCATTGGGAATGCCATAGTTTGTGTTGGAATCATCACTTAAGGGGAAGGTACCTTGTTGTATGTTTAAAGTATTAAAGGTACTTGTGTTAGGTTTGCAAAATTAAAACGAATGGGTACGTTAGTCTTTGGGTGTTGTAGGTACACTTCCACATCCGGGTGGTACAGGTACGAACATAGGTTCAAAATCGGGACCCAATTGAACCATTTCATGTATAGGTGATGCGTTAAGAGAGAATTTCATGTTGGACATGTCATTGAGGGTTTCTTGTCTTGTGTCTTGTTTCTTGTCTTGAGGGTCACTTCTTTGAGGATACATGCTTAGTGGGTCCACTCGTAAGGGTTGTGAAACTTCGGTTTCACTTGGGTCAAAAGTTTTTTGAGGTTGCTTGGTTTTCCTTTGTCTTGGACAAGTTCTTGCTTGTGTTTGTTCTTGAGAAAACAATAGTTGATATAGGTTTGTTGGTTTTTTAGTTGATTGTATCCTTGTGAGAGTTGCCATGATACATAAGCAAATTCAATAGGGGATTCTGGACTCTGAAATGGACTTTTTGTCTACCATGTGCATACCTACAACACTAACTGCGCCTAGACAGCACCAAGTGTGCACTTTGGGTGTGCAACTTGGAACCCAAAAGGGTGTAGTTTGTAAATAAGGTGTTCGAGTGATAGAAATGCAATGTATGCACAATGTGCTTTTCTTTCTGGATTTTTGGGGTTTAGGTATGTTATGCAAGCTATGGTAGTGCAAAAGGACCTAGGATTATGAGGTGCAAATGACCTAAGGGGATGATGCCCAAGTGCAAATGCAAGTGACATTTTGGACTTTTGGGATATGAAGATGATCCTAAGGGATGCAAAGTGCAGATTATTTTGAACCATGGACTTTGGATTGTGAAAATGAGACTAAGGGTTGATGTATGTAACTAAGCTTGGACTATGCAAAGGGGTATGCTAGGGTTGCTAATGACATCTAGGACATGCAAGATATGGATGTGGGAATATGCAAAGTGTTTGGTTTGACAAATAATTAAGGACTTGGGCAAGTTGATTGTTGGAAATGTTTGTTGGACTTAGGAGGATTTTGACAATTGGAGGAAATGCTTTGGACTATGCAAGGTGAAATGACTATGCAACTAGGGTTTTGGATAGCAAACTAGGGTTTTGAAATGCAAACCAGGGTTTTGAGATGACATGCAAAATAGGAGATATGCAAGCTAGATGAGTGCAAACTAGGGTTTAAGCAAAATTATTTTTAGGGAGACTAAGGATGCTAAGGTAATGAAAAGTGTATGCAAGGTTTGGACTTAGGAGAAAATCTTTGGAAAATACCAATCTAAGAGTTTAACTTTATGAGGATGGACTTTGGAATTTGACCAAAAGAGACAAAATCAGAAAGATCAAGTTGATAAAAAGGACTAGGTGAAATCCATAGACATAGATAGAATTTGACCCAAGAAAAATGATTAAAAAGACAACAAAAAGACCAAGGTCAAGATCCTTTATCTATTTACATAAAGAGATACTCTAAGACTCATTCTTTGTTGTGATTTTCAACTAAGTTCAAAGGGTTCTAGGTTCAAAATGAGGGCTATGCGACGTGAGTATGCAAAATGCAAGGATCCTAAGGGCAAAATGAGGGTTAGGACATGATCAGAATGAGGACTTATGCAAGCATCTAAGGGTAAGTCTAGGGTTTAAAAAAACAATCTGGACATCAAAATGCATTGTTCTGGCAACCAACTACGCACAGACAACACCAAGTGTGCCTAGACAGTGCTAATTGTGCCAATGGTGCAGTTGGGGCCTAGATAGGTGCAGTTGGTAAAAAAAAGATGGAAACTTGGGGATCTAGGGCTTAATGATTTTCAGACAGCTATGCTGGAAAATGGGTTGACTGAGGATGATGTTATGATCAGAATGAGGACTATGCAGGTCATGCAAAGCTTAAAAATGAGGGATAGGACATGAAAAATGATGACTAGGGTGCAAATGAGGTCTAGGATATGCAAAAATGCAAGTTAGGGGATGCAAGATGAAGACTAAGGGCTGCAAGATGAAGACTAGGAAATGTAAAGTGAGGACTAAGGGACGCAATATGAAGCCTAAAGAATATTCTATGTGGACTAAGGAATGCAAAATGAGGGCTTAAAGATGCAAGTGTGAGGATCAAAAGATGGAAAATGCAAGATTGTGCTATGCAAAGATGAACTCTAAATCATTCCAAGGACTCCAAATGCTACAAGTTCTCATATTTGCAATGTTCTCAAGGTTTTGACAAAAGGGTTTCAATGTTTTGACAATGTGTATGTTTGAAAATGTCGAAGGCTCAAATGTGCTTGGTGAGAGTTTGTGAATGTGGCAATTTCTTGATTAATGTTATGCACACACAAGACACAATAGACAAGAATAACTGTTGTTAACTTGAAAGACACATCACAAACTAGGATTTTAAGACTTTATCCACTGAATTCTCACTTGAACCGAAGTTTAGCTGTGCTTATCTACAGCAGACATCTTAGAATCTTGGCAGCACAAGCTCCCCCTTACACTGCACTCACTTCTCGGGGTTACCAAGACACACTTCCCAAGGGTAATCACTTCTCAAGGGATTGTTGCCTCTATTAAGGACTGCGATATTGTGGGATGTTGTTGCCAGCATGGGTGACCCCTTGAGCCAGTGGATAGAAAGGTTTTTGGCTACTAAGACATGGTGTTTAGTTTGGGAACTCCATTCAACAAGTCGATGATAAACTTCCTCAAAAGGTCTCCCAGCCCCTAGAACCAAGGTTTGATATACCACAAGGGTACTTGAGGAGAGCTATCACCCAACAATACTACCAATAGGGCATGAAGTGTATCGAGTCTGTTATAGCGGTTGGAGCATAGACTTGGCATTGGCCTGCTACTACTTCGAGGTTGACCCCTGGGACCCCCTAATGGGGGTTTTGGTTCCAAGGCAAACCTCTCTAAAATGAATTGTACGGATTTCTCATACACCCAAGATCCATGAAGCAAGGGGAGAGGATATGTCCATGCAACTCTTTGGGATCTAAACAATGCAGAGACACCAATCAGAATAGAAAGTTCATTTTAAAGCACCAAAACCAAGTGTTTGTTAATCTGAAAAAAAACCACCAACATAGTTTTGACAAACACACAAGGTCTTCATCAACCTTCCTGCACCAAACACATTAGTAGTTTTCAAAAGATTAGTCTTCTCCCAATGAATGCCACATGCTACAAATAGATCATCAGTAACACCAAAAACCTCTATTCTAAGTTCTGAAACCAAAATGAAATCCTAAATGCAAATTCAGACTCAAACTTGACCTTTTTTATGAATCAATTGTGCAATGACAGTACCAACTGCCTAGGGGAGGGCCAAAATCAAAAGACACTAGGTGAGATAACATAAAATCAAAAGACACTAGGTGAGATAACATACTCTGAGCAACCATCCTATGTGTCCAATTGTGGAACTAGAAAATAGGTGAGATAGCATACTATGAAAAACCTCAAACTCAAATAATATATGGTAACTATCCCAATCTTCCATGAAAACCATTGAAAACAAAGAGATTAAAAACAATCAAAACCCCCTTTCAAATGTAGTGTCTATGTTCTCCTTTCTTCTCCAGTGTTGATGTTGATGTAGCTCCAATTGACTATAGCATACCGACAATTCAAAGAAAAAGATAATGACAAAATGTTGTGATGAATGATGGAGAGAATACTAGAAGTGTGGTTAAGAAGGAAATGAGTGCAAAATGACTCAATTTATAGCCAAAATGAAAGAAGTTAGACATGAATGAGCAGATGGACATTTGTCATTTTCAAGTGTGTAATGTGGCACTCTATTTGGTAGAATATCTATGATGAATATGACATAATATGCCATATGTAAGATCCTATGATACATATGAGTCAACATGACTAAAAGTAGAAGAGAATCTATGACAAGTGTGGCTAATTATAGTCATGTGTCAGAAAGAATATATGCCAAATATGACACATATTAGCCATGTGTAGAAATAGGCTCTATGATGAATTATGGCCATGTGTCACGACTGGGTGGAATTTTGAATTAAACACTCATAATTCCACACAAATGGAAATTAGTAAATTAGAAAGTAGAAATGGGAAAACAGGAATTAGAAAATTAAGAATTCCCATAATTCGCAAAAATGGATCAATTAATTAATAAATATTAATTAATCAAGAACATTGGTCAATCAAAATAATTAGTAAAGTGGGATGAACAAAATGATTGGAATGACATAGGAATAGATTCTGGGTTATCTAATCTTATAGGACAAATTAGTAAATGATCGGCCAATTTGATGAAATAAATGTAGGATTACCTTTTTGATGAATTACGATGATTATGCAGATCGACTAGGATGATGGTGGATAGATCAAAGCCATGATCAAATTGATTGGATGATTAGGATTGATGACATGTCAAGGACATACGACATGGATTAAGGACATGTGACATTTAACAAACATTGTAATGCCGCAGGTGACATTTAACAGACATTGTAAATACCACAGGATCGAAGTTGATGAAAGATCCCTGATAGATGCCCTTGTTGATCTGTTGTAATTTTTAAATTAATAAACTATATTTTCCTGTGATTTCTTTGATGGTCTTTGAGAATAGACAGAAGTTGCAGAAGGTTTTGTTTTTGTTTTGTGTTTTTTGATAGTTTTCACAATAGTAATGAATAATGAACAATAAACATGAGAGGAGACTGAAAATAAATAAGAACATAGAGCCAAATCAGAATTGCTATAAATTGTACCAGGCAGATTTCTAATCTATAAAGCCAAATAATAAATCCAATGCAGTTCCAAGGAGCTTACATCCAACAATGATGCCAAACTGCTGCAAATGGCAGCCGTAAGACTGCAATGAATTACGTCCCAGCTGAAAGAATCAATCTGTAACGCTGAAACCATAAATTTGCAACCTGAATCCACAGTAAAGAATGGTGTACTCTATCCCTGATAGCAATGCACACTGTCTGAAGAATCCAATGCCAATAACTGCTGAGGGCTACGTCCCAGCCAATCCAGAACCTGGGGTTTGCGTCCCAGATGAAGAATTGCTCTCTCAGAGCCAATTCACAAAAACAAGTTTTTCAATATGCAAAAGATAATAAGAAATTAGGTCTCCATCTCTTTATATCCCCTTCCAACTGTAAATCGAACCCTAAAGGGAAATTACACTTTGCCCTTTAAATAAAATATAATAAAATAACATTTTCCCAATTAAAGTCGTCCATGCTATAGGAAAAACATTACTTTATTAAAATTCCATAGCTGAAGGCACCAAAAAGTCTACAAATAGTAAAAATCATGTATAATAATTTGAGACCTTTCCAACGAGCTATAACACATAGGTGTACCTGATCAACTGAAGTGAAAATCCCCTTATTACTCCAAAATGGTTATATTATTAACCTTATTTTAATTTATTTAATCACCAACTTAGGAAATATTTAAATATATTAAAATATTTCCCAAATGGTCCTAAAAGGCCCAAAATGACCAATCAAACATGAATCTGACCTTGTCACCTGTCTGTGACTGATGCCGGACAAGATGTGTCAATTGGTAGTCCATCCCTAAAATCTAGGGATGCTCCTAAAAAGTAGGAGACAACCCCAATCAACCAAAATTGAGTCCCAATGACTCCCCTGCTGTGTGCACCTCTGAGAGAACTGTCACTGAACTAGGAGTTCCTCCTAAAAAATAGGAATGCCTCCTAAAAAATAGGAGATGCACTCTAAGTCTCCAAAACATTCACCGAGGTCTCCAAATGCCTCCTAAACCACTCCTAGTCAATCCCTACAAATTAGGAATCCCTCCTAAATTGTAGGAAACTGTTGTCTACTGCTCCAAACTACTTGGGAAGCTTATGCATGACTCTCAAAGTCCCTGGGTTGGTTCCCTCTATGCTCTGCTGGCCTATGGGAACCAGATAATAGACCAAACCTGCTAGAAATGTTGTCACTAAGGAAGGGCAGAAATTGGGGACATGACAGTTGATTGATAAGATTGATCAGAATAACATCAATAGACATTGTCAATATTATTAAATTGATTGAATAAGGCCATGATCCGACACTGAGGGGCTCAACAATGTTGATGATTGAATGATAAAAGTGATAGGTTGACCTAGTGTTGAAGGACAAGGCGGTGCTAAGGTTGGATTTGATAGATTGACGAGGCACTGAAGGATATGACAATGCCTAGGATTGGATAAATGATGATTGATTAGGGATGGTTTAGGATTGATTTAGGATGGTATAGGGTTGATTCAAAACAGTTTAGGATTGCTTAAAAGGGATTCTTATGACATTGAAATGGTTTAGAGTTGATCAGATGAGATTCTGATGATGTTGAAATGATTTAGAGTCGGTTCTGAAAAGTTTAGATAAAACAAGAACCGATTTTGAAATGCTCTGCAATTAATTTGAAAACGGGGTGCAAATGATGAACATGTCGAAATATGTTTGAATGATAATCAAGTTGGCCAAAAGTTCAAAATTAGTGAAATGAGAAAATGGGATGTGTTAGTATGAAAATGTGATGAAATAGTAGATGCGAACCATTTTTTAGCATCTACAACCATATCTTTTGATGATGAACTCATTGATCAAATTATGCTTAGGATTGTTTGGGCAATTCACCAACCTTGACATCATGAAATCTATCGATCGTCCTATGTCATTCAATCATCAAACACAAATCAATTAAGAAATTGATCACCAATTATGCTCAATCAATCACCTAACCTTAAATGAGAATCAATCTTATTCACCCATATGATTAACACATGAACATTTAAAGTGAAAATACTCATAGCATTCAATATAAGTGCACTTAATTTCACCCTTCAAACTTTCAAATTCAAACTTGGAACTTGGATAAGAATCATGGATTGATTGTGGTCTATCCAATGAAATCAAAATCCTGATTGCTTGAGGACAAGTAATTTCGGAAGGGTATGACTGTAGTATCCCCTCAGATAACGAAATCTAATATTAGAGCATAATCGATGGTTGTAGTTTAAATAAATAATTATCAATATATATTTTATAGCAGACATTTAATATATTAAATATACATGTTGAATATTAGAGCATAAATGCTAATTCAATTTAATATGACCAATATCAAATTATTTGTAAAAAGGTACATGTAGACCATCATTATAATATTTAAATAACATAGTTAACATTTAATGAAACTATCAAACATTTCATAATAATAAAGTAACTGGTAATAACACCGCTTGCCACCAAGCAAGTAAAACATTGTGATCCTTCTTATATGTGGTTGGGGCGATATATATAAGCCTACATTTTGCATTGAATAGACCCCCAGAACGGGTAGAAAGAAAATGAAGGAATTAATTGGAGAAAAGGATGACCCCAAAAAATATGGAAAATGAGATAGAATGCCCATGTACTGCCCTGGGTGGAAATGTGTTGTAGAAGTGTCTACCTTACCGTGCAAATGCACACTCCATGTGTATTCCATTGAATGGTAGGTGGGGGCAATGTTGCATGGGTCCATATGTAACATCTGGCCCACCAAGATATGTTATTATAATATGTAGACATTAGTATAGTGACGTCAATGGTGGACTTTAAAGGTATATAGGAATGTAGATAGTTAATGTTGTAATTATATATGCAATTAATAAAGACAATCTTAGAGTTACTTTAATGAAGTATATAACTTATAGATTGAATTAATAATCGAATATTAATTTGAGATCTAATCTCTAATATTATTGAGTTCAAATATATAAATAGAATTAGTGTTAGGAATTGGATTAATTCTCATATTATAGATTCTACCTTCTAAAGCATAATATGTGTCTAATATAATCATAATTAATATTACTAATAATTCATAGATAAGTCCATAAGAACTTTTGTGTTAGTTTACATAGCGGATAGGGAGTGTACATAGGGGGAGGAGTAAATCGGTCATGTTGGGGCAAGATAATGCCAATATGGATAAAGATTTGAGGGAGCCCCAAGTTGAGCACGTCCAATCTCGAGCAACAGTAAATCTACCATCTATTACGGGATCTAATACACAGAAAATATGGACGATATTTAAAATTGCTAATTGTATTAAATGATGTTACAAGATGTTTGATATGATTAATAATCAAATTCTAAAGATTTCCATTTAGATTCTAAGACCATTCTAAACCCACGTAGAAAAAGGGGTCATCACATTATCATCATGTTGAGAGTTTGTGATGTAAGATCCTTGCAGGCTTCTCATGTTGAGAGATTTCATAAAATCATCACATTGAGAGAGTCCGTGATGTATGTTGGTTGTGATTCTTGCAGGTTTTTCATGTCGAGTGATTTCATGATTTATGTTATGTTGAGATAACATGTTTTGTATGAGAATCTATGTGATTAGAATTGATGATTGACATTTTTTGGTTGTAGCTATGTGTGACTGCTATGCTAAAGATCTCTCTTGCTAAGAGGGAGTGTTGAAGATTGTAGCTGCAATAGAGATCTTTATCTTTGATTTTTTAGAAATATGCCGTTATAACCATTATGGTCATCTTTAGTTGAAGAAGACATTTATGATAATATAAAAAATAGTGGCATGTGTCATACATCATGCATAAGAACATGCATTTGGAAATATGAAGAGACTTGCTTTGGAAATTTGAAGAGACTTTTCGTTGTGATGTGAAGAGTTTCTCAAACTCTATTTATGAATACTTTGTGTATGCGGATCACATCAAGCAAAAAGATTTTACTTGAACTTTTCCTTGATCAGTAGAACTGTTATTTTTGGTTGTGTGGCTGGGTTTTTCCCTTCAAGTGGAAGGGTTTGCCTAGGATAATTTTGTGTCTCTTGTATCTATTTTGTTCTCCCTTATTGCTGTTTATCTTTATTTTTAGACTGAACATTAACACTCCCAACGTCCTTTCTTGTAGTACCATCTATGCAAGATGAAGTAGAAAATTTCAATCATTCCTGGAAAAGTGATCCTCTGGAAAAGGTATTTAAAATGGAATCAACAGATATTGTGGAGCAAAAATTTCACATTGCATCTATGCCAATGGTCTTTTTAAATTTAAAAACTTGGTGAGATCACCAATTAGAGATAAATGGTGTTAACAATCAATAGTGCATCTCCTGGTTTTACAAGTGTTGGGTATGAAAGGTGTGCACCACCTTAGTAGGAAGGGAGAAGTTCTTTTTAGAGATATAGTTGAAACCAATAAGAGATTATTGGGTTGAGTCAAGAGTTTCTAATATTTTCGATGGATGAAAAGAATGGAAAAACTATCCATTAATAAATGTTATTGTATGTCCCCCAAGGTGACAAGTTTTTGAGGATTGATTGTGAGAGGCAAACAAAGATGAGGAGTTCATTTCTAAAATCCTCAATGAGGTCATGAAAATATGGTCTAGACTTCAATACATTAGAGATATTATAAACAATTATAGGGTTGCACGTGCTTCAGTTTATCAAAGATGTGAGCACATTTTTTGGACACCATGCACTATACTAAGGTTGCATAACTCGTTTAGTCTCACTTAAAATCACAGAGTCTTAAGCTTGGTGGTTTATCGTAAAACCTCTGGAACTTTGGACTAGGACTTGCCAAATTGGCCAAGTCCAAAAAGTATAAAAAAGAAAAATGAATCATTTTTAGCTATTTTCACTTGTTCTAAAAGGTGTTTTTGTTTGCATTCAACCCCAAAAATGCATTGTTGTGTTTTTGGTTTCAACATGAAAAATCTTAAATTATTGAGCTCGATCATCTATCTTAAACTCTCACGATTGTTTATGCTGAACAAATTTGCCTATATCTTCCCAGAATGTAATGACTTCCAGATTGGTTGTTATAGAGAGATAGATGTTTAGTAGAAGGTTAGCCATGAGCCTAGAAGCATCCTAATATGTTTGTGATCTACATTGAGTATTAAAATAAAGCCATGAGATCATCAATTGATCATAAGGTATTTGACACATATTGTTGTATTGAAATAGTGAAAAAGAGTCACTTGTGCATGGAGATACAACCATTATGAAGCCTGACCATGAATCCAACCAATTTCTCCAAATAAGTTCAAGGACTTGAAAAGTCCACCATATAATAGGAAGTCAAGCTTTTCATTGAAGTCTCAAATATACGCAAAAGCTCATATTGTAGCATTTCAAATGACACACACGTCGCGACAATAAATGTCATTATTGGGGTTTTAACAAAAAAAGATTGACCTTTTTGAAATTTTGAATTGGTTTACTTTTCAACATCGGGCTTAGATACCTCTTCTTGAACTATTTTGCTTGTTTGATTTATATTGGCAAACTCTAACCCCATGTTTTGAAAATCAGCATGAAGCTAAAAGAAAATGAGTGACACTTAGTGGCGGCTCTACAACTATTGGTGGGTCCACAAGGAGATGCTAGAACCAAAATTGGGTTTCAAAATTGCCCTTCAACAATAAAAATTCCAACAAGCAATATGAAAATATTTGATGGAACGTCACAGCTCAAACTTGGTCCAAGTTACAACTGATTTATATTCAGATATTTTATTTCTTTATAAATATAAACTTTTCTAATTATTCTACCATCTCAAACATGTGGATTATCAATATTTATTAATATATAATTAATATTAATTATTATTATTGTTAGAAATTATAATTTCAACAAAGGAATGCTTATACATAGAATAATCAATGTTTTAATATATTATTAGAAAATATTATTTATATTGATTACTCAATATTGTATAGTACAACTTACTGCTCAGTAACTAATTTATATTAATGACAAATAATCATTATTAAATAATTATTATAAATGTGGACATTATCGGCACAATGATAATGAAATTAAAATAACACAATTATTATGGATATCGTTAATAGTGAAATTAATGTTATTTGTGTTATTAAGAAATTTTTATACACTATCCTTTAATCATATTATACTAGCAATAGTTAGTGATGACATTGGAACAATTGTGATTTGTGATGAGATAAGACAGGCATGACGCTTATGAAAATATATATTCTTGGACCATGATCACAATCAAGCATTGAAAAAAAAAATTAACAGTTTAAGGTTATTGTAGAGAAACTATCGAAAGAAGGAAAGGATTTTGGTGGGGGAGCAGTAGCAATCATAGGTATGTGCTGCAAATTTTCCTTTTGTAATACATGGAACTGTTGTCATCTCTGCATATTATAGAGTGCTCTCATTTATATAAATTGAGGGTTTTCCATTGAATATGCATACCATATTTTGAGGCAATCCTCAGTATTTAGGAAGCAACCAATTAATTAAGAATCACAAGAAGATTTAATTCAAGATCATTGTAGAATTGAAAATAATTGTTATTTAGAATAGAATACAACCTATAATTAAATTAGAATAATAGGATAGACTGGAAATTGTGTGTTTTTCCCCATGCTCATAATGAAGAGGGAGCTTTTTAAAGAGAGAGTAATTCGGTCAAAACAAGGAGAAGATCCCCAAAACGGGCTTTGTTCATGATGAAGCCTCTTGTAAATTGTTTCTACCTAAGAACAATAATTCTACTATTCATTATGAAATGGAAGAAGAACCAAAGTTGGCCACCTCAAGCTAGGTGATAGTATCAAGATTTATTTAGATTGTATTTGACATTCATTATAAAACAAGTTCTTAGAAAGTAAGGATTGCAATTATTGATATTGTAATGTTCCTGTCATAAAATAAATATTGAATCAAACCTTTGTTAATGGGCTGATTCATTTAGTATATCTCAGATCCATTTTTTATTTAATTGTTTCCATAGGTATGGCCATGGACTATCTTTATAAACCGTTGGTAAGTTTCTCCAAAGGGTATTTAAGCACGACATATAGGTAGTAGTAGGTATGCGATTTGGATTATTTTCTTTGTACTATGAATTCCACTTGGGATTCCCTAATACTCACCATTTTGGAAGTGAAAGATCTTCCCTACTTGGCTATTCCGGTTTCGGTGGGATTTATCCTTCACTTTATTTCGTCTTTGTATTACTTGCTTGGATCTGGCGACTCCATGCACCATCGTTGTTGCAGATTCATCTATATATATATATCACTGGAATTGGATTGAACCATTTGCATTGGCATTAATTGAGGTATTTGGCAAATATATGTTTTGGCATCTAGTTCGTAACTCATTCTGCACACACCGTATGACCCCTGTGAATCTCATGGTTTAACAACACATACCATACAACTTGGTCATCTCCACAACTGTATGGCTACCCCTCTTACCGTACAATCATACTGTACGGTAGTCAACTCCACCCCCCGACATTGTACAACTTCCATATCACCATATGGACTTCGCAGAATACATTGATCCACCGTACGTGCCCCTATTGTACGATCAAACATTACAAGCTATATGCAGTAGTTGCTCTTCCAAAACACCGTATTCTTCTCTCAAACCGTACACCATGCTTCTTAAGCCATCGTACAACAACTGAGACATAGTTGGAACATTATAGTGGTATCATAGCCAGTGATTCTGCCAGCGTGCGGAAGTGAATGCAAGTTTATACTTGAAGGAGAAGGCGAGATAACCTTGTTGGTAGAATGAGAGATCCCTAGGATCCTATGACAAAATTTATGAATCTTTTAAAAGAGCTCAGTAGAAACCAAATACAAATCAATGAAACCCAAAGGCTTATGCAGAATACATTACGAAAATTGAGGGAAAGACAACAAAACAAAATGGGCATAGTGACAACTTTGTTATGGGGAGGAAAAACTCTCTACCCTCTCGCTCTCGACCCTTGATGCTTTCCTTCCTTCCAAGAACGGAAGTACCATGCAAAGAAAGAGAACCCACTTTTCAGGAAATGCAAGAACAACTTCGGGAAGATTGGAGGAACACAAATATAGGTAATATATCTTACAAAGACTATGTTGATCTAAGAATGAGATATTTAGGTAGGGGAAATCGTAGTCATTTTAATGACGATCTTAGGAGAAAGATTGAAAAAGTAAACTTATCACCATTTGATGGTTCTGGAGCCATCACTGCACAGGCATGGGTTTTGAAGGTGGACACCTATTTCCAACTCAACTCGATGCCCAAAGAGGAAGCAATCAAGCGTGCAGCACTCCGTCTGGAACGAGTGGTGCAAGAGTGGTGACACCATGGATTGCTCACTTTTAGCCACGACCAAGTAACCTCTTATGTCGAGTTCACTGAGAGGCTCATTGACTGTTTCAATGGGAAGGTTCCTGAACTAAACCTCAAAGATCTAGCTCAACTAAAGAAAATAGTTATTATAGACAATTGCATCATTGAGTTTCAAAGGTTGTTAGTATTAGTCAAAGACATCTCTCAAAGACGTTGAATTGTGTTATTCATGGATGTGCTAAGAGAGCCTTTGAGAGGATGGATCAAAGGGTTCAACCTGTGCAAACTCAATGAAGCTATTAAGAAGGTGTGTGACATGGCCGCATCTTCCTCCAAAACTCATGTAGCTACGCCAACACCAATCCCATAAGAAGACAAAGACAAGGAGTTAATTCAGAAAAAACTTCCATTGGATGAAGACTCTTGGCAAGAGCTCTGGAGGAAAAAGCTCTGTTTCATGTGTAAGGAACCATGAGGACCAGGTCATCGCTTCCTTGGGAAGGAAAAGATTCATTACATTGAGGTGTTTCCTGATGATGATGAAGGACAAGTACCTATAGTGAGTGGTGAAGAAATTAACCGGCTAGAGAGAATAAATGCCTTGATACAAAAAGGGGGTTCCATTGCTACCCTCACTACAATGGTTGGAAGTAGTATCTTATGGGTTTGTGGCACACTTTACGGGAAATGAGTTAGTGTCATGATTAATAGTGGCGCCACCCTCAATTTCATCAATTCTTTTTTGGTCACTAGTAAGGGCTTGCATGTAGTAGAGCATGGAGGATTTGAGATTAAGGTTGCTAGAGCAACCTTGTTACCTTGCACTCATGTGATCTGTAATGAACTTTACTAATTCTGACCAATGAGTTTTGACTTGGATTTGAGGAATTTTGTCAAACAATTATCATGAAATTACAGTCCCTTCAGCAGTTATGCATATTGTATATATTATACCACTGCTTATTGATAAAATTTTAGGAGTTGCTAAAGTTAACCAATATTATTCCGAGATTCAACCAATCGGGATCAGATTGAATTTAGAACTTAATATTCATACCTTAAATTTATGACAGTAAGGATGCAATCCTCTAACTATACAAAGAAGACAAAATTACAGTCTTACAGTATTGGCAATGTAAAAAGTGCAAAAAGGATTAAAGGAGAATATACCCGTGACGTTGGTGAATACTGTTGTGAAGCTTTATGAGTGCGTTAACATTCAACCCATCACTAGTTCCCAGTATCCGATCACTTGTTGTTTGCTATGCTTTGCTACTACCACCCATGCTGAAGGAGAGAGTCATCTCAACCCGTGAAGGGGAGTAATTCCATTGTCGTAGTTAACTACATATGCCGTGAAGACCTTAAAACATTCTTCTGCATTCACCTCCAACCGCTACTCATACATTCCACCTGACCATGTAGTTACTACTCGGCAGTCCTTCCAGTCTCGTGGTTTCCCCTATTAGTCATGTCCTCTAATTATTTTTGGAACCCATTGTCTTTACTTATAAGACATTGCTTTGCAAGGCACATAATGGAGACTTAATACCGCTTCCTTCAACCATGAATTAGCTGCCACTTTATACTGTTAACATCAACTACTGACCATACAATCATTGGTATTGAATAAGTTCAACTGCTATGCTCCTGTGATAAGTAATCTGCTCCCAGTTTGATACGTAGTCACTGCCATTAGTTGAAATCCTGCCTAAACTATACAACAATCCCAATATGAGGGGTTGGGGTGACGTCCAACTTCCTCAAGAAAACTTGAGGGTTTTTGTCCTCAGAGTTCACCAGTCACATTTAAGCAACTAGAGCAATAGAATAATTAATTCATAAACTTTATAACCTTGAAGTGAGGGAAGAGTGTTAGAATAAGAGATGTGGGATAAAACAACAATTTGGTCTTCTAGACATTTAGGTCACTTTATAAAGTGAATGTCTTAATAAAACATAAAGTAACTTTATTAAAGTACCTTAATACATTAAATGATGAACTTAAAAGAAATCTTCCCTTTGTAATTGGCAGGCATCCTTACAGAAAATGCCGTTAATCTATCCAGATGTGGAGATAGATTAACTAGGCGCCAAAAGAATTAGCACGAAAGAGGGGACATGACTGTCCTCCCTTCCTAGGATTGCTTGCCCTCAAGCAATCTCAATGCTGAATGCTGTAAAATAGACTCACCTTCCTAGCTGGCATCTTCATATAGTAAATCCTTCAAGCAGACTAGATATTCTCTGATAGATTTGTTTCGCAGCTTCTTTTCCCTGGTCTTAGTCACCTTTGTCGACTCCAATACAAGTCTACCCTCCTTGTCAAGTGGAGGCAAGCCCTCTTTGATGGTACAACCTACTAACCAATTGCCTTCTCGAGGCATGAGACGTGAAACATATTGTGGATTCAACTGTCTCCATGTAAATCCAACTCGTAAGCTACCTCACCAACCCTATTTGTAATGCAATAAGGTTCGTAAAATTCGGGCTTTAGCTTTTCTGACCCACTTTTCTTTAGGGAGGTCTGTCTATATGGCTGGAGACGAAGATAAACCATGTCACCTATCTCGAAGCTCTGCTCTATACGATGTCGATCAGCATATAACTTCTGTTGGTTCTGCGCCTACTGAATATTATATCTAAGAGATTTAAAAATTTCCTGTTGATCCTGAACCCAATCTTTAGCTAAGGGAGCCTTGTTGTCTTGTAAAGCCAAATCAATGAAAGAGAGAGGTTTGTAGCCATAAAGAGTGCAAAAGGAGTCATCCGAATAGACATATGATATGTGGAGTTATAACAATACTCCCCCAAATACATCCATTTAACCCAAGTTCTTTGCTGACCTGAAATGTAGTTTCTCAAATACCTTTCCACCCATTTATTCACTATTTTCATCTAACCATCCATCTGTGGGTGATAGCTAGTACTGGGTGTCAACTTTGTACCTGTCTATCTAAAAAATTCCTGCCAAAAGGTACTGAGAAACCTACTGTCCCTATCATTCACGATAGTCCTGGGTAATCCATAAAGATGAAAAAGCTCTCGAAAGAACAACTCGGCCACTTTATAGGCTGACCAGTCCGCTGCAATAGCAAAGAAGTGCGCGAACTTAGTCAATCTGTCTACTACCACAAAAATGCAGTTCTTGCCTTGGATCTTCGGCAACCCTATAATAAAATCCATGGAAATACTGTCCGACCTATGAGCTGAAATAGGGAGAAGCTGAAGTAAACTTGTTGGGAAGCCCTATTCTAACTTGTTTTGTTGACAAGACTAGCACTCTCTAACATGCTGCAATACATCGTCTTTTAGCCCCTTCTATGAGAATCTCTCTCTAATCTACTTGTAGGTTTAAAAAAAACTTGGATGACCCACTGAAGGTGCATCATGTATAGTGTGCATAATATTCATTTTAATTTTAGATTCTGGTACTAGGTAGATTCTATCCTTGTAATATATAATATCACTCATTATCCTGTACCGATTATCTTGAAGTAGACCATCCATAATTTGACAATTGTGAGTATTTTTAGAATACTCAACTAATAGTTGGGACCTCCAATCTGCTGAAATCTCAGAAATGGTGCAACACTCCATCATTGAAGGTCTCCTAGAAAGTGCATCAACAACTATATTATTTTTACCCTTCACATATTTAATGTCAAAATCATATGCTTGAATCTTGCTGACCCATTTTTGCTGTCTTTCATTCAATTTATTCTGTTCCAGAAAGTAACGCAGACTGTTATAATCAGTCTTTACTGTGAACTTACTTCCTACTAAGTATTGTCTAAACTTGGCTAAAGTGTGCATTATGGCCAACATTTCCATAAGTAGGATATAGTTCACTGCCTCTAAGTTTTCAGCTCTCAAAAGCTATGGGATGTCAGTCCTGCATCAAAACTATCTTGATTCCGCTCCTTGAAGCATCACACTCCAAAACAAAGGGTCTAGAAAAATCAGGAAGTGCCAAAACTAGACATGTGCTCATCACCTGTTTCAGTCTATCAAAGACTCCCTCCGAATACTCTGTCCATCTAAATGTCCCTTTCCATGTCAGATCGGTAAGGGGGGCTGCTACCTGGGAAAAACCTTTAGTGAATCGCCTATAATAAGAACAAAGGCCAAGGAAGCCCCATAACTCAGATACATCTCTTGGTGGTGGCTAATCAAGGATTGCCTGTATCTTTTTCTGATGTACCTTAACTCCCTTTGCACCAATCACGTGACCCAGATAGAGAATCTCAGTTAGTCCAAATTCACACTTAGACTCCTTTGCAAATAAAGAGTGTTCTTCCATGAGGCTAAGGATCTCATTTAGGTGCTGCAAATGTTCCTCCCAAGTCCTGCTAAAAATCAATACTCATCAAAAAAGACCAACACAATCTCTCGTAGTTGCTTTTTAGAGATGTGGTTCATTCATGACTGAAAAGTAGCTGGTGCATTAGTGAGCCCAAATGGCATCACCAAAAACTCGTATCTGATGGTACCTCGAATGAAGATCTATCTTTGAGAAATAAACAGCTCCATGAAGCTCATCCAATAACTCATCAATGCGGAGAATTAGATACCTGTTTTTAATGGTCCTTTTATTAAGGGCACAGTAATCAATATACATCTAAAGGGTGCCATCCTTCTTTTTAACCAACACCACTAAAGAGGCAAAAGCACTGGAGTTGGGCCTGATATGTCCCATATCTAGCAGTTCCTTAATCATCTTCTCTATCTTTTCCTTGTAATGCCTGGGGTGATGATAAGGAGTGGTAATGATAGGTTTGGCGCCCTCTTCTAGCTCAATGATGTGCTCAAACCCTCTATCTGATGGAATACCTAGGGGTAAATCCTCAAATACCCTCCTATGTTTGTCAAGCACTGTCTAGATGTCACAGTGGTACTGCTATCTTGTATCCTGTGTTTCCTTAGAAGAGATGAAACACTGGTTGCCCACTTGATATCATCATGCCTCAAAATGGCTTCCATCTTGTAAGTTGTTATCAACCTGGGCTTCCCTTCTGGCATAGCCTCGAGGACCACCTGTTGGCCATCCTGTAAGAACTCTAATTGCATCTTCTCATGGTCAACCGTATATCTGCCTATGGTCTGTAACCACTGTCTCCTCAACATGGCATCTAGTCCATCTAAATCCACCACATAAAAATCTGTCTCTAGAAGGAAATCACCAAAATGAATCGGAAGTCCTAACACCTTCCTTGACCATCTCAATCTCTCACTTTCTGCCACTCTTAACCTCAAACTCTAGTATGACATCAATCTGTAAATTCCTCTTGGTAACCCATCGTGAGTTTATGAAGTTATGCGAGGCACCTGTATCCAAGAGACAAATAATATGCTATCCCCTAACAATTCCTTTCAAACAAAAGGGGTGACCTGTGGGATCGCTAGAAAGTGATGCTATGATAGGAGGCTACTTCTGGGTACCTGCCTTCTTCTTCCATCTAGGTGGTTGAGCCTCATTCTCCTCCTCATCATTACCCTCAACATCGCTGCCGTCCTGCTTCTCATCCTCCTCTGAAAGTACCTCAACATAATGTATCTTGTGCTTGCCACGACATCTATGATCCGACATCCATGGCTCTCTGCAAGTGAAGCATAGCTTCTTCTTCTTGAGTTAGTTCCGTGTCTCAAAGTCCATCCTGGGAGGTGTAGCCTTATGCTGGTTTTTGTTCTTTTGGAAAGAAGAGGTCCCCTTATACGCCTTCTTAGGAGGCTGTAATATTGAAGAGGGTGACTCTAGATCGTGTACAATCTTAATAGTGTCATCTAGAATGTTTGGTTTAAGCACCTTAACCAAACCTCTATACCTATCCTGCAAACCCTAAGTGAACAACATTACTTTACGCAATTTTGTCATGTTAGGAACTATCACCAAAATTTGCTGAAACTTGTCAATGAAATGATCTAGATATCCAATCTATTGTAGCTATGCCAAATCCCTGCAATAGACCTCTATATCTTTCCTGTCAAAGCGAGTAATCAGCTTAGAGCTGAAAGTCTCTTATGATGTAATGAGACCATGATCCTGGGTAACCAACCTGTGATGCCACCAATCATACGCTGCTCCCTTTAAGTGCATCGTAGCAAACCTTATGGCTTCTGTCTTTGACATAGGTTTAAGAGTTAGGTATGTGTCTAGCTTGTGAATCCAAGCTCTCGTAGATATCTTATTGCTGCCATCAAAAGTAGGGAGAGATAATTTGTTCATAACATGCTTTAGGTCTTTGTTTGGTGCTCTAGGCCTCCTATCCTACTGCTACCTATCTGACTCCCTTTTTTGATCAAGATATTGGACAAAGGACATATTCTGTTTAATAGGATCAGGGAACAAATCTCTTTCATCATACATTGCCATAACATTGTTCGGTGGTAGATTTGGTATTGCTGGTGGTGCCGCCTCTTCTTCTGCATTAAACATTGGCATTAAAGGCCTATTAGTGCTACGTATGGTAGCTCTAACAACTTGGGGTGATCCAGCTACACTATTACCTCCATTGTGATGGCTCGAGACTCTCCTATTAATAGGGGCTAATTGCTATATATTAATTGCAAGTTCTTAAAGTGCATCAGCTATGTTATTCTGCCCATCTCTAATAGCCCACAATGTTTCTCTAACTTCCCCTTCGGTTCCATTTCATTACGTGCCATTTGAATGCTGTTTACCTATTCTGCCTGTTCAAAATGATTAACTTGTTTAGTTTGTTCAACTTGTTCACGTGTTCCAAAAACCAATTCCTCATCCACTGTATAACTGTCTTCAATATCAGTTTGTTCAAAAGACCCTGCTTGTTCCGATTGGAGGTGACTGAAATTATAAGGTTTTTTCTTCATACCCCACTGTCATTTTCTTCCTGTTCAACCCACAAGATGGCATGACCTATGGCTTTGATACCATTGTAATGAACTTTACTAATTCTGACCAATGAGTTCTGACCTGGACTTGAGGTATTTTGTCAAACAGTTATCATGAAATTATAGTCCCTTCAATAGTTATACATACTGTAAATATTATACTACTGCTTATCGATACAATTGCTAGGAAAGTTAACCAATATTATTTCGAGATTCCACCAATCAGGATCAGACTGAATTTAGAACTTAATATTCATACCTTAAATTTATGACTGTACGACAACAATCCTCTAACTATACATAGAAGACAAAATGATAGTCTTACAGTATTGACAATGTAAAAAGTGCAGAGAGGATTAAAGGGGAACAGACCTGTGACGTTGGTGAATACTGTTGTGAAGCTTTATGAGTGCATTAACATTCAACCTGTCACCAGTTCCCAGTATCCAACCACTTGTTGTCTGCTACGCTTTGCTACTACCACCTGTGCTGAAGGAGGGAGTCGTCTCAACCTGTGAGGGGGAGTAATACCATTGGCGCAGTCAACTGCATATGCCGTGAAGACCTCAAAACATTCTTCTGCATTCATCTCCAACCGCTACTCATACATTCCACCCAAACATGTAGATACTGCTCGACAATCCTTCTAGTCCCGTGGTTTCCCCCATTAGTCACATCCTCTAATTATTTCTAGAACCTGTGGTCTTTACTTATAAGACATTGCTTTGCAAGGCACATAATGGAGACTTAATACCGCTTCCTTCGACCATGAATTAGCTACTACTTTATAGTGTTAACATCAACTATTGACCATACAATCGTTGGTATTGAATAAGTTCAACTGCTATGCTCCTGTGATAAGTAGTCTGCTCCCAGTTTGATACGTAGTCACTGCCATTAGTTGAAATCCTTCCTGAATTGTATGGCAATCCCAATATGAGGGGTTGGTGTGACGTTCAACTTCCTCAAGAAAACTCGAGGGTTTTTGTCCTTAGAGTTCACCAATCACATTTAAGCAACCGGAGCAATAGAATAATTAATTCCTAAACTTTTGGTGTGTTCTATCCCAAGACAGAGCCACATCTTTATAACCTCAAAGAGAGGGAAGAGTTGGAATAACAGATGTGGGATAAAACACCAATTTCGTCTTCTAGTCACTTAAGTCACTTTATAACATGAATGTCTTAATAAAACATAAAGTAACTTTATTAAAGTACATTAATACAATAAATGACGAACTTAAGACAAATTTTTCCTTTGTGACTAGTAGGCATCTTTATAGAAAATGTCGTTAATCTATCCAGATGTGGAGATAGATTAAGTGGGTGCCAAAAGAACTAGCGTGAAAGAGGGGATATGACATGATCCCACGGCTAAAAATTTCTATGGGAAAGTATACTTTGATAGACAATTTCTTTGTTATAGATTTTGTTGATACTGATATCGTATTGGGCATCCAGTGGATGGAGACCCTTGACCAGTACACACAAAATTTCAAGAAGATGGACTTTTCATTCAAGATGGATGGCAAGAAGGTGCTGCTAAGAGGAATGTCAAATAAAGGATCAAGGGAAGTCCCAATCAAGAAGATGGAGGCCATTGTTAAACATGATATGATTCTAGACGCTGCAAGTAAAAACATGACAATCAACACTTTACCCCATTCCTTGGATAATTGGCGAGCCCATCTATTGGTCGAGTATCCAAGAACACTTTTGCATGTCATTTGATGGATGACTAGATACATGATGAAGGATACCAAGTTATTGATGTTATCATTTACTACGGCAATAAGATCTACTTGGTACCTGACTTGAAGCTGAAGAAGTTGATTACAGAAGGTTTCCATGAATCGGATTTGCGTGAGGACAAGCAAATTTTGGGAGAGAAGGATTGTAATGTTCTTGTCATAAAATAAATACTCAATCAAACCTTTGCTAATGGGCCAATTGATTTAGTATATCTTGAACTCATTTTTATTTAATTGTTTCCATAGGTATGGCTGTCAACTATCTTTGTAAACCGTTGGGAAGTTTCTCCGAAGGGTATTTAAGCACGGCATGTAGGTAGTAGTAGGTATGCGATTTGGGTTATTTTCTTTGTACTACAAATTCAAGTTGAGATTCTGCGTTGTTTTCCATTTTGTAAAAACTCTATGTATGCTCTGATAGAAATTTTAGTGCCAATTGAACAATGTTGCTAGGTTTCTTTTTTTTATTAGAATTAATTTTTAGAATAGATTAAAGGTGCAGGAGGAATACTAACAACACAACTTCAGCATTTTACATAATTTTATGTAGAAAGGGAATACAAAGAACATATATCGAATTCCACCAATTAATTGAGTAAGGAACTTGATTTCCTTATAGCTTAATTCGATGTGCTTGCCGGCTGAAAGGGAAGACCATAATCCCACGGCAGCTCCTCAGCACACGTCTCCAAGGATATCCACAAATGTAGGCCGAAGACATTGTCAAACCCTCCGTAGTTATTGTGGAATGCCCCCATAACACATTGCGGTTGGAAGAGGAAAGACGTCTAGCTACTCACAAATCGTAGGCTATTAATTCTGAGTGCCGCCTAGTACAATTCTGCTTGGCACAAATAAACTTCAGCAATTCACAGCCTTGGCGTCAAGCTGATGGGAACCTCAAACGCCAACCTCAATAGTCACAAAATTTCTCAAAACTTCATCAAATCGATTGCTAGTATGCAGCATAAGACAATTGATTTCCTTCAAAAGATTAATCTTCGTAGCCATAGTGATTACAATAAGGAGACTTGAAAAATTGTTTATAACAGCACAATTTGTAATGAAATTACCAAAACAATCTCCTAGACACAAGAAACACAGATAGGAGATTTAGATAGTGAAATCACCATACATCAGTAGTGACTTCAAACATCAGAAACTTCAGAGACCCTTATACATCAGCAAGGGCATACAGTGAAGAACCTAGGAAAAAGCCACAAAGGCACAAAATCAAATATATAATCAATTGGATGCTTTACTCATCAAATAAGCTCATATTTATAATCTCCAAATGGCACAAAGTTTCCCAAATGAACTTCACTTAGGAAGCTTCCCGCATATAAAATTAAAATATAATAAAGTGCCATTATAAACTAATGTATTAATTGCTTTTGGCTTCAAAAATGACCTTTTCTACTATTAGTTAAAATTTTGATACGTAAGGCCACTGTTTCTTGTTCCCATGATTTAGGACTTTTCATCCCGGTTCCAACGAGCTATGATACTGAGGTGACCAACCAACAACACTATCAAAAATAACAACCTTAGCGTATTTATATGAATAATAATAATAATAATAATTCACCCATCTTGCGAAAACAATTGAAGAGGCATCATAATCAAAATCTAACAACACCAAAGTGATCCTGATGATGAAAGATGATGAATGAAACTGACGGGGTGACTCATTACAAATAAATGCTCCCTCCGAGATTCTTGGAGCTCAAACTGGAAGCTTGAAATAAAAACTGAGAGCATCCTCCAACTTCTCTAACTCAATTGAGCTCATCGGAACCAATAGACTGACTTACTGTAAATAGTAAGTCCCTCAAATAGAGCCAAAACATACCATAGGCTGCTGGAAAGCCTATAACCACACAACTAAGACCCTCAAATCCCACTGTTAGCTCATGAGGGTAGCGATGGTGAACTGACCCGGCCAGTTGTAGGAACCTCCTAAAAATGGGGACATTACAGTCGTCCCTCCCTTAGATTGCTTGTCCTCAAGCAATCCTGGAGCAAAATGAACATCACAATCCCCTTGGATCCCAAAGGTAGAACTGTGTACTATCCCTGCTGTGTACAAGAAACTCCTATAGCATCAACATCCAGATAACTGATATGAATGACAAAATCATCTGGAAACTGGCTGTAGACACTGATGGTGATGACAGCTCAACGGAACTCAATCCAACTGAAATACCAACTCTATCCACACCTGAGTCCCCATTGAACTGATACTCACACCCAACTACATTGTGGAGATGGTAATAACCATAGGTAACTGAAACACTACCACCAACTCCAACCTCTGCCAAACTGTTTGGGGTGTGTAGATACTGCAAGAGGTCTAACTTGTAGCTGTTAATCCCATCTACAAAAGATGGTGCTAACCCATCCCATAATGGATGGTATGGAATTGGAGCCAACCCACACCGATGTGAAACCATGTCCTCTACCTGTGGGTCAAAAGAAAAGTGACGAGCACTCCTCACACTGTAATGCCAATGAAAATTCCTAATCTCTGTCAAGCACTCATCATCATCAAACTGGGAATTAGAAATTGGCTCCAATCTTTGACTTCGAACTATTGGTTAGGCAAGATCTTGGGAAACGCTCTCAGCAAACCTAACCTCAAAATCCCTGTGGGGAAGCATAGTAGGCAGTCTCTACAATCTTTCCCACCAACCTCAGAATAGCACAAGAGCTTCGGATGAGAGTACCCTCAGACACTCTGTACGAATCCTCCTACATATCCGACCTCTCCAAAAGATATTCCATGAAAGACTCTATGCAGTAGAAATTATATGTGGAAGTATCAACTTGCTCCCCTGTGACCCACAATTGATCCCTCTGAAAATGTGGCACTACCATTTGTCCAATGGTACCAGCTGTATGAAATGAAGAAATAGATCCGCTTCTGGCATAAGGAAGAAAATTACCATGAGAGCTCTTCTCCCTTGATGCTCTCACCTCCTTTGTACCTACTGCACCCATATGTTGGATAGATGTGTCGGCCAGATCATCACGTCTATCATCCCCAATTGTAGAAGCAAACTCACCACCAACCACAATATGCAATTGAACTGGATCTGGGGCTGGTGTGGTCTGAAATGCTCCAACTCCATGATCACCTCATCCAATCGTGACTATGACTCTTGAAGAGCCCACTGAGTACACTGAAGAGAGTCCACAGTCACCTCAAGCTCTTGGGTGAGCTCTACCACCTCCTCCTCTTTCTCTAACAATGTCTCATGACAGGTGCTACCCCACTCCAGAAGGTAATCCCAATTAGCAACTAGCTATGAGTAATTATGCTTCAAGAATCAAGATCCTAACAGCCTCTCAAAGCGCATGAACCTCTGCTAGAGAAAGAGTACCATCACCGCGCTCATCAGACATAGGAGCACCCCAACCAGATGTAGCTAGCATCTGACAGACAACATCATGATGCCCGAGATCTGAAGAAATGTCGCTATCACTTAGCTTGAGCTGACTGGTCGCATGATGTCTCTATAACCCCTGACTCCTATGCAATCTCTTTGTCTCACTAACTGCATTGTGATAGGAAATTGAATCAGAACTGCCCACCACAAGATCACTCATGTGTGTGCCATCACCCTTGCACAACTCCTCATCCAAAAAAATGGAAGCCCTCGCAATATCAATCTCCTCGCATGCCTCAACTTCCACCTCAAATGTAAGATCATGTAAGCTCATAGTATCATCAAATGTGTCCATACCATCTGCATCCACATCTCTCGACTTCGTTGTAACACCTATATCACCAACATCATAGTTGGGTGACTCCATAAGTGCCTCGCTCCCACCTAAAGAGGCAACTGCCTCCTCTACTGGAGCAACACTACAGGAGCTGACATATAAGTCACCAATAACAACTCCCTCCTTTGGTGAGTCTGACAAGTTAGTTTCAACTACATCATCAACTGCCTCTGAACTAACCATAGCGACTACTTTGGGAGCCTCAACCTGCTGAAGCTTAGTACTGCTATCCATCACAAGCACATCCACATGTCCCTATGAAACTAGTCCATTATCAATATTGTGGATAGGACTAGCAGGTGCCGTACTAAATGAAGGAACATCAGCATCATGGACACCTATAGGGGAAAGCACAAGCTTCCTTCTTTGCAACCTCGATGTCAACCTTCTAAAGGTGGAACCCATATACCTCGCTGCCCTCTCAACTGTTGCTTGATACGACAAGCTCTCTGCCAACCTCTGTTGATGAAGCTTCAGTTTCTCTAAATTCTCCTACAAGGCATTCATTTTTACGCTAGCTTCCTCATTACTCCATTGACTTCTAGAATTGCTAGTCCTATGTTTGTTCATAGCTGGAGAAAATAAAGTGCTGGTCACCCTAGTAATCAGATCTGAAAATCTTGAAAGTTAGCACCAAACAAAATAAAAACTGAGCCCAATTCCTACAGGCTGGCAAGAAACTGCTTTGATACCACTATAAAAACTCTATGTATGCTCTGATAGAAATTTCAGTGCCAATTGAACAATGTTGCTAGGTTTCTTGTTTTTATTAGAATTAATTTTCAGAATACATTAAAAGTGTAGGAGGAATGCTAACAACACAACTTCAACATTTTACATAATTTTATGTAGAAAGGGAATACAAAGAACATATATTGAATTCCACAAATTAATTGAGTAAGGAACTTGATTTCCTTATAGCTTAATTCAATGTGCTTGCCAGCTGAAAGGGAAGCCCAGAATATGAGTCCCATGGCAGCTCCTCAACACACGTCTCCAAGGATATCCACGAATGCAGGGTGAAGACACTGTCAAACCCTTCGTAGTTATTGTAGAATGCCCCCATAGCACATTGCGGCTGGAAGAGGAAAGACGTCCAGCTACTCACAAATCGCAGGCTATTAATTCTGAGTGCTGCCTAGTACAATTCCGCCATTCACAGCCTTGGCGTCAAGCTGATGGGAATCTCAATTGCCAAACTCAACAGTCACCAAATTCCTCAAAACTTCATCAAATCAATTGCTCGTATGCAACATAATACAATCGATTTCCTTCAAAAGATCAATCATCATAGCCACAGTGGTTATAATAAGGAGACTTGGCAAATTGTTTATAACAACACAATTTGCAATGAAATTACCAGGACAATCTCCCAGACACAGAAAACACAGATTGGAGATTTAGATAGTGAAATCACGATACATCAGCAGTGACTTCGAACATTAGAAACTTCAGGATACATCAGTAAGGGCATATAGTTAAGAACCCAGGAAAAAGCCACAAAGGCACAGAATCAAATATATAATCAATTGGATGCTTTACTCATCAAATAAGCTCATATTTATAATCTCCAAATGGCACAAAGTTTCCCAAATAAACTTCACTTAGGAAGCTTCCGACATATAAAATTAAAATATAATAAAGTGCCATTATAAACTAATTTATTAATTGCTTTTTGCTCCGAAAATGACCTTTTCCACCATAACTTAAAAATTCTAACACGTAAGGCCCTTGTTTCTTGTTCCCATGATTTAAGACTTTTTATCCCAGTTCCAATGATCTATGATATTGAGGTGACCAACCAACAACACTATCAAAAATAGCAACCTCACTATATTTATATGAATAATAATAATAATTCACCCGTCTTGCGAAAACAACTGAAGAGGCATCAAAATCAAAATTTGGCAACACCAACGTGATCTTGATGGTGAAAGATGATGAATGAACCTGATGGGGTGATTTACTACAAATAGATGCTCCCTCCAAGATTCTTGGAGCTCAAATTGGAAGCTCGAAATAAAAATTGAGAGCATCGTCCAACTCTTTTAACTCAATTGAGCTAATAAGAACCAACAGATTGACTTACTATAAATAGTAAGTCCCTCAAACAAAGCCAAAACACACCATAGGCTGTTGGAAAGCCTATAACCACACAACTGAGACCCTCAAATCCCACAGTTAGCTCACAAGGGTCGCGATGGTGAACTGACCTAGCCAACTACAGGAACCTGCTAAAAATGGGGACATTACACATTTCGGAAGTGAAAGATCTTCCCTACTTGGCTATTCCGGTTTCGATGGGATTCATCCCTCATCCTATCCGTCTTTGTATTACTTGTTCGGATTTGAAAAATCCGCACACCATCTTTGTTGCAGATTCATCTATATATATATATATATATATATATATATCACTGGAATCGGATTGAACCATTTGCACTGGCATTAATTGAGGTATTTGGTGAATATATGTTCTGGCATCTAGCTTGTAACTCATTCTGCACACGCCGTACGACCCTTGTAAATCCTGTGGTTTAATAACACATACTGTACAGCTTAGTCATCTCCACAACCGGATGACTGCCCCTCCTCTTATTGTATGGCCACATTGTACGGTAGTCAACTCCACCCCCCACATTGTACGACTTTCATATAATTGTACGACCTTCCCATAATGCATTGATCCACTGTACTTGCCCTTACCATACGGTCAAACATTAGAAGCTATACGCAGCAATTGCTCCTCCAAAACACTGTATTCTTCTCTTAGAGCGTACACCATGCTTCTTAGGTGACCGTACAACAACTGATACAGTTGGAAGATTACAAATATTACCACATTTCTAATTATCGCTCTTGTTTCTCTTTATCCTTTGTCTTAAAAATCTTAAGATAATCAGTTAGAAAGGAATCATTACAAAAAATACATGGAGGAAGATCTTTGAGGCAGTTCAAAAGGGGAGATTGAATAAAGTTATGAACATGACATTGGTAATAAAACCACTATTGGGTTTTTGGGATAGAGTGGTTCCTGATTTCTTGGAACAACATAAAACCCCGACATAATACTTCCCCATCAACCCCCAAAAAAGCAACAGGGTACTTTTATGAAGGGGTGAAGGTATTGATGGTTGGTGTGGGTGATATTGGTTGTGTGCTGCTTAAAACCTGTACGTTAATGGACTTCAAAGCTGTACATCTCATTGACATGGGCATTATTGGAGCTAGAAATTTGAAAAGGCAATTGTTGTTGTGGAAAGTGCATGCGGGGCAATCGAAGCCAAAACTGAACATATTTGCAGACCATGGATATGTAAATGATCCTGGATTAAATGCTTTGTTCGACTGCAGATATTCTTTTGGTACAAAATGGACGACTGGGTTCGGGATGGGTTACTGTCCATCAATATGCATATTATGAACCCTATTAAAGGGGAAAGAGTTGGTGATGCCATCAGTCATTCTCATTCCGGAAGGTGGAAGGCGAGCTTAAGGCAATCTCTTTGGGTTGGTGTCATAAGGATTTCTCAAGCCAGTGGAAACATCGCAAGAAGGATATAGAACATTTTCAACAAGTTGGATATTGAACATCACAAGAATATCAAAGCAGATGCAAATAAAAGACAAGGGAACCGAACAAATTAGTCAAGGAAAACGGTCTCACTGGGAACCCAGGGCATGTTCTTATGGAGCAATTCAAAGTAATGTTGTACAATGCAATGAATTCACAACATACAGATCTGTTAATTCAACCTTAGAAACATTCAAGCATTTACAATTGGTGAGATCAACCATCTCCATGCTGATCAGATATTAGCATAAATCTCTGCACAATATGAGCATAAATTGAAGCACGCATGATACTATTAATCGTGTCAAATATGTCAATTGGAAAAATTATTTAATTAATGTCATATGCCCCAATTTAATCACCAGTCAAAAGTGTTACTCTAGAGTTTCCCAATCTTTGATTCGAAGGATATATCTGATCAGCATCACATTTTGTTGGAGCAATGTTAATAAGCTAAACGAGGACATCAACTTTAAAATTCAATCCCATGAAGATTAGGTACAATGAGTGGCTTTCTAAATAGGTAAAGAATAAAACTTATTCCCAAGAATTTGTGAAGATTAATGATATTTCTATTACTTTGAACACACATCCCGTTGATTTCAGAAATGACACTTGTTCTTGCATCAAAGGACTATTTTCATTTTGAAATTCCCCATATCTATGATAAATTAAAGAACTAAGCATTATGTGTGTATTCACGGGAAGGAGAAAGAACAAAAGGACAGTTAATTTAGCAATCAAGATTCTTTTTCAAGAAATGGTTTTGATGTCCAAGATTCAGTTAAAGGAAACTGAACAAACATGAAAGAAATATTATTTATTGGGAGACTTTTTGCCAAGGATTTTTTTTTCCTTTTCTCCCAAAACCCTGTTGCCCTTTGAGACACAAGTGAGAATCATAAAGGAGGAGAAGAGTTTTTATTTGTGCGAGAAGGGGAGTGAATAACATATTTTGTATCTAAATATAATCTTTGTATGGAGATATTGGAGTCTTTGAGCTTCATTATGATCATGAGTAAGGAGGTGTTTAAATCTTTGTGTTTGCTGGTTTTTTTCTCAGTTGTAGCTTTACATATGTGAATCTACACATGTTCATGATCACTCCGTTTCATCTGATTTTGGGCATGGGCCTTAAAATCTTTGAATTTTAATTTGTATATGCATATATAAGATATGGGATCTTAGTAATCCCTATTCACATTTCTATAGCATGGGTTTTGAAGTGAATGATCTGTATCATTAAGTTCTGTTCCCTCTTATCGTAAACTCATAATTGCAATCATGCTATGGTGAAGGTGGATGTTAGCCAGCCTTTTCTGTTTTCTAGTTAAAAGCATATTTAATGATGGAGATGCTCCTCTCAAAGCAAAAGGAAGTTAATTAATTCAATAATGATCTATCTGGTTGTTGGTTGTAATTGGTCTTTGCATATGTGCTAATGTGAGTCATCTTAATCGGTATTTTCAAAAGGCCAATCTGTTAGCCAATAGAAGTTTTGGCTAATCTATTGGGGCAAAAGGTGTCAATGCTGTATTCACCTAGAAATCTAAAGGTGCCTCCCTATGGATAGAGGTTGGAAACTCTGTTTTACAGAACTGACCAAGAAAATCTTTTGGTTAAAAGAAGTCCAGTCTAAAATTATGGCCTTGGTTGCAGCCCACTCATGGAAAACTAAATTTGGCCCTTTGGCCTTACCTTAGTATACAACCCTACCAACAAGTTCAAGAAATAATTTTTCCTAGATTTGCTTCAGATAAGATGCAAGATCCAGTGAGTCACATCCGAGCATTCAATGTTGCCTGTGGTATTGTTGGGGTTGTAGATGAAGATGTCTTTGTTCATCTATTTGTCGAATCACTTGTTGGAGCTTCTAAAATTTTGTTCCAGCATTTGGAGGAGGGATTTATAGCCAATTGGAAGATATTGAAAGATAAATTCTTTGCAAGATTCAAACCACCAGTTGGTGTTGGTTCTCTTTTATGCCAATTTTTCAAAATCCGAAAGGAAGAGAATGAGAAAATAAGGGAATTTGTGGACCAGTTTAAGAAGTCATTGCCATAAATCCCACAAGTTAGCAGCCGAGCCAGGAAAATTTGTTATCTGTATTTTTTGCATTAATGCATCAAGAAGTGAAATTCTACCTGAAGCTGAGAAAAGTATGTGATCTTGAAATTGCAAAGGAAGAAGGTAGACTTGACATTGATTTGTTGTTATGAGGTTGATTTGATCAAAACAAAACCTCAATAGTCTTAAACCAAGAATCTATCAAGAGTCATTTGGGATAATCAAGAGAGTTACGTTGCACTGCTGAACGTTCTAATCTTACTGTCTATTTGTCAAGAAGATTTTTCACAGACTGGTTCATATGATTCAGATGTAAGATCTCTAGTATCTAAGATATAGAATTTTGATTATAAAGAAGTTTAAGATTCTAATAGCTCAAGTGATGAAGAGAGTGAACCATTGAATGTTTTATCAGTCTCCTGGATCAGTAAACCAAAATGTCAAAAAATTGTTAGATGAGGTTACCGATAAGGAAGAAAACAAAACAAATTCTATTGTTGTGCCCATGGATTTTGAAAAGGAGGAGAAAATGAACAAGGGAAAGGTATTGCAACTGGTAATAATGAAGGGAAATCTTCTGATAACACAACGGAATATGAAATCTTTATTCCTGAGAATAAAAATGAACTCATGGTGATTGCCACAGTCGCAACTGTAATTCGAGAACACCCATGAAGCTTCATAAATGAAAAGCTTAAAAATAGTTCAAGTCATTTCAATGCATTATTTCTGCAAACATGTTCTCATAAAGTTTTAAAATCAAAGAATCCTCTCTTTGAACTTCTAGACGATTCAATCTATCATTAACAAGAAGAAGTTTTTTCTTCATGTTCCCCATATCACAGATTGGCATCTCAGAACCCTTGGAAAAGATAAGAATGTTGACTTATCAACTGCAGAGAAGGATTCTGTTTTTAAAGTAGTTGACAATGATGGTGAAAAATTAGAATTTGTTTCAAATTTGGTTATTTCAGATTTAAATTCTCATCAGATATGGCTATTTTAGCATGGTTCCACTTTCATCTCAGTTGATAATGAATTTATCTTGGAATCTGAATTGTTTGAGGCAGCATATGAAAATGGCGATGAAAGTCACAGAAACATATGATTAAAAAAACGGTTGTTTGGTTTTGAGATATTACACAAGGGCTTCTCCCACACCATGGGTCTTCATTGGACGTGCACATAGCTTTTGGACATGCCGATGTTACATGGGTATGCATCCCTCTTATGCAGTGGATCTTATTTTCACAATTGGTCAATGGCTTTGCATAATCAGTTTTGCGCATGCTCTGAGGTAGTGTGTTATGACCAAAGTAACAAGAATCGGAATCGGCAAGGCCGAATCGAATCGTGAATCGGCAATGAATCGGCGATGAATCGGCAAATTTGAAAAAACCCTTTAAATTTAAAGATTTTAACAATTTAAAACTTATTTCATGCACCCTTTATTGAATATAACTTAAACACACTATAACATCATCAAATAGAAGTTAAAACTTAACATACATAAACATGGAACATAAAATCCATCACATATGTAACTATGTTATCTAAAATGTAAATTGTAGGCTAGCTGAAGTAAATAGAAATCAAATGATCACAATGATTTAAATCATAGAATGTATGTAAGATGATCCATAAGACATCAAATCATAAATGTATGTAAGAATCTAAGATGAAGATCCATGAAAGTTTGAAACATATGTCTATCAATGATTCAGTATCAATATCTGTAAACAAAATATAAAAACAAGGCTCCAGCTCAAGCCTCAGACTCATAGTCATCATCATCATCCTCAACATCATCCTGAAGCTCGGTTGCAGCCTCAGCCTCAGCCTCTGAGTATCCAGTCTGCCTAGTAGCAAGGCGTCTAATGTAGGTCCTAGAGGACTGCCGAGCCATATCTCCCGCATGTAAGATGGGCTCATGAACGTTGCTAGGGCCTGTGCCTGTGCGTGCACGTGTGTGTCTACTAATGCCTGAAGAACGTGCTCTAGCTGCCTCAGCCTCTATATCCACCTGGTCAACCCACACACGGTCTTCCTCAGTGAAGACTGGATCCACAACCTCTGTGAGCCACTCTGATTCTGGATCAATCTCCTCTAGAATGATCGGAGAGGAGTCAGTGCCCAAAATCTGTCTGATCCTAAGACGGAGGTTGTAATGAACAAAGACAATATCATTCAACTTCTGCACTGTCAACCTGTTTCTCCTCTTCGAATGGATGTGCTCGAACATGGACCAACTGCGCTCACATCCAGAAGCGCTGCTTGGCTGACTCAGAATACGAATGGCAATTTTTTGAAGTTTTGGGGTTGTGGCCCCAAACATTTGCCACCATCTATCTGCAATAAGGGAAAAATTGAAAATAGAAACAATTAGTCTCATTTACAAATTATAAGTTAACTCTAAAATTACATAATCAACTTTAAGATTAGAATCTAGATTCATGAACATTGAATATATTATTTAATTTTTACCTGGCTGTAGTGTTGTCTGAGCGTTTATGGCCATCCTGCTAGAGAAAAGTGGCCCCTCTTTATTGTTGAACTGGTCTAGCTCAACAATCGCAGCAGCGCTATCTTCATCGCTACTCAACCTCTGAATCACTGTGTATAAGCCAGTGAGAACCTCCGCATCCGCCTTGAACTCAGGACGGAAACGATATGCCGGATTCAGAAAGTAAGCTGCTGCATGGATGGGTCGATGGAGCTGATTCTGCCATCTCCTATCGATGATGTCCCAAATAGGGCCATACCTCTCCTGCACTCTTGCATATTGGGCTCTGATGGCCTCCTTGGCCCTATCCATGCCCTCATAAATGTAGCCCATAGAGGGCTTCTCCCCATCAGCAGTTCGTAGCAAAGCTACAAGGGGCTCAGTGACCTACATATAAAGTAAAACAAAAAACTTGAGTCAAAACTTAAATATAAAATAATATAACTTAAAGTAAAATTAAAATACTAAATGTTAAATTGCAATAAATTTACCTGCAGGATTTCTCTAGCGGGTTTCCAAAAACCATCCTCATCAAATATGCAATCCGCCACATCTATCCCTACAGTGGTCGTAGCATAGGAAGAGGAAATCCACTCCCGCCCAACAAACATGCTCCTCAATTCATCCCTTGATGTCAACAAGGACTGCAAGGTGATGAAATTCGAGGCAAACCTCGTGATACCTGGGCGAGCTAACTCTTTGCCTTCTGTGTACTTCCTCATTGTGCTAAGGACAAATGAATGATTATAAATGAATTTGCATATGTTTTTTGCCCTTTCCACACATGACTTGACAAACTCAAGTTTGCCAATTTCCTCCAACATGAGGTCAATGCAATGTGCCGCACAAGGGGACCAAAATATGGTGGGGTGCCTCTCCATCAAAAGTTTACCTACAACAATTTTAAGTCAATTAGAAATTCAAATTTCAAAATTCAAATAAATTTATTTTCAAAACTTGAAAAGTTAAAAGTTTACCTGTAGCAACATAACTTGCTGCATTATCCGTCACCACCTGGATCACATTTTGTTCTCCCACCTCTGCTATGACTTCCTCAATAGCCTCACATAAGTATGTGGCATTTTTTACATGTGCAGAAGCATCAATGGATTTGATGAACATGGTATATCCTACAAGTAACAAAACAACGAATTAGAATATTAAAATTAAATGGATCATCAACAAATTAGCATTCAACAAATCAAAATTTACAATTATGTATGTAGGAAAGTAGAATGATCAATTACCTCCACAGGATACAAGAAAATTGAGGAGTGTTCTATTCCTCCTATCTGTCCAACCATCAGTCATGATGGTGCAACCCTTTGCAATCCACTCCTTTCGGTTCTCCTCGAGCTCAGCCCTCATGTCCTCTACCATCTCATCCAAGAGGTATCCGCTCAACTCAGCCTCAATTGGGGCTTTAAACCCCAGACCACAAATAGCAACCGCGTCTATCATGTTCTGCCAATAAGGAGCCCTGTCACAAATAAAAATTTAGATGTCAAAGACTCAAATTATAAAACAAGTAAATATAATTAAAGTTTTACTTTTACTTTTAATTTTAACTTTAAAGAAAACAACGAAAAAAGAATCAATTACCTGGCTGCAATAAATGGAATGTTGCAAAAGTACCAAAATTTGCATATCTCCTTTCTGGCAGCATCATGAATTTCCTTGTTCAAACCCATGCCCTCAAGCGTGGGTTGGGAACCAGGAGTAGTGCGGGGCACAAAGTAACTATCCATTCTGTTTTTCCGCACTCTAGGCTGCAATAGGTTGGTGTGGGACTCTGTCTCAGTATGTGACCGACTAGCACTAGCACGAGCAGAAGAACTAGGATAAAAAGGAGGCCTAGAAGAACCCTCTCCAACACAACCTACAGATGCAGAAGCTGATGCAGATGCAGATGTGGATGCGGCTGCAGATGCGGATGCGGGAACATGGGAGCCAATACCCCTTAACCCTTCAAGTTGCATTTTCCTATTGGATTTGTCTTTTTCAATTTTTTCTAATGCCATTAAGCAAGTGCATTTTGCCTCAGGAGTTTGGTGAGTGCAAATTGTAACATCGTGTCCAGGTATAGCAGCAATGTGGTATTTCAATCTATAAATACCCCCAGAAGTTATTTTTTCTTTACAAAAAATACATTTTGTTTGATATTTGGTTCTTCCAGGAAACTCTTCGTTATATTTCCAACATTCATCTTTTCTACCCATTGCGAATTTGCAAAAAATGAAAGCAAAGGCTGCTGCAATAAAAATTTATATGTAAAATATCAAAGTTTGAAGCTAATAAAAGCTACAAAACAACAAACCCTAGTTTGCAACTTAGTAAAAATAAAGAACATTCAAGATCTAAACTAAAAATCTTGAAAACTATAAAAATTTAACAAAAAATGCATAATACACTAACATGCAAAAAAAAAAAGAGCACTTACCTCTTGCAAATGAGTTGAGGAGTGTTGAGATTGGCTCCCTAATGCTCCCAATGCAATTGATGGCCTCCCCAAATGGATTGTTGATCTCTTTTGTGCTCTTTCTTCTTGCCGGTTAGAAACCTATGGCTTTTCTTTTCTCTTCTTCTCTCTCACTTTTCCTCTCTTCTACTCATGTTAAATAAATAGAAGGCCCTTTAGGGTTATAACAAAGAGAAATGGTCAAAAACAAAGTAAAAAAACCAAGCAATTTTTTAAAATTTTACAACTCTATACTTTATTGGCCGCGGGCGATTCTTGCCGATTTTTCCAGGCGATTCATGCGATTTTTTGCCTGAATCGCCTGAATCGGCGATTCAGGCGATTCACTTGAAGAAATCGGCAATGGCGATTTTCGACTCCAAAAAAATCGCCATTGCTGAATCTAATCGCCGAATCGCCGATTCAGGCGATTTTATGGCGATTCTCGTTACTCTGCTCTCCATTATAATCATTTTTGGGTGCACAAAATGCAGACCCAATCTTAGAGCAATATTTATATTGATACATGGACAATGATCATCATTCACATGATTGTAGATATGTATAATGTTGGCAGTCTTTGATCAGACTAAACACAGGTCAAATGCCTGATCTGGGCAAGGCAATGAATCACCATTTTATCGAGTCTGATCAAGATTTGTTATATATATATATGTATATATATGTATGTATGTATGTATAATATATACTATATTTCTTTGATCTGATCTGTCCGATACTATAATTCAACACTCCCTCTTAGTGAGAGAGGAACTGATCAATCCAACAATTTGCATCAGTGTACTCATCAACAAGATTACTTTAATAACTATCTGAATTCTGGCTGATTATAGGATAATGACATAGTCTGTCGGACAATCAACCTTGATTACAACATAATTAGTATCATGACATCTGGCTCATTCAGGGACCAACACAGTCTATCATGATTGATGTTTTCCAGCATAACCCTGGGACATCATTTTTAATGTAGTCTTAACATGATAATGAATCAAGGATTCAAAACAATACAAGTAGAATCATAGTTTCCGGCACAATCCGGGACAATAACTAAATAGAGTCAACTATAATACTTTTTCTATCATATTTTTTGGCACATTTTGCGGCAACACTTAGTGAATTCTATGATAACAGGTCAGTGCATTGTTGAGGTCATCACCTTACAATAGAAACCTAACATCTCAAGAAAGATCATCACCTTTCAAAACAAAATAACATGTGCACACTAGTAACTCTTTATAAAAAACATACACACACACATGCACGCACACACACACACACACACACACACACACACATATATATAGATATATTACCTAAAGAAAACAGAGATTTTATCTCAAGAGTTACAATTTCGATCTATAATTTGTCATACCAAGTTTACCTCTGAAGTATTCCACTTTCCACTTTGCAAGAGGCTTAGTGAATATGTTAGCAGATTGTTCTTCAATGCTGATATATTCCAACTTGATGACACCCCTATCTACCATATCTTTGATGTAGTGGATGGGTATCTCTATATGCTTAGATTTGTTATGAAAAACTAGATTCACAGAAAGTTTGATACAACTTTGATTATCACAATGCATAATAGTAGGTTTTAGAGGCTTCTCAAATAGCCCAACCAGTAACTTCCTTAACCATACTATTTCTCGAGCTCCCATGGATGCAGCTATGTACTCTGCTTCAGTAGATCTTCGAGCAACAGAAGATTGCTTCTTACTAAACTTGGATATCATTGCAAAACCAAGACTAAAACAACATCTTGTAGTGCTCTTCCGATCAGTAGAACATCCGGCCCAATCATAGTCTGAATATCCTTGAAGTTGTAACTCAACTTTGTCATATTTAGACCAAGTTCAAGAGTGCCTCGCAACTACCAAAGAATGCGCTTTTCTGCCATGAGATGAATCTTCTTTGGTTCACACATAAACTGACTTAGTTCATTTGTAGCATAACAAATATTAGGACATGTGTTCACCAAGTACATCAGGGAGCCAATTATTTGTCTGTAATATGTAAGTTCAACTTCCTTAAGTGCATCTGCTTCAGTATTGAGTTTATGAAGATTTGTCTTCATAGGTGTGGACAATGGTTTCCAGTCCATACCAAATTTCTTCAATATGTCAATAGTATATTTCTACTGGTTTAGAAAAATATATTCTTCCTTTTGTCTGTCTTCTAGTCCTAAGAAGTAATGTAGAAGACCTAAGTCTATCTCAAATTCAGTTATAAGGTCTTGCTTACAATTGGCAATAAGGTGGTCATCACCTATTATCAGAAGATCATCAACATAGAGAATTAGTAGTAGCATATCTTCCTTTGATCTCTTGAAGTATATGTTAGGATCTGCTTCATTTCTTGAGTACCCTGGTTGGACAAGATATCTACTTTTCTCTCATACCATGCCTTGGGGGCTAGTTTAAGACCATATAAAGCTTTCTTCAGTTTGCACAAATGTGACTTGTCATGAATAACAAACATAACAAACCCTTGTGGCTATTCTAGGTAGACTTCTTCAACAATGACTCTGTTTAGGAATGTTGTCTTTACATCCATTTGATGTACCTTCTAGCTGTTCGATGCAGCTATTGCAATTATAGTTTTGACAAATGTGGAATGAGCAATAGGAGAAAATGTTTCATCATAATTAATTCCTTCCTTTTCTGAAAATCCTTTGGCCACAAACTTGGCTTTGTATTTTTCAGTGCTGCCACTAGGTGCCTGTTTTATTTTGAATAAGCATCGAGGAAACAATTGATTTTTGGGTCTTGGTACAATATCCCACACATCATTTTTCAATATAGATTGATATTCCCAATCATGGCATCCTTCCAAGCTTGGGATTTTAGGGCTTCTTCAACATTAGAAGGTTCATAATTTGAGGACTCATTTGGGTGAGATTTCTGATCATCCTGGTTTCTCTAAGGATATCATCAAGGGCCACATATTTTTCTTCTATCATTTTTCTTTCCCATAAGGGCCTTTTCTTATTTGAGTGAGTTATCCTTAGGATTAGGTGTTATGGGTCCATTATCTTTTATACAACTCTCCCTCTCAATCATAGTATTTTCATTTTCCTTAGAAATGAGATCATCATTAGGTTCTTCTATATCTTTAGAAATTTTGTATGCAATATCTTTGTTAAACTTCACATCTCTATTTATTTCAATTGTCCTTGACCCTGGCAGGTATACTTTATAGGCTTTGGAACAATCACAATAACCGACAAATATATTTTTCTTTCCTGAGGGCTCTAGTTTAGTTCTTTTCTCCTTAGGAATATGAACATATATAGGACAACCGAAAATTCGTAGGTGACTTAGATCATGTTTGTTCCCTGTGAAGACTTCTTCAAGTGTTATGTTTTCTAGACTGCATATGTTTTTAATACAGTTGGATTGGATGCTTCAGCGTAGAATGTTATATGCATATTTTGATCATGCATCATAGCCTAGCTGCTTCAATAATAGTTCTATTCTTCCTTTTTGCTACTCCATTTGGTTGAGGATTATGCGGTACAATATACTCCCTCTTAATCCCAATAAATATGCAGAATTCTTGAGATGTTCCTTACTCGAAAGGCCACTAAAAGAACCAATGTTGTATTGTGATAACTCGTCAAAACCTTGGTATGCAACTGACAATTGGGTGAGGATGTGATGTCTTAACAATTTCACTGAATAAAGTAGCTATTCAAAAGTAATAACAGTAGCTTCAACCATATTTAGAAAAGGAAATCTCTTGTAATTCGCATTAGAATTTGAACAGACTTTAATAGAAAATAATATTTGTAACAACTGAAGGCAAAGAATAACAGTATCTGGTTATATTCAATTCTGAACTTAGTTTTCAAACAATGAGAACAATGACAAGAACCTGGGATTTTATCCGCTTCCAAGAGTTGTCAAAATGGAACTTCTTCCTGATTGTAATCCTGTTGTCGTGATCAACTACTTGCCCTTCACAAACTGGATAACATTGCTGATGCCCAAACTGCCGCACGGGTTTATTCAGTATTTGCTCTCAATTGTTATGACGACTGTCACCACGACATTTGCGATTGGAGCTGTAAATCAGAGATGTATTTTCGAGCTTATCCTTAACCTGATTATGGCTACTGCTGTGTTTGTGCAATTTTTTATAAATCGCGACTTGCCAAATGGTGCCCAAACTGTTGGGGATTGTGTCCGCTGGTTGTCAGGAGGGTTAGTGCTTTGAATTGCACCTTCCCAAACTCGGAATGGTGAAATAGTACAATAAGAATCAATGTGCCAAATAACTGAATGCTAGGATCCCAAGTCTCACCATAAAGGGACATCAACTACCATATGTTACTGCCCTGTGTGCCAATACCCTCAGTCAGAATGAATGCCTCACTCCATGAGTGACCGTGCGAGTCTCTACTGTCAAGTGAAGATGGGAGCTCAACAATATGCCAATATCCACTCCAAGATGATAGCAACCAAACTCTCCACCTAGCTCCCCGATAAAAGGCAATACATAGGGATGGTCCACCTAGATCCCAAATGAGAACTCATATGCTGTTTGAGATACCACTGACTAGCTCTTGTAATATCTATACCACTATACCACTGTACCACTCTTGTAATATTTGTACGGATGACAATGACAGATCCATCCAATTTGATTCCATCACCATATCATCTTGGTGAAAATGGAGTAATCCTAATTCTCTGAAACTTTGATATGTCAGAAGGCTGAAACACATAGATCATAATCTTGTGACTGTGTAACAACACAACATAATCCGCCAGATGTAGGATATTATTAACACCTGGATCCTTGATCACCCAATCAACATTGTCCTAGGTAAAGGAAGGAGTGGTTGGTAAATCACCAACATCATGATTGCTTACACTGTCTTCAATGTACTGCTGAATAAAAAATGCAGACACCTCAAGTGAAACGTAGGGTAATGTATGTTCTCCCCACTCATTTGCAAATAACTCATTGACCTTTGAAGGCCAAATAGAATCAGCGAATATACTACTAACATAGACAGACAAATCACTAATAGTTGGAATATACCAACAAGTAAAATCACCAATCAACAAGTAGGCCATGGCCATCTCATAAGAGCTGGGTGATAAAACTTTGGGTGACAAATCCCTTAGAGCATGCTAAGGATAAATTTGAGATAAAACTCTGGGTAAGCTGACAAATCCCTTAGCGCATGCTAAGGATAAATATAAACTTCCTACTCCACCATAAGTACCATTTCTTATGTCAAAGTCTTCATAAAAGGAAGGTTCACCATTAATTGAAATCTCTAAATTATCCTCACTTTTTGTATCAGTAACCATGTGCTCATGTGAAGTTGTACAACTGCTGTCATAAAATCAGAATTTCCAGACTCATCAACTTGCTAATCCATAAAATTTTTCTCATCATAGAAAGTCTTAGATGGGGAACACGTGATTGAATTACATTGTTTTCCTTCCCATCTACCCACTTTATGAATTCCTTCAATGATTTGTGTGATTTCTTTTGCCCTTGAACCATGGTTATCTTCTTCATGTGTGGCTGCCCCACTCATTTGGTTTTCAGCTTTATGGATGGAGTAATGTGTTAAGCTCAATCGAAGGCATAACTCATCTACCTCACTCTCCTTGCCCTTTCCAAATTTTATTGCTAGATCTTTATCCATTAATAATTGCAAGTAATCATATTTTATCATTTTCAAGGTTTCGAAAATAATATGTAAAAGAGGACTTGTGACACCACATACACTCCCATGTCTCCCTTCTATCACAATATTCCGCATGAGATCCTCAATCAATTTGGAAGAATCATCCATCCTTTTCAACGCTTGGACAAGCTTGTCCTTTTTGACCAAAAGCATATCCAATAAGTGAAGGAGCGATAATGGTTTTTGACCATCTCCTTCGAACACAAGTCGGTTGTTCTCCATAGAATTTTTTGATTTTTCATCACCTAGGGGGACAACATTTTTAGATATATCCTCTAACTCAATGTGTGCTAGATCATCTATCTTGCCAACATTGTAGTCCATTTGCTCCTCAATATTTGACATAATTTCCAGCCTAGTATCACCATAAAATTCATCCAATTTAATTTCCATGTCACCAAATAAGATGCTGGTGTTTTCCATGTTAGAAATAAGATGGGGAGTTGCCAACGTGGCGGTTTGGTCAACTCTTCTACATGGGCCATTAACATGCTCATCAAATGGACTAGTGTAAACAGCTCCATAAGATATTTCTGCCTCCCAATTACCTATAGTATACTTGTGCCATTATTAGTATTTTGCATATTATCATGTGAAGGTTGCTCTTCTTTTTTATTACTACTATCAAGTTGATTAATGTCTTCCTTATGAAAATTTCTATAACTGTCCTTTGTAAGGAGATCTCAAGCCAAATCATAGCATTTGTTTCTTATCATATCCGTCTTGTTTTGCAGCTCTAGTTAAAAGTCCACATAAACAATGAAAGGAAATTCTTTTTGAAGCTTTGAAGGGAATTTGTTATAATCATCGTACAGTCTCCTTACTTCAATTTTAACATCGAGTTGGAAGTCTTGAGCTAGCTGGTGCTGCCTGTTTGTCTTTCAAGACATATTTTGGTTTCTCTAGAATTGCATCTTTGGGTGCTTCATCAACATTCTCTGGACAATCCTTTGCAATATGTCCCTCTTCTCCACATTTACAACAGCCATGGCCTTTCCCTTCATTACCCATATTTTTCTTGCCTCCACTACAATATTGATTCCAGATTTCAGTTAGGACACCATTGTAATATTCTCACTCTTAGTTGACAATGAAATCCACAGATTGACTAGTGACAATTTAACAAACAGTTGGTGTTCAGCATAAAACAAGGTTCAAATGTCTCTATAATGATCCTCTGATAATTATGATCAATTGTTCCAGTTTGATACTTGGTGCATTTTGTTAAACAATTGGCATGTCTCCAAATTTTTTTGAGTAAAATATGGTATCTTCGATTTGTTGTTACTTGAACTACTTGAAAAGAAAATGATTAACTGATATAGCTCAAAATACTAAATGTACTCAAACTAGTATCTTGTATTTATTTATCATTATCTGGATTCCATACAATTTTTTCTAAGCTGGCAATAACATCCCAGACCTCAAATTTAACATATGCAATACGAAACAATTACAAGAGGGGGGGGGGAAACTAAATAAAAACAGACCCGTGAGTTTATGCATATCACGTACTAGAATAGGTGCCGGTTCTGTAGTGCGACTGTGGTTTGTCTTTTCCACCAACTCTAGCTAGTTACTGTCATAACTCGGTGCAATTCTTCCTTGAGTTTGCCACACTCTGCTCGAGCAATGCCTTCCAGATTTCCCTCGACTTCACAGACTCCACTAGCTATGACTTGATGATCGCTGGTATGTTGCTTCTTCACACTGGAGCAACCTATGACTGTTCTGATATACCAAATGACACCTGACGGCTGCCTTAAGCAGTGCTTTTATCACATTCAGTGCTCACTAATTGTCTTCCATGCAACGTATTGAGTTATTAGTTCTTATTGGCGACAAGACTGTTATTTACTCCTCCAACTCCAATAGCCATGACTCCTTGCTGGATGTGAGCGTGGAGATGTCTTACATTGATGAAGGCCCTACCCATGCTTTTTGTGGCAACCCGTGGCTTCAATACATATGGCATCAACAAGTTGAGCTTACTTCACTTGGCGTATGAGTTGAATGTTCCCAATTTTAAATAATTTGGGCCCAAGTTATTAATGTTTGTATTTAGGGTTTCCGATTGATTTAGTATATCTCGGACCTATTTTTTTTTTTTTTTTGTAATTTGTGTTGCCGTAGGCTATCTTGGTACACCCTCGGAAAGGATTTCCCGATGGGTATTTAAGCACGGCTTGTAGGTAGTAGTAGGTATGCTTTTGGATTTTATTTCTTTGTACTGCGGATTCTTGTTGGAGTTTGGGATTGTTCGCCATTTTGGAAGTGAAAGATCTTCCCTATTTGGCTTGCACGGTTTCGGTGGGATTCAACTCTCACCCTATTCCGTCGGTGTTCTACTCTGTCTACATCTAGCGAATTGAAGTGCTCTCATTATTTGCAAATATTTATCAATTTGTGAGTGTTCTTTCGAACTGGTATGGCATTGTATGGTACTTACATTGTGTTTGCCATTAATTAATAATTATCAGTTGATGATTTATGGTGTACGGCTTGCTCCCCCTTCCTCCATCTGCAAATCACACTGTTATAGGACTTAGTTATTTTGCATCACCTCATAACTGTACGGCCTGCTATTTGCAACCGTATGGCCTTATTCCTTGTCGTACGACCTTCTCTATTGCCCATACGTACAGATATTGTCACGTACGGCTATTGTGCCCCTTCCTCCCGTACGGCTACTTTCCATACACCCCACATCTGTACGGACTTCAAGACACCGTATGGCCCTTATAACCTCAAGTTGCCGTACGACATTCAATATCTCTTACAACTACTGTACAGCTGAGAGGTTAAGTCCATTGTATGGCTTGAAATCATTCATCCGTACGGCTTTCTGGGAGTTACCTTGTAGTCCTCTCTGTGCTTTGTCAAGACTTCGTACGGACCCTTCCATTTACCCTTCAAATTTCCTAACTTCATATTCGAAATTTATTCAACCGGTCATACTTGGAACATTATAGTGGTATTAGAGCTGGTGATCTTGCTAGCCTGCATGGATGATTGAGAAATTTTGGTATTGGGATCACACTATGGTGCCAGACAGCGATGGAGAGCGGTGGTTGAAAGCACTACGAAAGATTGGCAAAGAACTCAGTGAGGGTATTGATCCTCCATTAGATATATTGGAAGTTTGTTTGTGTTGGGTGGACCAATTACCTTCAAGATTTATATAGAGAATCCTCTCGCCGATTAAGGATGCCTTAAGGCAACCCAGGCTTTTGAGACACCGTGACAAGGATAAAAGATTGGTAGTTGCAACATGTCTCAGCGAGGTCTTGAGAATTTCGGCTTCTGAAGCACCGTATGATGATAACACCATGATAGAGATATTGCAATTGATAGTTGATGGCTTTTAGAGTCTTGATGACTTTAGTAGTGACCCTTTTGGTAGGAGATCTACAATATTGGAGAATTGTGCAAATGTCAAAGTAAGTAATCTTCTGTTAGATCTCGAATTGCAAAATTTGGTCCATGATATGTTTCATCACTTCTTGGTCACCATCAAGGAAGATCATGATACTAAGGTTTCAGTTGCTATGGAAAGCCTTATGATTTCGTGCATTGAGGAGATGGATGAAATATCCCAACCCATCAGATCTGTGTTATGGGCTGTTTGTAATCTTGAATGTGTCCCCTCTATAGCCGCATGCAGATTGGTCAGTAATGTTTTCAAGCATTGTGAAGAAAAACTAATATCTCATCTGCACAAGTGGGAAAAAATGGATGACAACGTTAAGGGTGACGCTTTGCATGAGGAGAATGAAGACATGATTACAGGGCCGCTCCAGGAGGATTTGCTAAATCTTTCTACTACACCAACATGGGGAGAACACCAAAAAAATGAAGAGGTTGCTTGTGTACACTCGAAAGTGTCCCACTCTAAACCCTTCTATCCAAACGATTCCATGAGATTGGAATGTTCGGATGCCGGCTTAGAGCTCCCTATCCATGGAGTGCAAGAGAGTATATTTTAAGAATAAGAAGGCTCTCAGATGAGCCTTAGAGATACTCTTCTTGCTAGTAAACCATGCAATGGGAGGTTCCAAAGACAAGATGCAAGAATGCAAATGTCCCAAGGAGTTCCTCAAGGATGCAATGCAAATGAAGATTAAGCTAGAATGAGAATGTCAAATGCAGCTATGCTAGAATATGAATGAGAGTGTTACAATCTAAATATTAAGCTATGTGAGAGATTATTACAAAATAGAAGCTAAACTAACATGCAACATGAATCTAGGCTAAAATGCTATGGTATGAGAGAATGTAGACAAGAAATAGAAGTTCTCCACAAAGCTCCAAAGAAACCTGTTAGAAAACCTGCAGTATAACAATATTCAAAAGATGGATGGATTGAAGGGGAAAGCTCTCTCCCTTTTAAAGATGTATGGACGGTGGAGATCAAGATGAAGATGGTGGATGATCAACGGTGGAATTCGAAAATAGGAGTGATCCATGTGCACACACAAATCAACCAATAGAATATAAGTTGACTTGTCATATAAGACAAAAGTCACAAAGCCTTTTCTTTTAATTACAAAATAGAAAAAGGACTTTATGTGTGCACTTTAAGTGGGTTATAAGAATGGGGTCTTTTATTTAATTAAAAGGGGACATGTTCTTTTAATCAAATAATGAACTTAGGATAGCATTGTCAAACTATAGGTTATAATCAAATAAATTGATTATTAGCAATTTGGTCTAGGTAAATGATTAAATTAATTTAGCCAAAATGCTGAGAAGGGGGCTAATAGTCTAGATGACCATTTTTAGATGATTACATTTGCCCCTCTTTGACTAATGTGTGATCGATCTGGGAACACATTATGTCAAAGAAAATAGAAAGCCAAGTAGGTAGTGGTAGATATAGATGTCTGATTTCGAAGAGTGAAATGCAGAAATAGATAGCAAGTCCTAAATGCACAGCATGATAGCAGTAGTACTGAACACTAGGAAGATGATGTTAGGATCTTAAAAGAATTCTAACACCTAGCAAAGCGAATATATTGAGAGCAAGTGATAAGATCAAACAAATGCTCCTAAGAAATAGATAGCTGTAACAATCAGCAATAGAGTATTTTTGCCCCCTCGGGATCGAAATTGAAATGAGGTAACGGGATGCAAAAAATTGGCTAGAAATGAGAAAATTAGAATATAGCAATGTCCAAGATGACAGATAGATGATTAGAACCCAAGAATGACTATATTAAAAAATTGATAAAATGCCCCAGTTTGACTAGAGTTGACCTTGAAGGACATAGCATAAAAATTAGGTCAAAACGAGTAGAAAGGTGATTTTAGACATGAAATAGTGAATTTAAGTAGATATGAAGTATGGAAATGATGAAGACATGAAGAAATGAAGATGCCCTAGTGATGATTCAGAGATTAGACCTCAAAAGGTCAGCTAACTGCTCAGAAGAAAGTAGAATTTTAAAAGACAATTTTGACCATCAAGATGAACTCGAATTTGGATTTCGATCCCGAAAATGAATCTAGGATGTTGAAATTATTTAAGAGGTCAAAACTTTATATAATGTGATGATAAGATAGAAAAGAGATGAAGTGAAAGATTAAGAAGGTGAAAAGACATGAACAAGAAGAAAGTAAAGAAATATATGAAAGGAGTTAGCTGATATGTCCACAGAAAGATGAAGAGAGAGCTCTCCCCATATGCAAGAATGCAAGACTAAGCTAGAAAATGAACCTAAAATGCAAGCTAACATGCAAAGTGGTTTACCAGCAAGAAGTGCATAACATTTAGACTCTTAATTTCATCATTGAGCATTTATTAGGGACATCATGAGATCATACAACCATCACTAGTATAACTATGAGGATATGAATATGATCAATATGAGATAGGTATGTGGAAATCCAATCTAAGCATCAGAGACATGTAAGTCAAGATAACTACACGATTAGATTCCCTAAGTTTAATTTAGCAAGATTACACCTGTATCAAGGCATAAGCGCCGGGATAAACCCTGAGTGCAGTCTTGCAAAAACAATCAAGGATGATACTTTTATAAGTCAAAGTGTTGAATAGGACAAGCATGAATGCTTACAACACTATAGACAAACAAAAGTATACCCACAAGCAGAAATCAAGAAAATATGTCCCATGCCCCCAGTCTTCTAGTCAATGACATCCTTGAAAGACTATTAGGGAGGGAACACCTGGCAAAGAAATCATCATAGACAGCACACAAAGTAGATAAAGATCAGCATAGCTCAGTCGTTTAAGTGTTAAAGTGCGTGTGTGTAAGTCACTTGGCCATTTCTTCCAGACTTGATTCTGATAGTGAGATATCGCGACATCGGAGACCGTAGGTAAACTATCTGTAAAGTGTTAAAAAACACTTGATGTCAAAGTGGGGGAAGTGTTGAGAAACACTATTTTGTGAGTTGTCAAAGAAACCCTAATCCACAAGAATACCTCAATAGGCTAAGTAGCTATGCCCCCAAGATGAGGACAAGAAACAATTCCAAGCTAGGAAATGTGTAGCAAAGTAGGTGATTGAGACTGATAGACATAGGTGCAAGGGTTTCAAGTAGTGCTTGTTTCCAGGTTTTCACCACTTTGACAGATTTTTTTTTATTTTTTTTTGGTGATACATCAAAGTGAGGTTTTCACTAAGATGATCATTTTTTCAGGACATTTTCTTGATTTTTAGGATTTTTTAGAAAGTTTTAGAGATCACTAGTTCTCAAGCAAGATCACATCATTTTCTCCCAATGTCTAGCAAGGTATAGGACATGATAGAGCAACGAGCCAGTGGATAAGCAGAGATGGATGAAAAAAGAGTATGAAGCAAGTGAAAGTAATCCTCAAGGACTGACTCCTTAAGAGTACCCAAGCTAGGGAAAGAAGTGAAATAGTCATATGAAGCATGTTTTGGATAAGCAATGGAAGAATTGAGATAGATAGCATGTAGGATAAACAATGAAACCAACAAGTGCCATAGCATATAAGATAAGCGATGGAAGCTAATGAGTAAGATAGCATGAAAGCGTGCAGTCCAAAAGAGTAGCCATGTCAAGAGACCTATGAGAACCATGTTTCATTTATTATGATCAAGACCAAGGGGTCAACTAGATAGTATAGCAATGGGATAGAGCAATAAGAATAAAGCTCAAGATAGAGGCTATGAGTGAATGGGAGAGCACAATAGAAAATATTGTGGATAAGATAGCTAATATGCAAAGATAGCTCAACAGTGTTAAGATCAAAGAGAGAAGAGGGGATAGATGGATGATGGAAGAATTATGCATGATGCCTATTTGCCAGGTTTTCATCATGGTACTTATTTAAGGTGCCACAAGAAGTAGTTTTCACCATAGGATGGATTTATTTCTCTTTACTTTTGCTAACAAAGTGCCACAAGAAGTAGTTTTCACCAAGGCACATTTTCATTTTTTTTCTTGTTTCTTTTTTCTTTTTCTTTTTTTTTTGAATTTTTAGAAAGAGCTCAAGCTTTTTTAATTTAGATAGTGCTCCTATAGGAAAGATAAGCCATGATAAGCCAAGACCATAGAAAGATATGCTCAAAGATGTTGATAGGGTGATGAAAGAGAAATGGTAGTAGAAAGAATATATGGAGGATAAGAGTTCATGTATGGAAAGTAAGTGTAAGCTTTAGAGGATTTCATGAGGATAGCTGAAATATTGGACAAGATCAACATTGACACACACCTTGAAGGGTATTGGAATGATGGAGGAATCATGGATGAAATAGCTTGAGATTTAGATGTATGAGCTGGTAGAAGAGATTTGGAAAAAAGTGGAGTGGAAGGCTTTGGAATATTTTTGGAAGAAGATGGAATGGAAGCCTTTGGAAGCTTGAATGTCAACTTTGAAGTATTTTCAATATTCAAGTCTTTTAAAAGAGACTTGGGAATCCATATAGCTTTAGATTTTCCTTGTTCTTTGGGTGCTTGAGAGTGCATTTCTTCAATGATGGATTTAGGAACCCACAATTTCTTTGATTTAGCTCTCTTAATAGTGGACCTTTGAGGTCTCTTTTGTGCATTCTCCTTCTTAGCATTCACATGTCGATTAGATGGGACATAGTGATCTTTTTTTTTTAATGGATTCTTATGTTTATTCTCACTTCCAAAGGACTTGGGTTTTGTGGATGAATAAGGATGATATGACTGGTTTAGATGTATAGATGGGTGAAAAGTCATCAAGGATGACTGTCTTTGTTGATCTTGAGGTATTATAGGAGAGCTAGGGAATGAGCTAGAAGTGAATGTAGGAGATGGAGGAACATAAGGCCCCAATATAGATTGAAGGTTTGAAGGCATTAGCTTTGATGGATAAGGACCAAGGATAGATTTAGAAGATGCAAATGGATAGTGAAAAGGGATATCAACATCTTTAGAGTGAGCAACGTGGTCAAAGCCATCAATAGACTCATGAGTACCTTTGATAGGAACACCATTTTTAATAGGAGCACTTGAATCTTGAGCACAATTTTGAAGTGGATATGGAGAAGTAGAACATGAGGGGATGCTTTGATCTTGACAAGTAGCTTTGGATAGCATATGAAGAGAACTTTTCTCATAATTTTCAGTAAGCTCAAGGGAGATAATGGAAGTGATATCTTCATCATACTTAGGAGGTGGACAAGATATAGGATATGGAATGGAAAAATCTTGAAAGAGATGAATGGGTGCTTGATCTTGATCTTTCTTGACATTTATAGCTTTTTCTTTTTGAGAGTCCTCTTGACATGGAGCCACTTCTAAGGACAAGGGAGAATGAAGAGTGAATGGAGTAGTGCTTGGATTAGGCATAGTAGTGCATGAAGGTTGAGGATGTTTAGGATTAGTAGCATGGAAAAGGTTTGTAGCCAAGTAAAGGTTAGCTTGAGTTTCTTTTAGAGGTAGCCCTTGAGGATACATGTAGTCTATGTGGAAAGCATTAGGTTCTTTATTTGATGGAGGCATTTTGGAAAGCTTTGAAGTGTTGGGAGATGCATGAGTGTTGGAAGAAGTGGAAGATGTAATGGAGCCACTACTAGACATAGGTTCATCAACATAATCTTGCTCAAGAGAAGTATCCTCAACAAATGAGTCACTAGAGGTTCCAATAATTCCATTATCAATAAGATCTTGGATTTCATGTTTTAGCTCAATGCAATCTGAAGTACTATGCTCATTATGTTGATGATAAGCACAATAGATATCCAAGAATGGGTTTCCATATGAGCTAGACTTAGGTAACATGATGATCTTATTGCCAAGAAGTTTTTGCAAAGTGTCATCATAAGAATCTTCCAAGGGAGCAAAAGTTCTATCAAAAGTATGTCTACAGTCCTTTGGTTGTTTCTCAAGTGAATAGAATGCATCCATGTCTTCATTATTATCTTGGTCAAAGATAGGTCCATCATGAAATTTTGGCATAGGCTCAAAGGAGGTATCACTTGCTTGTTCTCTAAAGAGGTCTTTAGATCTAGAAGATGAAGACATTTGATGTCTTGAAGTAGAGTATGTAGACCTAGAAGAAGAGGATGACCTCAAAGAAGGTGACTCACATGCATGTAAAGACCTTAAGGAAGATTCATGTAATGATGCAATCTTCTCCTCCAACCTTTTCTCAAGTTTAGACTTCATTTCTATCATGCGCTTAGAAAGATGAAGGTAAGAAAGATCATTTGTCTCTTCTAGTTCTTTGTATTGTGCATATAGATCTTGAAACTCTTTAGTGACATGGAGGATATCATGATCATCTAGATTCGGTTGAAGTTTGGTAGCACAAGGTTTAGATCCCATAGTTTTAGATGCAAAGCCAAGCATAAAATAGTCTAGTAGATAACTTGATGTTGAAACTATAGGAGGTAGAGTGTTCACTTACCAAGATATTAGAGAGAGATTAAAGTGACTTGTCAAACAATATGTCCAAGAAATTTACGACATGAATGACTCAAGTCAATAGCTAGGCAAGATGCCCAAATAGCCAAATAGATAGAGCAAGCGGGGTGACAAGTGAACAACTTTCCCAACCCAAGAGTGTAGTCAAGAAATCAAGGTAACCATTTTAGCAAAAGGATAACTAGCAAGCAAACATAGACCATGAAGATAGGAAGACCATGAGCACTAAGACCAAAGATTCACTTTAAGCATGTTCAAGCACTAGAGACATATAAAAGAAAAGTCAAATGATGAGACTCCTCTTAGCAAGCAACACAAGAAAATGTTTGCATTTGATGTTTTGACTTGGTTGATAAAGTTTGACAATAGTTGATAGCATAGCAAGTTTGATGTTCAAAAGCAATTTCTTTCCAAGCAAGATAGTGACACATGGAGTAGTCTTCAAACAATCAAGCAAGGGACAAAGCAACCTTGCATGATACAAGCATATGTGACGTCTCAAAAGAATTCCCTAGAATTATCGTCATGTGTATGTTCAAAAGATTTTCACAAGTATACCACATTCGAGAACACATCAAGCAATATCTACCTAGAAGTCATGGTTCATTACTCAACAACTTGGCCCACGCTTGATGCTCCTTTGCCTCACACCAAGTGGTTTCCCACAAGAGATATTGGCTTTGTCATGGAAATGCCATAAGCATAACCAAGGGAACACATATGGTGAGTGTAAATCTTGGGGTGATCCGGGTAGTCCACTAGGATCAATCCTTGCACCAAGAAGTTGAGCGGCTAAAAAAGGTAGTTACTAACTTAGGGTTTTTAGATAGGGCTTCCGTTCATAGTGTTCCTCTTGCTCCCAATTACGGGACACCTCACCTTGCGATGAGTAACAGATCTCGCGATCACAAGAGTACCTTAAGCATTCTTGCCTAGTGATCTCCCTATGGTCAAAATCCCATAAGCAATCACACTAGGCGAAGACAAACACTACGTCTACCAAAGTTTTGTGTCCTTGGTAGCCTTGAGTTTATAGTGGGTTGGAAGAGCCGGGTAATCTGCTTGTCCCCACTTGGGTCGTTCCTCTCAGGTTGTCCGAGAGCAGGCCCTCTAAAGGATTCTAACTACACAAAGTGGATCAAATTTTGGAAGTCAAGATTTCTGGTTTACCACAAGGGTGAAGAGCATACTCTCCTATTCCAATCATTTTCTTCCAAACACGCCAAGAAGATTCAGTTACCCCTTGCTTTTGAAACCAAATGGCAAGTCAAGATTTCTGATTCACCACAAGGGTGAAGAGCATACTCTCCTATTACCAAAAGACTCCAATCACAAGTTTTATGTGCCTATGAAAAATGAACAATTATTCAATGCCACACATGAAAACAAAAAAGAAAGAAATTTGAGTTTTTATGCTTTGGGCAGCCCTGCAAACAATCGTTAGTAGCCCTTGTGCATTTGAAGCTTTGACATGCGTTCTTTTTATGCAATGTTTCAATTTTTTTCACAAGGATGGCAACCTGAAATCACAACTTGTTAGCAAAAAAAGTTAGTGTGAAATAACATAAAAATCTGCAATAAAAAGTGGTGAGTTGCTTCAAAAATCTAATTTATCCTCCAACCAAGTACATGCAAAGAAAGTGCAAGTTAATCACAAATGCTTTCATTTTTACTCTTTGGTTTTGACCTAGTCAACAAGATTAGACTTTTTTGCTATGATTTCGTATCCAAAAATGAAAATGAAAAGAAGAGACCCTTGTTAAAAATCAGAGAGCTTTCCAAAAATGCAAGAAATTTTAAAAAATCTCTTCATTTGCTCCCTAGAGATTGATTTTGTCAAAATAGGCCAAATTTATCAAATCAAATTTTTGATCCTTAATATGATCTCAAAATTCAAAACACAAAGAAAGAACCCCCATTAGAATTCAAAAAGCTTTCTGAAAATGTAAGTTTTTCCAAAAAATGCGCTGATTTGCGATCAAAAATGGCTTTTTATGAAAAATAAAGAAAATATCATAACTTCCGAAAATCACGTCAAAATGCTCTAAAAATTGGACTGAGACATTTTGTTCATATACCCAACCTGAAAACAAAATTTCAGAACCAAATTCTAAGCGGTTTAAAAGATATGATCAAATCTTTAAACCAACTAAGTTTTTGGCCTCCAAACCAATTTACTTATGGCTTGGCCTTAAAACCAAAGTGAAAATTCTACAAAAGCATTTGATTAGACCCAATATGCTGCTGTAAAAAACCAAAGATAAGAAATGAAAGCAAATGGAGCTGAAAATTTGATTCAAGCCCCACGGTGGGCGCCAAAAATGTACACTCGAAAGTGTCCCACTCTAAACCCTTCTATCCAAACGATTCCATGAGATTGGAATGTTCGGATGCCGGCTTAGAGCTCCCTATCCATGGAGTGCAAGAGAGTATATTTTAAGAATAAGAAGGCTCTCAGATGAGCCTTAGAGATACTCTTCTTGCTAGTAAACCATGCAATGGGAGGTTCCAAAGACAAGATGCAAGAATGCAAATGTCCCAAGGAGTTCCTCAAGGATGCAATGCAAATGAAGATTAAGCTAGAATGAGAATGTCAAATGCAGCTATGCTAGAATATGAATGAGAGTGTTACAATCTAAATATTAAGCTATGTGAGAGATTATTACAAAATAGAAGCTAAACTAACATGCAACATGAATCTAGGCTAAAATGCTATGGTATGAGAGAATGTAGACAAGAAATAGAAGTTCTCCACAAAGCTCCAAAGAAACCTGTTAGAAAACCTGCAGTATAACAATATTCAAAAGATGGATGGATTGAAGGGGAAAGCTCTCTCCCTTTTAAAGATGTATGGACGGTGGAGATCAAGATGAAGATGGTGGATGATCAACGGTGGAATTCGAAAATAGGAGTGATCCATGTGCACACACAAATCAACCAATAGAATATAAGTTGACTTGTCATATAAGACAAAAGTCACAAAGCCTTTTCTTTTAATTGCAAAATAGAAAAAGGACTTTATGTGTGCACTTTAAGTGGGTTATAAGAATGGGGTCTTTTATTTAATTAAAAGGGGACATGTTCTTTTAATCAAATAATGAACTTAGGATAGCATTGTCAAACTATAGGTTATAATCAAATAAATTGATTATTAGCAATTTGGTCTAGGTAAATGATTAAATTAATTTAGCCAAAATGCTGAGAAGGGGGCTAATAGTCTAGATGACCATTTTTAGATGATTACAGCTTGCATGGATGTTGTGAAGACATGGATGGGTCATGCTGTGCCTGAGGTTGTGCCTGTCACCAACGCACTATCCCTTGAGGAAGCTTTATCAGTTGCCGAAGTTGTGTCCATCATAGAAGTAGTGTCTATTGCTAAGGTCCATGTTCGTCACCATCGTGTCCGTCATTGTCGTGTTTGTCATCGATGCTGAGTCTATGACCATCACCATTGTGTCCATCATCATCGTGTCCATCATTGTCGTGTCCGTCAGCATCGTGTCCATCACTGTCGTGTCCGTCATTGTCGTGTCTGTCACCGTTGTGTCGGTCACCATCGTGTTCATCATTGACGCCGAGTCCATGTTCATCACTGTTGTTTCTGTCACTGTAGGGCCATCACCGTCGTGTCCATCACCATCATGTTCGTCAAGTTGGTGCCCATCACCGTCATGTCCGACGTCGAGTCCATGTCCGTCACCGTCGTGTCCGTCACCATCGTGTCCATCACCGACGCTGAGTTCGTGTCTATGCCTGTCGTCGAGCTTGTGCCCATCGTCGTCGTCGTGGTCATTCATGTCATCATTGTGTGTCCGCTAGGGCAGCTACAACCATTGAGATATTGCTCATTGTCGAGGCACTATCCATCGTCAAGATTTCAACCGGGGTTCTGTGTACCGCCTAGGTTTTATCTACTACTAGAATTGTTGGGTTTGTTCCAACATCGGCGTCTGTGTATGACCATACTCGAAGAAATTGATGAACATGATGACATCGATATATGTTATGATTGGCATCCTTGGGATCCCGATGACTCAAGATACGACAACGTTTATATCAGAGTGGTGCATCGGAATCCTGATGGTGGTCTTCTAACCTTAGTTGAATTCAATCGGGCTCGTGATCCTAAAGAAGCATGGTGTTTCTAGCAGATATGGCTATTCGCGTTAGCGCATGGTTTGGGATCCGGGAGTTGCGAATTGCTTGAGGACAAGCAATTTTTGGGTGGCGAGGATTTGTAATGTTCCCAATTTTAAATAATTTGGGCCCAAGTTATTAATGCTTGTATTTAGGGGTTCCGATTGATTTAGTATATCTCAGAGCTATTTTTTATTTTGTTTTTGTAGTTTGTGTTGCTGTCGGCTATCTTTGTACACCCTCGAAAAGGATTTCTCGACGGGTATTTAAGCACGGCTTGTAGGTAGTAGTAGGTATGCTTTTGAATTTTATTTCTCTGTACTGTGGATTCTTGTTGGAGTTCGGGATTGTTCGCCATTTCGGAAGTGAAAGATCTGTCCTATTTGGCTTGCATGGTTTCGGTGGGATACAACCCTCACTCTATTCCGTGGTGTTCTACTTTGGCTCCATCTAGCAAATTGAAGTGCTCTCATTATTTGCAAATATTTATCAATCTGTGAGTGTTCTTTTGAATTGGTATGGCATTGTATGGTGCTTACATTGTGTTTTCCATTAATTAATAATTATCAGTTGATGATTTATGGTGTACGGCTTGCTCCCCCTTCCTCCATCTGCAAATCACACTGTTACAGGACTTAGTTATTTTGCATCACCTCATAACCGTACAGCCTTCTTCCTTGTTGTACGGCCTCTATTGCCCACACGTATAGATAGTCACGTACGGCTATCGTGCCCCTTCCTCCTGTACAGCTGCCTTCCATACACCCCACATCCGTACGGACTTCAAGACACCGTACGACCCTTATAACCTCAAGTTGCCATACGGCATCTATCTTCTTGGTGTATGGCATTCAATATCTCTTACAACTACCATACGTCTAAGAGGTTAAGTCTAGCGTACGGCCTGAAATCATTCATCTGTACGGCTTTCTGGGAGTTATCGTACAATCCTCTCTGTGCTCTATCAAGACTTGTACAGACCCTTCCATTTGCCCTTCGGATTTCCTAACTACATATTCAAAATTCATTCAACTGGTCGTACTTGGAACATTGCATTCAGACTTTGGTCTGTAAAATGCCTTCCAAACGGCTGAGAGGATTCATAGGCTAGCTAAAAATGTACCAGTTTGGCTCTAAGTCCGATTGTACTTCTATATGGAAAAGCTTTACAATTAGGACACACAGACTCCTAAAAGTAAGAATATTTAGCTATTTTGCGAATTAAGAAGAAAATATAAGCTATAGGCAAAGCTTCTAGGTATACACTTCATAATTGCTTCTGGTCAAAGCTATGGCTTCAATTTCTTCTTAACTCTTTTATATTCTATTCACGAGATACAATTACCAATAACAAAAGATAACATGAATCAAAGACAACTTGGATGAATTATAGAAAAAGCTTACAATTCACACAAATAACAATCTCACTCAATCAAAGTTAAGTCTCAAATGCTCCTTTGTATTCACTCTCTCTCAAAATAGTGCTTACACAAACAAAGTTATGCTGACACAATTTCTCCAGAGCTCTTTTGAATAAAGATATTGATGATTTTACAATGAGGGGGCACTCCTTTATATAGGACACAGGGACTGAAAAAAAGGTGGAAGATAAAGTGGGAGCAACTCAACCAACTTTGACCTAGTCTAATTACAAAAGAAAATAAATGGTTACATATAACTGTACATGCAACTCACATTACATCCTTTTACATACATGTATCTCGCATTACATGTAATTATGCTTTTTCATGTAATGCATTCTTTACAACTACAAACAAGAAATAACAACAAAACAATAATCTTAGAGATTGTTTCTTAGTGCCTTGAATTTGACAATGATGTCATGCATTGTGGGAAGATCAGTAATTTCCATAGTGTTTTATATGGCTTCAACTCTCACTACATTTTCATATGTTGATTGCACAACTTTGGAACTTGTTGCCATAGTATCTAACAAGTGTTTTGTCAAGGATTTATACAAGACAAACTTGTTCATCATATGTGAACCAAAATCTTCAGATTCTACATCAGCATTGATCCTTATTGTATATTTTGAATTTACTATCTCTGCTGCAATAAGATTACCAGATTCATCAGTAACACAGCATCCCATTTGTTCCAAATCACAAGTAACACTTGTTTCAATTGCTTGAGAATCTCCAAAGGCCACCTGCAACTTTGTGATCAGCTTCCTTAATGTTTCCTCTTTATAACCAATGAGCCCTTGAAATCTGAAGAACATTTCACATGACAGAACAATGTCACATGAGACCAAGGCATCCAAATCGAATTTCACCATTTCATCTCAATCATCAAGGATTTTGCTTCAAGTTATCTGCTTCCTGAGTGAAAGAAGAAATTAAGTTTTTGTCATGAGCCCAAATTAAAAGGATATATGAATATTCAAATAAAATATTATATAATGATAATAAGAATAATAATATTAAAGTAAAATATATTATAATCTATTATATAATAGTGATATATTTGAAAATATAAAAATAAAACAATATATAAGATTATAGCATAATTGTAATGTAAAATATTATATTATAATTATAATATTAATGAGTTAAATAAATTAAATAACAAATAAATATTTTGATTATAAATGATATCAAACACCAATAATAATTTTATAATGTACCTACATGGGTTATATTATGAAATGGACATATTCAAGGATAATATTATAATATAATTGAGAATTAAATATTATTATAAATAATATATAAAGAAAATATACTACGTAATAGTATTAAGAAGAGTGATATTACTAATATTATTGTTAATATAATATATGATATGTTATAATGTTGTTATTAATATAATTACATAATCAATATAATATAATTATTATATTACGAAAAGACATGTCTCTATATAATATCATATATATATATATATATATTGGATATGAACTGCTGAGAAAGGATATCATATAGGGATTATTATGAATACTGATAGAAAGGAGAAGTGAATAAGAAAATGCCCTAAATGGGACATTACTCATCAAATAGGAAGGGAAGAGAGAAGTATATAAACAGACAAATGTTCAAATCTAAATATCATGGAATGGAACAAAAAGCCAGGAGAGAAGTTTCCACGCAAATCACAGCTTTCACATCGAATGGTAAGAAGAAATGGGATGCTCATTGAACAAGAGCTACCGAAAGATTAAGAGATCCAGTTTGAAGGGTACTCATGAAAGAAGAGACTCGGGATGAAGAAATTAGGGAGAAGCGCATCATATATTTATTGGAGATTATATCAAGTACATTCATATTTGCAAATCATATGAAACCCAAATAGTCTAACACAATCAATGAATGCCACACACATCACATATCATGCAAGGGAATATTCTTTTAAAGACGAGTTGAATGCTAAGTATCAAACCCATGATAATGGGTCAGGTTAAACATTGAAGTTTGGGAATTTAAGTATTGGGCTTAGATGGAAACAATATATCTCAATATCGTTGGAGCATAGTCAAGGCATTTGCCAAACAATGGCTTTTTTGTTTGAGTGAGAAACAAATCTACATTAAATGGAGCACTTGCCGAAGCTTATAAGTCACTTTCTTCATGAGCAGTCATTGATGTAATCAAATGGAGCTAATAACAGTGATTGTGTAATTGACATCATCCAAGTTATAAAGGAAGCAAATATCCAATTCATCAATGACCCTATCAGATGACAATCATATAGGGCGATATCTTGTCTATCTTCATGAGGTATATACTATCCAAAATGGAATATCTTTCCCTGGCTACAATCAAGGTACTTTTCAGGTAACCGATATTGTTACTGTTGAATGGCTCCAATATATCAGGAGGGCATATGATTGTATTCTTGAAGACAACAGAAGGGCAACAAAGGTTTGGATAGAGTTGTATCAGACAAGTTGTTGATAACACTCCATTTCCTATATGTTCATCAATTGTGACTCGATAATATTGTAGGCTGAAATATTGGGTCATATACTCAGTAGAGAGGTTTGAAATTATTGTGCTATCATAATAAGAAAATTATCTGACCAAATTTTGAGTAAGGAAAAAGACTAAATTAGGCAATATCCCATTGGGGACAGTTTTGCTTCATTTCATTCATCTCTTTGACACTCCTAAGAATGAAAAATATCTTTATGATGGCTCAAACTCCTTTAGAAATGATTTCCTGTATCCAAGACTTGGCGGCTTCAATCAACCTTCTCTCTGTTTAGACATTTGAGACATAACAACAACACTCTGAGAAGATTGTTTCTGGATAACCTCATTCAAACGAGAGACCTTCTGTTTTAGCTGATTCTTCTTTTCCCAAAGCTCATGATTGCTCTTTGATATATTAGCCAATGCATCTTGAGCATCTTGCAAGGAACTCAAATGTGATTGCTTGCCAATTTTAACCTCAGTAAACTTGTAGTTAAAATGAGTAAGCTCCTCAACAGGTTTATCTACCAAGGGCTCAGCAACCTCAACAAAATTGATTTTATTAGAATCAACCAAAACTCTGGAAGCAATTTTATCTTTCAAAGATTTGGATTTAGTCTTCTTAACAGGAAGATTGTTAGGAGGAACAACCACTTTCCTTCTCTTTGTTGTTATTTTACTCAACCATGCAAGCAAGGCGAAACTTTCATCAGAAGAAACAGGCACAGTGGAGACCATTGGCATTGATCTAGATTGTAAATCCATTGTGACTGAGCAAGATTCAGTTTGTCCTGCTAAAGGCATAGGAACATATTGAGAAAATTATATCATGAAAAGCTCAAATCATGTCAAAGGTGTATCAAGTTGGGAAACTTGACCACTGGTAAGAGTTGGAAAATCTTCAAACACATTTGCTAAGTGATCATATTGTTCATGTGCAGGGATGCAAGGAGAAGCAAAAGAAATAGGAAGAGCTATGATATTAACCTCTGAGTCTAGAATGGAAGGAGTGAAAACAGTGGAAAATGAATCCACATCATCATCAACCTCATGCAAAAAGGGCTCTTCATGTATAGAAGACGTATAGGCTTGTGCAGGCTTTGGATGAGATGTGATCATGATTTCCCCTTCTTCATCTAAATCTCCTTTGTTAGATTCTGTTTCCAATTCTTCTTCTGATTCTTCCACTGATTCTTGAAATGGTCCAGGAACTTGAGATGATTTAGTTCCTTTTGTGCCCTTCAATTTGAATTTGAGGGAACCCTTGGCATCAGAAGATGAGGCACCATCTTTCCCTGTAATCTCCAGTTGTGATTTCCTGCCAGGAGGACCAAAACTTCCACAATCCAAACCCATCTTAGGATTTACTCTTTTAAGACCTTTACTTTTCAAACATTTGTTGGTGTTTATTAGGATGGATTGAAGTCTGTCCATGATAGATGTACTTTAATTTTTTTGCCATTGGATAGGAAAAGGACACTTCTTATCAAAGCTGGCTTGATGAAATTCCAAATCAAGGATGTCACCATTAACTTCAACTTGGAAATCTGAAGGGATTTCCAACATGTTAAGATCAATTATTTGTTGCAAGGTTAATCTGCAATAATCTGTCTTCATGATATAAGTTCTATCCTCATATCTATCTAGATGTCTTCGATGCGATGAATATGAGTGTAGGCTCTTTTCATCTGAGAATTCATCTCTCGGTAGTCAAAATCAAATCTGGCTTTGAACTTCTTCAAGGTAATCAACTGCAACTTTGCTTCTATGTTCTTTTCTTTAAGCACGAAAATGATTGAATAATTGCCAATAGCCAAAGGCTTAGCTGAAGTGATGCCAAAACTAGGCCTATGGAAGCATGCTAATCACTCTACACGTCCATGAGCTATCTAGCTAGCTCCATTAGGATGATTCAATCGATAGCATACCTAGGTAAGGTATACGACTCTCCTTTGAAATATCCAACTCTCAAATATGTGCAAGTGGGAAATTGAATAAAAATATAGCCGTATTGGTTCACCTTCTCCTATGTTGCATCAAATACTCTTTTGATAGACAATTGCTTATCGAACAAACACTAGAAATGTCCGAAGAAGGCATCTTGGACTCTTTTGTAGTGGAATTGACTATTTGCTAAAGTGATTTGGTCATAGTAATTCCAAATAGGAACTTGAAGATGATTTTCTTTGGTAGAAAGACCAAAGAAAAGACCCCATGGCAGTAGCAATTTAAACAAGATAAGAATTCATATAGAAAGACACTGATGTTCCCACATTGCATATTTGCTGGCAAAGCGCAATACTTTTGAGTTGTCCCCAAAAGATGTTTTCTTTATTTTTCATAATTTAAAACATTAACTTATACATTCATGACTCAAAATTAGTAGAATCTTTTAAGGCCACAAATCCTGTTGAGAAGGACGATGAGATTCTTATACTCTTGTTTGAAATTTGACCAACAAATGGTCTTTGGCCATTTGGAGAAATTACTTTTTTTTATTGTCTAACCAGTAAAGGTTGACATACTTCTAATAATTACTCTTTTGTTCATTCCAACAGGCCAATGATGATCCTTTAGTCAAATTAGCACATTCTAATTTATGCAGAAACTCGAAGATTTGTTTTATAACCTTAGGATCTAGACTAATGATAACCTTGCCATTAGCATCTTTGATAATTTTTGTCTTGGGAGTAAACTGCCATGCACATCCATAAATGAAGTTAGGTTCTATAGCCACCATAGGAAATGTAGATACCAGGTGAATATTGCTTCTCCTAATGCGCTTCATTTCATTACTAGCTGGAGCTTCAACTCTTTGTAGAAAATCAGCCACGTCCACAAGACCAATCTTTGCGTCCAACATGTTATCCAAAATAGATATGACCAAAGAAGGAGCTACATGAGCCTATTCCTTATCACATTGATATTTCATTTTGCCTTTGGATTTGGATGGCGAGGACATGTCTTGTGCTTGCACTGCAACACAAAAATCTTAGAACACAAATACATCATTAGAAGAAATCTCCATACAAGTGAATTCCAAATTAGTAGTGAAGATTAAAAAATGGATTGGAGACTTCACAAATCCAACAAAGTGACTTCAAAGAGAAAGCATATGCATATGCAATGGAATGGAAGCGAAATGAAAAGGTATGAAAGTGAGAAAATGGAATGGAATGAGAATGCGTGATGGTGAAATGCATGGGAATGCGTGCAAATGAAAATTGCTGATTTCAAAAGAGACTTAGCATTTTCAAGGCATTATTGCATGAAAAATGAGTACATGTAAATGCAACATGTAATGGGAGGTGGAGGGTGAAATGCGATGTGAATGCGGGTGGAGGATGCACTTCACATGTAAGTGCAAATGAAAGATGAGATGGAAAGCATGGAAAGCTATGGAAATATGTATTTTCTCATGGAGGGGCAAATGCATATGGAGGAATGGAAATGGAATATGGAAGTGAGATAATGAGTTTTATAGTCACTTTTGGTGAAAATGAGAAGTCAAAGTACATGGGAGGTGAAAATGAAATCTTTTTGACTTTTCAAAATGTGACTTTTAAATCAAAATCAGACCTTTTTGATGCAATTACACGTAAGACATTTCGTGTAATCGTGTCGTGCAAATGGAAGCAGAAAGTGAAATAAATGAAAATGGAAGTGGAAAATTGGATCATATGCATATCCAGATGGCGAATGAGATGAAAAACATGTAATCGCATTTTGTTGAGTAAGAGATGAAGTGTTGTGACATGGAAATGGAACGTGGAATATGATGATGCTTTTGCATGTAATAAAGCAAAAACAAGTTTTTGGGAAAGAACTTGCAATTTCTCCAAGTGGAGAAAACTGGCAAGCAAGCACAAAACACAAAACACAAAAGAAACAACGTACCTTTGGAAAATGAGTCAAATAAACTAAGATGCAATGCACTTCAACACTCAAATTCGAAATTGGGACTTGGGAAAGAACCAAAAACATGAAAATGAACAAAAATTTCATTTTTAAAAGAAAAAATGCACTTTCCATAGCAAAGATTTTCACAAATGGCAACCATCAAGTAATTTCATGCATAAAATCAACAGGATAAGCATGAATTTAAAGCAAGAATGAAAGTGTCCACTTACATGTGCCAAAAATGAAGGGAAAAGATGCTCCAATGTTTGAAAAATTCTTTCCAAACACTTAGACTTTTTCCAACTTAACAAATTCGAATGGGAGAGGACAACAAATAAGGAGATGCCAAAATGTGCCCTATTCATGCTCCATATTCCAACGTTTTTAGGTGTTCATGCTTGCGAGACATTTTTGGCAAAAAAAGGTTTTTCCTCATGTTGCAAGATCAAAACGTTTTGATCATTAAACACCAAAATGTGAACTACAATGCAATGTAACCTCCAAAATATGCCAAATCGATTTGGTTGTGAAGAAAAGCATACATTAAAAATTGATTTTTTTGCAAATTTCTCCAAAAACATGATCTATCATGAAGCTTTCAAAAACGTTTTTGAGGTTGATGAATCCATTTTAGAAGCAAGAGAAATCATTGCCAACCAAAAACGTCTCCAATGGAACAAATCTCATGCAAATCCATTGAGAAAATCTCAAGTTATGATCAAAATCGGGTTTGTGGAGGGCAAGAGCATGTTATTGATGTTAAAAACATGTCTTTCTCAAAATCGGACTTTTTTGGGTCACATACACATTTTAAAATATGCATCTCTTCAAAATTGCACTTTTTGGGTGGCATTACATATTTTAAAACATGCTTATAGGTAAAATCGGACCTTTTGGAGGAGGAAACATATTTTAAAATGCAACTCACCTTTTAGATGTTTAAACATAAAAACTTCACTTTTCATGCCATAGCATCAAAAAGGTTCACTTATGATGAACTTTTGATGTAATGACATCAAAAAGGTCCACCAAAGTAAACTTTATATGCAATGACATGTAAAACGTCCACTTTTGATGGATTTTACATATTATTACATATAAAATGTCCACTTATGAAAACTTTAAGTCATTTAATTCACTTAAGATTATAAAAATGTTACAAAATGGGTCGTAAACAATATTTATTTATCATATTATGAAATACAATATATAAACATCATTTTAAAGTAACATTTAGATAAACATTTGATTTTTAAAACCGAAAATTAAATTGAAACTATATAGTTATATAGTTACTTTAAGTGAAAAATTAAAAAGTAACTCAACTTAAAATTATAACATTAAGTGCACTATAGTCACTTTAAGTTAAAAATTTAAAGTTAAAGTAATTTAAAATCATAAAAAAATTTAATATAAGTTATATTTTTCAAAAAGTGAATGTCAAAATGAAAATATGACATCATATTTTTAATTTGTATTCTTGCACCTAAAATATCCACTTTTGAGGCACTAAAATGGGCATAACTCTTGACTAACAACTCTAATTGACCTCTAGGTTAGACCGAATCGAAGGCAAAAACGAAAGACATGACATAAGCAAAACCAAAGGACTAAAAACAAGCAAACACAAACTCAAAAGAAAAGAACGAACTATGAAGGCTTCAAAAATCAAGCAAAGTCTTGACAGAAAGCAAAATGAAAAAGACTTGACGAAGGCCTTCAATAAAATGATTTGATATACGAATTGAAATGGATCGATCAATCAACATCAAACAATTGAATATCAAATTCAAGCTTAGAGAAACGTGAAACTATTCTGAAAAAGTTTCGTGTTGTTGTTACCAACATTTTGTAGTGACAAAATTTAGGACAACATGTCGGAACATGATATCACATTTGCTCTTGCCGATTTCTGCCTGGGTTATGTATTAACTCCAAAGAGGAAATATTGGGGAATCATCCAACTTCCTCCAAGAACTTGAGGGTTTTCGTCCTCAGAGTTTTCTAGTCACAACAAAGCAACCAGAAGTATCAATATATTGAGTTCATAAATTCTTGTGCCTTAACTTTCAGTAGGACTTCAAATTCTGCCTCCAATATATTTTCTCATTCCCACAATGTTCAATAAGCTTATTCACAGGAAGCCCAGCCGAAGAAACTAATAACTTCAATAAAAACAATCTGCAATAACAACAATAATCTACTCCTGGATACTATGTTGCCTCCGATTTGTTCATAATCGCAAAATCCCCAACAGGATGGCAAGTTCGGAGCTTTGATACCACTATAATATCCTTTTTTGGATATTTACAAAAAAAAACCCTTGATGTAAAACTTACAAATTTAAAACTGAACAGTAAACCAATATTTGATATAAATTCCAAAACTTTAATCAATTTGTAACTAGCAGATATGCATACAAGAAAACTTAGAAAAGTTTGTTTGATTCCTTCAATATTCAGAAGTACATATATAAACCAGCAGTTAACACAAATAGCCACCAAATACGTTGCTGTATTATACAACAACAATACAATAACATGCAGCAATCCAAAGAATTAAATCTTATAAACAACAATACCAGTTAGATTGGCAAATGTAGATAAAACTTGTAAGAAGGCTAGGTTTGCGTCCAACATCCAAATGCTTCTTCAAGGGTTTGTGTCCTCAAAGAGATAACTAGTCACTATTTCTAGCTCCCAGATTAATATTTTTTTAAAAATATTATAATTTTCATACCTCCCCATGTGGAGCTTGTTGTACCTTTATCACTTTTCCCAATGTGATGTACACCCTTTTAGGCAATATGGGATAAAGCGCCTTTTTTCTCCTTTAGTCACTTAAGTGAACATAATACCTTTTTTTTAATAAAGTGACAAGTTAAATGAACTTTAAAAGTTAGTTAGTAAACCGTATAATCATCAAGCATCAAAATAACTAACCAAATGAACATGGATAAGCATGTGCAATAGCTCATTGGAAAGCTCTTGACAAGACACTTCCAAACCAACACTGAGATACCAATAATTCTGAGCTCTGTTTACTTACTAAAAATAGTAAGCATCCAAACACCCTGCCCAAACTGCTCTGATGGGCCTAAAACTAGAAATGTCTAGGCCAAATCTCGAACTGAACCCCGTAAAGAACCTTTTTGCCCCCGACACCTAGGCAAACTGAGCCGGCAACACATAATTATAATGTCCCAGAAACAAGGGACATTACATTAACTTAGTTATTTTTGAGAAATATGATGAGATTTTATCTCCTTTATCGATTTTGATATTGATTAGTTGCTGTTTTAATCTAAGCAATCTGCTGGCATTTTTTATTTGAAATGTATCTTGAATGGTTTTGAGCACCTCATAAGCGGTAGTTAATTTTGCTATTAATTGAAGAATATGATCTTTAACTCCATCAATGATGATTTTCTTAGCTTTATTGTTACGCCTTTTCCATGATGTCTTCTCTGTTTCATCTATAGGCATTTTATTATTTTCTTCTTTAAATGATTTCAATTCGAGTTCTTGAAGTATTGCTATGATTCAAAATTTCCATGAAAAAAAAATTAGAAGTGCCTTCTAGTTTATCCTTAACTCTAATATTATTCACCATGATTAATATGTTCAAAATTTCAAATGATGTTAGTGATATTTAGGAGAATTATCACTGTCGGTTTTAAATGCTTGTTCTACCAATTAGGCTCTAATACCATGTTAGGGAATGTAAGACCTTTAGATAGAGTATCCCGATTAACCTGTTCTTAGTTATTTGTATGACAATCTGTCCTTACTTAGGTAATGAAGATATTGACTGATATATCTCTATGATGATTGTGTAGATTGCCAAAAACTCCTTCACTAGATGATGCTGTGAGCAGTAATCACAATGAACAGGTTATCGATCTGTACAAGATCGCTGTCTATAACACTGGCTTTGATCTACAGAAGACCACTGATGATAATGATATATTTATCTTGCAATTGCAGTTGCTTGAGATTATAACATGAATTATATTTGATGCTTTCTCTCAACTGATCGAACCAATATAAATATGAATAATTGAAGTCATGTCCATGTAGAGAGTCTAAAGATATGACTCTACGTGGCATGATTGAACCAATATAAATATGAATAAGAGAAGTCATGTCCATGTAGAGACATGACTCTGCGTGGCATGTGCAACGTAGGGTCATGTCCCTAAGTGGACATGACTCTTGGTAACACAAGATGATTACGGTTAAGAGCCCGATAACCTCAGGGCATTATAACTCTCCATTATGATCATTTCTGGGCGCACAAAATGCAGACCCAATCTCAAAAGCAATATTTATATTGATACATGCAGAATGATCATCACTCACATGATCGCAGATATGTATAATGTTGTTTGTCTTTGATCAGACTAAGCATAGGTCAGATGCCCGATCTGGGCAAGGCAATGAATCTCCATTTTATTGGGTCTGATCAGGATTTGTTACATATATATGTCTATATATGTATGTATGTATGCATGTATAATATGTACTGATATTTCTTCGATCAGATCTGACCGATACCATAATTCAGCACTTGCTGCATCATTGGATTCTTAGACACCATCTCTAATTGTGTCATGCTGCTGAAATTGATGTAACATTTTATCTATCATCCCTGTTGTTTGCCAAAGAACCCATAGAATAATCAGCTTCTCATTATGGAATAGACTATTAATAGACTTCTCATCTAGAGAAGTAGGTGCTTGACCACTAGCAACAACAGTTTTTTCACACAACTGTGTCTCCTGAAGAGTAGCTTTGGCATCCTGAACAACTCATTGAACCTGTGCCTCTTCACTGTCCACCTGTTGAAAGACATAGAAATGCTACAGGTAGCTGATGGCTCATCTTGTATAACCACATTGGCTGCCCCTTTGTCTATGTGTTTGATTTTCAAGTCTTCCTCTTTCCCACCAGCACATTGATGGTGAGGTTCCCAAAGTCTTGTGCATGAGAAGCATAAATTTTGTCTCCTCGTTTCGTTTTTGTTCTTTTCTAGACACCCAACCTGTGAAATATCTCTTCGTTAAACTTGTAGATCCTTCACTTGTAGTTGCATCATGTCTTTCATTTATGTTTTGTGATGAAGAAGTGGATTATCTTGATCCATATTGATTAAGCATTCTTTCTGTATGTTGGGTTGTTCCTCTTAACCTTTCAAGGTCCTTAATTATTTTCTCCCATTAAGATCCCTTTTCCTTTGATTATGAAGGAGGGAGGAAATTAGGTAACAATCCTCCTTCCTTAATTCTGGCCATCGATGCAATATGCAGCTGAAGCAAACTGATTAATACCCCTCGGGCTGGCACAATTAAGGTAAGATCCCTGTCTGATTTTGGCTTTATATTATAGGATTAGTAACATTGGCATTACGTTGAACAGCTGGAGTGAAGAGGTTAAATTAATGCTTCTGACTTTTTCTTGTGCGAAAATGTGTTATAAAATACAAACAACTGCATAGGTAAGTTTGATGCATTCATTGGGAATCAGAAAGCATGAACCATATTAAGTAAAATCTTCACCAACTTAGCAAAGCCTTACACATCAGCATTACATCAATTACTTAGAAAGAAAACTAGCTTCCAACAATGGTTCCTAGTGTAGACGAATTGTCAGACATATGGTTGCTAACTTTCAGATTACCAGTGCACACTTTCAACATTGTAACAAACAGTTGCCATGGTAAATTCACTTTCAAACCTCTCCAAATTACTGGGACATTTCATCAAATATATGGAAGACCTTAAAACTTCATAGCCAGCATCAAGACTGCGACTGTAACAACACTTATTACATCAATTTCTAAGTGTTTACATGTCTGATTGCAAAACACTGTGACCCAGAAACGTACAACAATCAAGAGATTCAGTTCTGGAAATCTGAATATTGTCTGTGTAAGCAGTGAGTAGCTTTGTCCAACCAATGTATAATGCTCAAACCCTTTAATAAATCAAATATTAATAACAACCTGCCTTATAACAATAGGTACAAGAAAATCTTGCCAATTTTGATACAAAAATTGGTTCCAATCACTGTAGCACACGAGACTGTTCATGATGGTACTGTAGCAAAGTACTGTTGATCACAACGGTATTATAGCAGATGGTACTGTAGCATGAGTACTATTCATGGGTACTATAGTGACCGGTGTAACATTTGCAACTAAGCTTTGTAGTGAATTTATAGTGAGCCCACCTCTCAAGAAGATTGGATTTTCATCCAAACTCTGGTTTCAAGGGTGTTCATCCATAGAACAACCCAGTCATTGTGTTTCAACAAGAAGAGAAAATGACCTCAATAGTATATTGTTGTAATGTTCCCTTTCCCTACAACTTCACAGCAAATAATTCTCCATCAGATTCTGAAAATGGCACTCAGGTGGAGCTACTGTGGGGGCAGTACGGTATTATTGGACCAGTATGGGATTTTGCATGGACACCAATTGAGGAGGTACGGACAAGGGAGAGGCCATATGGTGGGATGGTGACCAATAGATGGCCGTACAGTATCAGGCCATATGGTGAGAGGATGAGCAGCAATGATGGTCGTACGATATGCAGGCATACAGGGAGTCCATATGGTGCCAGGCACTAGGCACACAGGTTGGCTGTACGGTCAGTGCAGGGGGCCATATGGTGGCTGGATTAGTCCGTATAGTAGGTGGAGCAGGGAAACTGTCGTATGGAGGAGACAAGGAGATGGTTGTATGGTAGGCCTAGATGGTTGTATGGAGTGGTGATGGGCAAGTGTAAGGTGATGGTGACGGATGGTGTGCGGACAGAAAGGGAATGCTGAGTAATTGTAACCCAAACACTTAGAGATCTGAATTTATAAACCCAAACAAGAATGAAGATCAAACACATATAAGATGGTGCTCTAATTTGCCAGATTTGAGTGAAGTAATACAGGGGACGGAATAGGATAAGGGTTGAATCCCACCAAAACTGGAATAGCTAAGTAGGGAAGATCTTTCACTTCCGAAATGGCAAACAATAGAGAACCCCAACTAGAATTCGCAGTACAAAGAAAATAATCCAAATTGCATACTAACAACTACCTACAAGCTGTGCTTAAATAACCGTCGAGAAAATTTTTTGAGGGTGTGCAAAGATAGCCGACGGTTACACTTACCTATGGAAACGAAACTAAAATGGGTCCGAGATATTTTACATCAATCGGTACATTAACAAAGATTTGATTAATAATTTATTTTATGACGGGGATATTACAGTCCTCTCGTTCCAAATTTTGCTTGTCCTCAAGCAAACGCAATGCCATATGCTATAGAATGTGCTCACCTTCCCAGGTTGGGTCGTCTAATAGCAAGTGTTTCCATCGTACCAAATATTCCTTCACCATTTGGTTCCGTAGGGTCTTCTCATGTACTTCAATAATCTCAGTCGGTTCCAATATGAGCTTTCCTTCTTCATTGAGCAGCAGAAGGTCTGTAGCTACCTTGACATTCTGTCCCACAGCTTTCTTTAGGCAGGAAACATGAAAGTTTTTATGAATACAGCTCCCCTCTAGAAGTTCCAATTTGTAATCAACTTCACCGATGCGGTGAACTACACGATAAGGGCCATAAAATCATGGCTTCAATTTTTCTTTTCCCTTTTCCTTCGATGAGGATTGTCGGTATGGCTAGAGCTTGAGGTAGACCAAGTCTCCTACTTCGAAACTCCTCTATATTCAGTGTCTGTCGACATACATCTTTTCTTGATTTTGTGCCTGTTGTAAGTTTTCCTTTAGGTATCTTAGGATGTCTTGTCCCCCCTGGAGCCAGTCCCTCGACCTTGGTGCCCGATTATCTCCCGAACTGTGTCGATGAAGGAAAGGGGTTTGTACCTGTATAGAGCTTTAAATGGTGCCATCTTGATGGACATGTGGTACATTGTATTGTAACAATATTCCCCTAGATGTATCCATTTGACCCACGCCCGTTGTTGTGCCAAAACGTAGTTTCAAAGGTATCCTTCGAGCCACTTGTTCACAATCTCCGTTTGTCCGTCTATCTGAGGGTGGTAACTAGTACTTGGTGACAATTTTGTCCTTGCCAACCGAAACAGTTCTGTCCAGAAGATATTGATAAATCGCGCATCTTGATCACTGACAATGTTTCGGGGTAACCCGTGCAGGCGAAAGACTTCTCTAAAAAAAAGATCAACAATTTGTGTAGCTTGGAAAGTTGAGGGGATGGCAAAGAAATGCGTGTACTTTGTCAGTTTGTCAACCACCACGAAGATAGAATCCTTTTCGTCCACCTTGGGAAGTCTAGTTACGAAATCCATCGAGATACTTTCCCACTTCTATTTTGGAATTGGTAGAGGTTGTAGTAACTTGATGGGTAGAGTATGTTTGGATTTGTTCTGTTGGTAGACCATACACTCTCTTACATACTGCAATATGTCTCCTTTAAGACCTTTTTATGAAAACCTCTCCTTGAGACATTTGTAAGTTTTGAGGAAGCACGGGTGTTTGACCAAGGGTGAGTTGTGTACCTCCTTCAAGATATTTTGCTTCAATTTGGATTCCGGCACTAAATATATTCAATTATTATAGTAAATGATATCATTCACCATTTTGTATTGATTATCTTGGGTGTTGCCATCCATTAGCTCATAGGAAAATGTGTTTTTGGAATATTCTACCAACAAATGTGCTTTCTAGTCAATTGAAATATGGGTCAGTAAGCAGATGGAAGGTTTCCTGGACAAAGCATCTGCAACCACATTGTTATTTTCTTTTCACATATTCAATATCAAAATCAAAAGCCTAAACCTTGCTTACCCATTCTTGTTGTCTCTCGTTCAAGTCCTGTTGCTCTAGAAAATATATCAAGCTATTGTGATCCATACAAACGACAAACTTGGCACCCGCCAGATACTATCGCAACTTGGTTAGTGTATGTACGATGACTAACATCTCTTTGTCATAAATGGAATATAAACATTCTGTTTGTGTAAGCTTCCTGCTCTCATAGACAATGGGGTTTCTATCTTGCATCAATACTGCGCCAATGCCTTCTCCGGACATGTTGCACTCCAGAATGAATGGTCGAGTGAAATGAAGTAATGCAAGTACAGGACAAGTGCTCATTGCCTCTTTTTAGCTTATCAAAAGTGGGTTGTGCCTTTTCATTCCACTAGAAAGAACCCTTCTTTGTCAGATCCGTTAAGGGTGCGCTGAGCTGAGAGAATCCTTTAATGAACCTCTGGTAATAACTGTGCAGTCCGAAAAATCATTGCAATTCCATGAGTGATTTTGGGGGAGGTCAATCAAGGATAGCCTAAATCTTCTCCTGATGAATTTGAACTCCATATTTACTAACAACATGCCCCAAGTACAATATTTCTGTCATACCAAATTCACACTTGGACCACTTAGCGAACAGAGACTAATCTTTTATGATCCTTAGGACTTCATCTAGATGCTTCAGGTGCTCTTCCCATGTCCTTCTATAAATAAGAATATCATCAAAAAATACCAGTAAGTACTTACAAAATTGTTTGTTGAAGATGTGATTTATGCATGATTGGAATGTAACGGGTGCATTCATTAATCCGAACAGCATGACCAAGAACTCATAATGCCCGTAGTGACAACGAAAGGCTGTCTTTTCCATGTCTTCTTCCCTCATGCGGATCTAGTAGTAACTGGAACAAAGATCTATTTTAAAAAATAGTCTTCACCATGTAATTCATCCAACAACTCATCTATCCTTGGAATGGGATACCCATTTTTTTGTTCAACGCACGATAGTCCACACACATGTGCATCATCCCGTCCTTTTTGATCAATACCACTAATGACGCAAAAGGGCTAGAATTGGGACGATCCATCCTTTCTCTAGTAGTTTGTGAATCGTCTTTTCGATCTCATCTTTGAATTTCTTGGGATGGCGATAGGGTGTGGTTATGATCGGCTTGGCTCCTGCTTCCAACTTAATAGTATGTTCAAACCCTCAACGAGGCAGTATGCCAAGAGGAATGTCTATAAAAACTTTATCATGATCACTCAAGATATTCTGGAGATCATCATCTTGGGGAGGTGTTCGTTGCCCTTTTATAAGTTCTGTCGAGTCAAAACGATGTGCAGCCCAAGCAACATCATCATGTCGAAAAATTGCCTCCATCCGATGTGTAGAAACTTCTTTTGGAACCTCATTTGCCATTCCGTAGAGGATGACCTTCTTTCCATTAACAACAAAACATAAGTCTATTAGTTTGAAGCTTTGAGTGTATTCATCAAGTGTCTCCATCCACTGTATGTCCAAAATAACCTCCATGTCATCAAGGTCCACTGTGAAGAAATCCTCGGTCACCTTGTGATTCGCCATTGTGATACTTAGCTTAGGAACAAGGTGTGTGCAGGAGGGATTCATTAAAGATGAGTTTATGAAATATTAGAGTGGCCCCACTATCGAGCATCACCATAACCCTTATTCTTTGAAGGGTTCCCCGTACACGAAACACCATGCACCTTGGACTACCGACAAGGGAGATAGGTCCTTCATGTCATACCAATGCTGTAATTCTTTCTGTATGGTTCAAACTAACCATTTTGGTGTCCTCGTGGGGTTGGTTGTCTTTGAAGGGTATATCTTCTTATTCGTCCTCATCATCGGACACGACCTCAATGTAATGGATTTTCCTTTCCCGAGGCATCTGCGGCCAGTTTCCCATGGTCCTTTGTAGTTGAAACATAGTTTCTTCCTTTGGAGCTCCTGTCTGGTAGCTTCGTCCAATGACAAATTTCTTGGTGGAGGTTTGTTAACTTTGTCCCTTGGAAACACCGATAGTTTGGAATGTGAGTAACTTCGTGAGGATGACGCCGATGATGATGCCATACTTCTTGCCTTCTTAATGGCCTCTGACAGGGTGGCAAGATTGAACCCTTTTACCCAACTCTTCAGTGGTTTTGTCAGTCCGTCCATGAAGAGCACTATTCGTCTTCTTTCAGAAATGTTTGTGACCAAAATAGACAGTTTTTGAAATTCCTCAATGTACTGGTCAACCGATCCAGTTTGTGTCAACTATGCCAAATCTTTGAAATTGAGTTCTGAATCTTTACCATCAAATTGATCTATCAATCTCTCAGTGAATTCCGCATAGGTATTTATTTGATGATGCCCCAGTGTGATTGTGTCGTGATGCCACCATTCATGCGCAACTCCCTCTAAGTGCAAGGCTATAAATTTAATTGCTTCTTCTAGCATGGGATTAAGATGGAAGTAAGTATCTTCCTTCATTACCCACGCTTGCGCAGATATGGAACCAGATCCATCAAATGGTGATAGATTTACTTTACTCAAGTTCCTCTTGAGATCATCATTAAAATATCCTCTGTTTCCGCCTCCCGAATATCTGATTCTCAGATCTGCATAATCTTTGTAGGATATATCTTCCTCAAAATTTGCATTCTTCCAGTCTTCTCTTAGTTGTTCTTTCGTTTCTTCAAAGGTCGGTTGCTTCCCTCTAGGTGGTGCCTCTGTCAATAGGGGAAAATAAAACATGGAAGGTTGAGATCATACTGGATGAGGGTTTTCTTTACTTGACACCGAGTCCACACTATGACCATTTTATTCACCGGATATTTCATTTTCTACCAATTTCTTGAGAGTCTCTTCCATGAGTCGCTGAGTATCATTGATTCGTGCCTAATTCCTTGCAAGTTTTCTTAGTAGTGTCATGAGTTCAGTAGCTGTGGGTTCTAGTTCGGCAATTGTTCTATCAACGGAATGGGTTATTCTTCTCTTTCGAATATAAACTCTTATTCATTGTCCACAGGTTGGTACAATCGAAGCTCTTATACCACTGTAATGTTCCCATTCCCTACAGGATCATCGAAACAATTTTCTCCATCAGATACTGAAAATGGCACTCAGGTGGAGCTACTGTGGGGATAGTGTGGTATTACTCTAGTAGTATGGAATGTTGCATGGACAACAACTAAGGAGGCACAAACAAGGGAGAGGTCGTACGGTACAGGTCATATGGTGGGACGATGAGTAGTAGATGGATATACGGTATCAGGCCATACAATGAGAGGATGAGAAACAATGATGATTGTACGGTATGCAAGCATACAAGGAGTCTGTATGGTATCAGGTAGTAGGCACATAGGTTGGTCGTATAGTCAGTAAAGGGGGTTGTATTGTGGCTGGAGTAGTCTATACGGTAGGTGGAGTAGGAAAATTGTTGTACGGAGGAGAGAAGGAGATAGTCATACGGTAGGCCCAGATGGCCGTACAGAGTGGTGATGGGTATGTGTACAGTGATGGTGACAGATGGTGTGCGGACGGAAAGGGAATGTTGAATAGTTGTAACCCAAACGCTTAGAGATTTGAATTTATAAACCCAAACAAGAATGAAGATCGAACACATATAATCCTTCAATTAATATTTCCCAAAATATAGTGCTCCGATTTGCGAAATCTGAGCGAAGTAATATAGGCGACCGAATAGGGTGAGGGTTGAATCCCACCGAAACTAGAATAGCCAAGTAGGGAAGATCTTTCACTTTTGAAATGGCGAACAACAGAGAATCCCAATTGGAATTCGCAGTACAGAGAAAATAATCCATATTGCATACCTACGACTACCTACAAGCCGTGCTTAAATACCCTTAGGGAAAACTTGCTGAGGGTGTACAAATATAGCCAATGGCTACACTTACCTATGGAAACAAAACTTAAATGGGTCTGAGATATTTTACATCAATCAGCCCATTAACAAAGATTTGATAAATAATCTATTTTATGACGGGGATATTACAGTTGTAATGTCCCTCACATATATACGTCATCCAAAATTGGTCATTAGCCCGAATCATTTGATCTAGAGGGCTAATGCAGGAGTTAAAAAGGATCTTGGAGTTAATGGGTTGAGATGTTTCTATCACACTTATCCTTAAAAGGGAGAAAATAAGAGATTAAAAATATTAAAAAAACTCTAAACATTAATTTTTTGCAATTAACAATTTGAGGACCACTATAAACATTAATGATATTGCAATCTATATTGTTTTACCTAATCTATGTGAATGTACATGTAATTTGTCTAGGCAATCCCTTGGCTTATTTTGGAGGCCACGAGGGTGGTGTAACAGTAGAAGGTGGATTCGATGAATCGTGCATTGCTGTAGATGGAGGTGGTGGGGCAAGTTTTTGAGAAGAACGGAGGATGTAGGAGGATATAGGATGGGTCAAAGTAAAGATATCAAAGAAGTTTTTTGCAAGAGCATAGTCGGGTGACTATTGGGATTGCAAATTATTTCTTTGAAGGAATTGTTGAGATTTAGCCCCCTTAGATTCAGTAGTTCTGACACCAGAGGAGGTGGTCTTGGAATATTGGTGAAAATTGTTACTATTGTGTCTATGATGGAAGCCGACAATGGGAATTGACACATTCAAGGTTTACAGTGACCATATATTTCTCATATTAGAATGAGGAGAATTGGTCTTTGACAAGAACAAGCAGCAAAGAAATTGTTATTGCTGAATAAATATCAGTCCAAACAAGTCTAGAAATTACTTTTCTATTTGAACCACTTCTCATAGCTCACACAGGTGACTTTGATTATCTATGTATATGAAAGTTTCTAGACAAAATGATACACTGTGGAAACTCTTATCAAAGTGGTGTGTAGAATTCTTTCAATGGTTTCATGAAAGTTTGTGGTAGGGCGTGGGTGTTAGGAAAAGTTGAACAACACATCATAAACAGTGGGATTCTATAATCGCAGTGGGTTGAATTGACACTAGGAACTCTATAGAGCTATGTCACCAGGTTGGTCTTTTTCTTAATAAAGACTTGTATGTTATTCCTGAGTTGAGTATGAAATGATTAAATTGTGTTGTTAGTGTTGATTCTATATATTGATATATATTGTGTAAACATCTACAATTCTTTTTATCAATACAATCTCATGAATGGATAAAAATTGAACAAGAAATAGAACTCGGCTAAAAATTCCTTGCATAAAATTTCTGCCATAATTTCCCAAGTCATGGAGACCAAAACTTAGTAGGGAATAGGTGTGGATCTTTACAGTGGTATTAAAGTGGTGAATCTTTGCATCCTTGTGGGTAAAAACATCAAAATCCAATTAAAAATCGGACTGTGTCAGCCCTTAACACACCATTATAACTTAGGGAGAACTAGAGAACACTTAAATGCAGATCAAGAAGAAGAAAATCAAGAACTGTTTATAGCAGCTGAACCAGTTGTTGAAATTATGGGTGATAGGAATGCTAGGGATTTGGGAGAAGAGAGTTTTTTGCAATTATTTGATACAATAGCACAAGGACGATGATTATCTAAGAAAATATTGCAAGAGCAGAATCAACAAATGAATGTTTAAGTTCAAATGGTGGCTACATAGATGGACATTTATGTGAATACAAGTGGAAATAATAATGGAAATGGAGGCAACAATGCAGGAAATAATTGAGGAAATAATGGAGATCATAATGAAGGTAATAAAGATCCCATAATGGACCAAATGGTGGAGTGCAAGTTGCTGAAAATTTTGAACAAGTACGTAGATCAGTAAGGATTGTTTGTTCGAGACCTACTGTACCTACTTCTCCACCTCAAGTTCCAGCTTAGAAAGGACAAGAACCACAAATTACCAAGTTATAGGCTCCATTTAGGAGAGATTGGGAAAGTGTTGGAGAGGAGTTTATGGAAGCCATTACTTTCATGGAGTACATGAATGTGAGGTGTAATGTTTGTGTCATCAAATAAATAAATAATCATTGTTTATGGGCCAATTGATTTAGTATATCTCAGATCCATTTTTATTTTAATTGTTTATGTAGGTGTTGTCGTCGGTTGTCTTTGTAAACCCTCGAGAGTTCCTTTGAAGGGTATTTAAGCATGGCATGTAGGTAGTAGTTAGTATGCAATTTGGATTATTTCTTTGTATCGTGAATTCCTATTGGAGTTATGAATTGTTTTCCATTTTAGAAGTGAAAGATCTTCGCTATTTGGCTATTCCAGTTTCGGTGGGATTCAACCCTCACCCTATTGGAGCATTAATATTGTTTGCTGATATCATTTTCTTCTAGAATATATCTTTAATTTTGTATAGTTCGGGTGCACCAGTGTATGTTCATTGATTATATTAAGACCATGCAGTTAACAAATTGATTGAAGTCTTATCGGATCACACAATCTTCTGTCATCCTCTATACTCCCACTCCCTTTACTCCTTTCGTACACCCTCTAGCACCACCGTACGGCCTTCACCCCTCCATACACCCTCCATCACCACTGTACAACCAATCAAGTCGGTCAGTGCCTCCCCTATCTTGCATACTATACAGTCCGCCTTCCCTCCAACACACTCCATATGGGCCCCCTCCATATCCACCATATGCCATCCACAAGGCTATATACCGTATGACCTAACACCACCCACCGTGTGCCTCTACCAAGACACTTTGTACGGCCAAGCATTGTTGTATGGTCATTCATCCTCTCACCACCGTACGCACTCTGTACATTCCCCTCCTAGCTTTTGTACGGACCTCAAGAAACCATTACCTTCTTTGCTAGGCGTAACTAAGTATAGATTTGGGTCCCTTCGTACCTTGGGAACTTTACATGAGGCTAAAACATATGCCTTAGACAAGCGATAGTGATGGAGCCCTGATTTCCAAAATTTTGGGCCTCCATTTGAGCATCTAATCTTTCTATCCTATAGTTTACCTAGAAGTTTTATTATCATTATGATTAGATTTAAAATACACTTTTCATATCCTTAAGTCAAACTATTCATACTAAATAAACCTCAATGATCATACAGGTTATTACAATCCTAAGGTCATTATTATTTTGGCAATTAAGTGATTCAGTTTATTCTGAATACTTATTTCATATTTTTATCCTGCAAATAAATATGTTGGAAACCCATTACAATAAGGATTGTTCATCTCAAATAAAAGTATGGGATCATAGAGAATGAGACAATTGAGACGAGCACATCTGATTGTGGCTTTACGTGATTTTTTAAAACCATCATTATGCTTAGAAATATAGTCAAACGATGTATGGAACATTTTGGGGGAAGGATTTCTTAGAGTTTGAGGCTATTGTTTGTGATTTTCCCAGTTTTCAAGGTTGTGACCATCCTTCAAGTGGTGATTTCTTTCACCTAGCACCAAATATTGATAACTTTCAGGATTTGGTATGGAAAGACATAAAAGAGTGGTTAAATTGGTTGCATGGCGATACTTGTTTTGATGGTTGGCACCTTGATTTTTTCCCGAGGTTTTTTGGATGGCTGTGTCAAAATATATTGAGGCATCAGATCCCACTTTTACTATTAGTGAATATTGAGGCAATTTGGCATCTGAAGGTGGAAATCTGTGTTACAATCAAGATTCTCACCATCAACTTATTATAAATTGGATAAATGCTACACAAGATACTTCATCAACATTTGATGTAACTACAAAAGGAATTTTACATTCTACATTGAATAATCTATACCGGAGGCTGATTGATCTTCAAGTAAAACCAATTGGTGTAATAGCATCGTTTCACAGGCTGTTACATTTTTCAAAGAACCATGACATAGGCTCAACATAGGGTCATTTGCCAATTTTGGGATATGCATACAGTTTTGCACATCTAGGAACTTAGATTATTTTTTGGGATCATTTCTACTTGTTTTCTTGAAGGAACTTGTCATACTTAATGGTCCGGTGCTATTAAAGGGTCTCATAAGTTATCAATGGGCTAGGTTGGCAATTATGAATCACAATCTACACTCTTGTATCTTCTTTCACTACTTGTGGCAATGGTTAATTCCAATTACACTGTAGCTCCTCTATATTGGGGGTTTTGCCAAACTATAGGATATGGTGGTACTATCCTAAGGCGTGAGGTCTGAGTCTTTGCAGATTATTGAGGAGAAAATTGTGAGACATGCAAGAGTTACCAAAACATTACAAGAACTGATGATTCAATTCAACGTTGATGTAGTTGAAGGTATGCCTTGGAAGTTTGTACCTTCCCAAATGGAAGTAGGGGTGAAGCATAGGGAGAGTGTGCTTGCCTTTTAGACTAATGAGAATGTTAGTCCAAAAGCTGTAATAGGAGTCTCAACATACAACGAAGGCTGCTATTTTCTTCAACAAAATTCAATGTTCTTGTTTCAAAGAGCAGTGTCTACTCCGTGACAAATTTGGCTTCCAAATCGGAGCACTTCATATATTGAGATTTTGCTTTCAAAGAAGACGATAATATAGAGAAGTAATCATCATCACATATGGTCCAGTTGCCACAACACAAATTTTCAAATTGGAAGTACGTAAAATAAGGATTTCTATTTTATCCATTGGCATATTGGATTTAGAAGTCATATATTAACATCATTTGAAATGTGAATGGAGTCAAAACTTTGATAAAATAAGATACCATTTAAAGAAAATGTTTACCATAGAATCTCTATTTGATATTCATGGAAGAAAAGATAGAATAGCCGAAAGAGCCCAGAAATCTCAAACAACGGCAATATTTTGTGTGGGCAATGTTACAAAAGTGGCTTAGGACTATGAAAGCTGTTATAAAACTGCCCCCCCATGTGTAGGATAAGACAAAATGATTTCAATCGCTCTTTCAAAGAGATCAAGGTGTAACATGTTAGAATTAGTCAAATTCATGCATTCACCAACCTGGGCTTTTATTCTATTGTAATGCTTGGATTCATCACCGTTGGATTAAATAACAGATAGTTAAGCCGAGAGGTTTTCTATAGTGGAAACATTCATCAATGTAAAATTTCTAGCGTTTTAAAAGAAATTGATAGTCATTTTAGTGTCATGTATATTAAAATGATAGATAAATCATATTAATAATATTGAACATTAACATGATTCAATTTAATTAATTTTGTAACTGAAACAAGAACTAGCCATGTTTATCATGCTTGTCAGCTATTATTGCGTTCCTAATTAATAATAAGTTACTAAATCTATTTGTTATCTATATATTCAATTAGTAATTCTATGATATTTCTATTATTTTATTATTTAAAATAACTTAAAACTTTTAGTCTAAAATTATGTTTTTATTGGAATAGAATGAATATCTTTGATTTGCTAAATGTAAAAAATTGATTTGGATTTTTGGTAAATAGTAAATTGTGAAATCTAATAGATATAATAGTATTTTAGATATCATAAAGATTTTTTTAAAATACTAGAAAGTGAATGAACCAAATTACAAAATCTTATCTATCAATTTTGATTATTTTTCCTTTTAGTTATTTTTTTATTTCTATCTATTTGTTATGATTATATTGAATTATTAATTCTATGATATTTCTATTATTTAATTGTTTAAAATAAGTTAAAACTTTCGTATAAATTTTTTTATTTTAATTTCTATCTATTTGTTATGATTATTTATATTATTTAAAATAAATTAATTCTATAATGTTTCTATGATGAACTATTTATATTTCTAAACTTTACATATTTTAAATTAGATATCCCTTAGCTTAATTTACAAAAAATTTAATAAATTTTTTAGGTATGCTAGTTAATCATTACATAAAATAAGGTGATTATGCATTTTAAATGTCATTCGGTAAATAGAGCCGATTAGTTTTTTGTTTTGGAGAGACAAGTTGGTTGCTTGAGTACTATGTGGCTATTTGTTCGTATAGAAATATGGAATACCAAAAGCAAATAAGAACAATGTAAGACATAAGATATCTAGTGATATTAAAAGTAGAAAAGCATTCTGTCAACGGATATTTGACTCTGTATATTTCGATTAGTATATCAGAATTACTTACCAAAAAACATACAAATGTGTTTAATTCTTCATGAATGGGTGAAGTTATGTGATCTTGTCCATTGAGGAGCACAAGAATAAATCATCATCAATAGAGTTCCATCCTTTATGGTCATCAAGGCTGATTTGTGGATTGCTTTGAATTTGGTGTGTATAGCATACTTACTCAAAGCATTTGATGTGTGAAAATCAAGGATTGTGCTAGTTCCCAAAACCGCAGATTGGAAATCCAAGAGCCTGTCACTTCTCCGATAGGACTTCTCAATCAGTTCTGGCCAACGAATGGAAATACTTCTCGATTCCCTTGCACTTCAGGCTCCGCTACACCTAGGCGGGTAGACCTTTTCCTCGAACCTGATTTTTTCGTTCAGAGCTTTTCTAAAGCAAATTTAAACTTTGAGAGTTCTCCGGCTGGCAAAGTCCTCGAACTCGATCAAAATGAAATTGGATGCTGGATAATAGTTGAATGTTTTGTATGATGTTTTAAATAATTGATTTGATTTTTGTAGGAAGGAAATTGTAGATTTTCTGACTTCAATAAATAGACCAGTGCCTCTGCTCATCTAGGCAATAGAGTCAACTTCAGCGAATTATCACGTACAACTTTATAATGTTTTACACACTTTATTGTCAACAATTAAATAATCGAGATGCAACAGATCAAATATTATGCCATTTTAAATTAGTCCAGATTGATTTTAACTCCTTTGGTAGGGAGACAAACTGGACACAAATACGGAAATGAATTAATATTGCACAATATTTGCGATGATCAAATTTAAAATGCTAAATGACCATGTCTACTTATCTGACATTTAAATTGTATACAGAATTCCAAAAATAATTACAAAGACGATTCGCTTGTAGTTTAAATGTCTATGCCATTTAAAAAATAAACTAAAGACTTTATTTTATTATTAAAATAAAATAAATCAATTTATATTACAAGTCATATTGAACTCCTTATTCCTCCATACAATAAATAAATAAAAAATACACCTTGAGAATTTGTGAATGTAATTGTTCAGATATTGAGTATGTCTTTAATTTGGATATCCTTTTATATCTTATAACCTAAAAGGATATGACTTTTTGTTTTGAACGAGTGTGTTTCCAGCTTAACAAATTAGCATATAATTAAATGCAACTCCTCTTCTCTAGTAAAATTCATGCACAACTTTAATTAATTTCTGACATAATCGGGCCATTATTCTTTGTCGTATCCCAATATATTCATTCGATGGCATTATTTTTTATATCTGGGAAATATTTCAATTTTATGTGAGAAGGCCACTGCGGAATATTTTACTTCAGCGTGTAACAAAATCTTCCTCTTCTCAACTTGGGATGAGACTACCGTCTCCTTCGTGATTCATGAATGATCACTTTGTCTTTCTATGGTCTCTCTCTGTCTTTATTTGTGCGAAGAAGCCCCTCCGTGGTTGACAACAAACCATATGAATGGGTATCCGACGCATACTCAACATTGTACAATAGAGTCCATTTTGATGGTTGTTACTTCTTGAGTATTACTGGAAACATCATCTGTTGGATTCCTCTTCTTGAGCGCACATATTTTCTGATTCATTTTGATTCAAAAATCCTATCCACCCCAGATATTGGTCGTTCCTGCCATGTATGACTTCTGGCTATCGTTGAATGGTTATTACTGCTGCGTTAATTATAATCAAGACTATGTATTTGTTCAATTTGATTAGGTTTCCACAATCCATTAGACTTTTTAATTTTGCTTCTGGATTTGATTGTGTTCGTTTTTTTAGCATCAACATTTCGGATCACACTCTGTGATCCATCATCAGGATGAGAGAATGCAAGAATGAAAAAGTGTTTGATGGTAAGACACTCCAGTGTTTAGTGTTGCTCAACTTCATCTATTCATCATATTTAGTGTTTTAACGATGACGTAAATACCTTTTGATTTTCACATTTCATTTATGTTTGCTATACATTCACTTTTCCTTATTAAAATTTATATCATTCGCACTTTGACGGGTCTCCTCAGCCGGTGATGTATCTAGTGAGGGTTATTTCTGGTGTGCTTCGTGTATGTATCTTTTATCACGTTTCAAACAGTGATATCTCTGCTGCAATTACTTTTATGGCTCTGATTGCTGCACATATGATTTACCCCTGTAGACCTGAGAGTACTCATTTTGTCAGTAGACTTTGAATAGTTTTATATAAATTTAAACTGCTATTGGCCTGAAGAGCTATGGATTTTCAGAATAGTCTTTCATAGAAATGAGGAAAGTTTTGGTGAATTTTATTTCTGATTCACATGAAAGCTCTCATGATAGTATGGCTGAATTCTCTATATTCCTGAACCCATTGTTCGAGGAAGAAGTAATAGAAGACAAGTCGGAATTTTCTCTGTTCTTGAATCCTTTATTTGAGGAAGATCTTCCATGCAGCCAAGTCTATCAGCATCATGATGAAGATAGTGGGTCTGATTTTGAATTTAATGAAACTCATGAAGTGTATTTAGAAGGTGAAACATCTTTCGGTCCATCCTATGAGCAGGAGTAACATCAAACATGTGAAGGTGAGGTGGAATCAGCCAAGCAAAATGAGGATGCATCAAAGGGTAGTTCTGAAATTTTTTCAAGTGTTCTATCTAATCAGGTTCTTGATGAGGAAAATGTACATCAAACATGTGATGGTGAGGTGGAATCAGCCATGCATAATGGGGATGATGTGTTGAAGAATTGTTCTAAAATTTTTCGAAGTGTCACACCTGATGGAATTCTTGATGAGATAAAGGTAGCATTTCCTGATTATGAACCATTTTCAAAGCCTTGTTATGAAGAGAAACATTTTGAAGGTAGAGTAGATTGCATGCAAAGCAATCAGGTAAAGAGGACACATTCTAATGGTTGTATAACAGATCAAAAATGTAACTCCAGCAATCCTCCATTCAGCAAAGTTCATAGGGCACCTGATGATTTCATGAAGGCTAAACATGAGATGGATATCAAAGAATGCATTGGCAAAGTAGAAACAATATGTATTGTTTATACGAATGATGGTATCATAATCAGCAACTTCAAAGTGTTACATGATCAAAATTATGTGTTTGATAGAGGGAAGGATCTAAGTACATTTTTTGGGGAGGCCTAGGGCCACCCAATTTCACCTTGCATCGTGTTAAGCATGGATGCTCGGTTTTCTTCCCCAAAGATAGTTGGAATCTCACTATGCTCACAGGGAGCATACGTCCCCAGAAAGAGCCACTGATGGAGCCTTATTTTTTTTTTTGGAAAACAAATCCCAGCTACCAATGGATATTCAAATATGCAGAGTCAAGTCTGAATACAGAGTGGTATAGTTTTGAGAAGTTGGGGAGTTTTTTTTGGCAAATTTGTTGTGTTAGACATTAATAGACAATATGAAAGGTGATAAAATTAAGGGCAATTATTATTCAATAGCTATACTACAGTGAGAACAACTGTATCAAGATACCATCCAAACAACATGAATCCCGAAGCAAATCCAGTCAACAACAAAACTCGGAACTGCGAGCCAATGCTATTAAGCGGTTGTTTAGTAGACCTCAGAATTCATTATTTTTATTGAAACTCATATGAAGATTTAAAAGAGCTCTCCACTAAACAGAGCTGTTTGCCATTGATGGAAGTGAATCTAGTTGATTGTGAAGGACTCAGGGGACACTGGCTGCCAATTTTGAGAAGTAAAACACATATATTTTGACAGTTTCCTTGTGCAAAAACAATTCAAGGGGTTGGAAATTGCAGACATGTATTATCACCAAATTCACAAATCCCAAATGCATGAACCCATGCTATTTGATTATACGCAACAATACCAACAACCAAATCCCATAGATAGCAATGTTGATGGTAAGATTTGATACAGTGATATCTTTGGTAAAGGATTCATGAAATTTAAAAGCACGACATCCAAAACAGAGCCCTTCATATAGCAAAGAAAGAGATAGAAACAAGGATACGTGTGTCAAGCATTAAGGAGATTCTGAGGAAATTAGTGTAAGCTTGTTTGAGCCCGTGTAGCATATTGAGTGATGCATTTCCCAGACTTCAAATACCCAGATGTTTCTTGCAACATTATTCCAGAAGCAATAAAGCGTTCAGTCAAATTGAAATAGCACGATTCATTCAATTAGTATTTGGAATGTGTAGTGCACAATGATATTGCCATCATAGTTTAGCGATTGGAGTTGGAGCTGTAGACAATTCAGAATGTTTGGGGATATATACGAAAGGAGGAGTAATTATGCATTTGTGAAGCACAATATTCCCAGTGCACTCATGTCTTGAATAAACATTTTATTAGGCACATAGGAATATGATTTCAGGGATGTTGAGAAAGAGGCGGGGATGATTTCCTCAGGAATAATATTGAAGTTGTGGAATGAAAATTAATTTGTGCCGATAAAGTATGATAATTACTAGATAAAGTGTCTGTGCCGGTAAACCTATTAAGTGCAATTATATTTTAAAACACCATATAACCTGATAAAATACAAGGGTAGTTTATTCATGAAGCAATACAATTAAATAATATGACTTTTGAGTTAAAAGGTCACATCCTATTGTGTATACAATATAAATAGCTATAGTTTCATTTCTGAAGAAGACATATTGGAACAATAACATTCATTTAGATATTCACAACAAATATTTATATTATTTTGTATGGAGAGATAAGGGCTATATTATGATTTTGTAATAAATTCCATTATTTTATTTTTATAATAAAATAATTTTTTTTTGCTTATTATTAAAGGCATAGAGATTTAAACTGGATGTGAATCATTCTTTAGAATTATGTAATGTCCCTTTCTGGGGACATTAGAAATATTAAGGGGGTCATCTCTATAATATTAAAATTTACTAGGAGAGCTGAAACTTCATTAATTAAAAGTCAAATTTATATTCCAAGTGGGCAAAAGAGGACAAGGAGAGATAAGACAAAAAGACAGAAAGGTAGTCGAAGAGTCACAACTGTGAGAATAAAAGGAGAAGAGACCCTTTCATTCGGTATGCTTGATTTACTATTTAGATTTCTAGTTCTCTCTTGTGAGAGTTTTCAGAAAGCTAGTGTGAGGATGTAGCCCCTCGTGTAGGCAAGCAATGGATGAAAACCCATTGTCAGGGGAGATATCATTTCAGGTGTCTCAGTTGTGCTTACAGGTTCTTCTCTTTAGTTTTCCAATCTGACTGTAGAATTGTGTTTAAGATTGGATTTATAGTTGTTGGTTATTGTATTGCTGTTGTATAATACAATAACATCTTATGAGTTATCTAGAAGTAGTTGGTTATTGTATTGTTGTTATTTAATGCAATAACGTACTTTAGAATTATGGAAAGGTTACTGGTTTAGTACTTGGTTTTTAATGTATGTTCCTACTTTTGAATCCTTAATATCATTCTGAAAATCAGCTCCAATAACGAGTTAGACAAATTCTATTTGGGTGATTGTTATGAGATTCACATTTACTGGTTATTTATAAGCAACTAGGTATATTTATGATTCTGAGAGTTAACAAGGAGGGAAAAGGATGGTTCGAGATAGTAAAATATTGGTCATCTTAATACCGTGCTGGTAAATTTTATAGCCTTGCTGGTTCAGGTCATTATAGTGGTATTAGAGCCATTTTTTCTGCCATCCTATGGGGTAAATTCAATATTTCATTCTAAATGTATTGCATACGTTTCAAAGGATACATTACTGGAAGGTTATTAGAAATATCTAACTGGAGTTGTCTTGGGAGTTTATAATCAGTTTTGGAAAGGATAAACATTCATCTGGTTACTCTAAAATTGTCGATTGTATTCTTCTACTTTTTTGAGCCATTGCTGATTATTGTTCATGTCGTCATTGCCAAATTAGTGTTGGAAGTAGAGTTAACCTTGTATAATTGGGAGTTATCTGCAAAGAGGAGGTTATTCCCACTCAAAACAAGGAGTTACGAGGTGCAGAGTATTTCTATTTTTGTGTAGTATCTTGGCGAGGTGTGGAGATAATCGATAGCTCCTTGATGAATGTGTGGAACAAGACCCTGACATCTTAATGTCGTAACTTAAGAATCTTGAGAGAATTAATTGGGCTCATCTATATTGAAAGTTCAAAGGCAATACTGAAATCATGATATTTTCTATAAACCGGAGAATATTATTTTAAGCTGGAGGCGGCTTTAGAAAAGAATACTGCAGAAAGTTGAAGCTCGAATAATTTAGGAGTTCTACATTTTCTACTACAACATCTGTAGTGTAGACTTTGAATCATGGGGTTGAAGATAAAGATAAAACTGCAAGCTACATGTTGGCAAATAAATTATTGAAGAACATTGCGCAAAGGAGAAACAAGTCATATTCACTGCAAGATATCAGGACAATCTATATTGGCTGAAGATCTTTTGCATGTCGGTGTGGCCATTTCATATCTAGAGTCCCAAATTCTTTGAATACCCACTCCATATTCAGAGTTCCAGATTTATTGAATACGCACGCACAAGAGGTGGAGATTGTGCAGATCACCAATAATATTCTAGAGGTTTTGCTTGGGTGAACAGAATTGGAGGTAAATGATTGTTATCCGTTGGAACTTTCAAGCCCATACACAGGAATAGTAGCTAGTCCTGTTACAGAACACAACTGAATTTTCGGTGTTCACCAAATGTCATCCTATGTTCAACAAATGAATGAGGAAAGGATCATTGCAGTGAATAATTTCATCTTTGCAGTTTAAGGAGACCACAAATTTTAATGAGTTTGGAGTAATCAAGTCTAATGTTTCAATGCGTGATGACGCAGAATTGCAGGGATAAGCATAAAATGAGTTTCATTAAGCCATTGGGAATAACAAAGATTAAATCTTGAACATTACGGGAATTTGGTCTACCTAATATGATAATCATTAGGAGAAATAAGCTACACAAGAATTTTATCTCACTTAGACATCAGGAGGAAGTGTGAACCTCAGACACTAGTCTTATTTCATCAAATCTTTGTTAGGCTGAAATAGATTGTCATTTTAACCTGCTGCTATCTTGGTTGCAGAGATGCTAGACGCTACCTAGAAATGGAGTAAGGTGTGAATTGAACCAATAGGTTAATGAAACGGCCATTTGTATCTCATAAAATACGTGGCAGTATAAGCAAAACAATTATTGATTGTAGACATACGACAATGTAATGCATGGTATCTTGGCAGAGATGTGACTTACCAGGTTTAGTTCGAACCAAGGAAGACGATGGGTAGACACGATAACGTGGACGCATTGACACATTTTGGGAAGGCAACTTAGTAATGCACACCGTTGCAGATAAGTCGAGTTGGATGTAGTGAACATCTTTAGTGCGTGGCGATCAAATTCTCGACGAAATTCTAAATTTATATCTGTGCAAGGGAAAGCGTCAGTATACGTTGAGGTTCTCTGTGTGTTCTTTCTGGATTGGCTTCAACACTTGTCGACACCTATCCATAAGTCTTATTTCTGCATGTCGGGAATAGTCAAACAGAGACATGTTTGAAACAAGTGGTTGGTAATTGCTTGAACTTAAATAGTGCCATATGCAGGACGATAGTTACAAAACGTTGCCACCCAAGACAATACATGTTCGTAATTCGATGATAAAGGTCCAGAAAGATAGTTTTATTTCTTGCTCAACTGTGAAGTCAGTAAAACAAGCCGCAAGCCAAAACAGTCATCACTTTCACGCTATCTGATTGCATTGTTGATAGTTTTATGGATTGCAAAACGTGCTGATGGGACTGGAATTAAAATGAGTGACACTTAGGTTGCCAACAGCCCAAGATTTCCAAAGTGGTTGGGAACGTTTTCAAATGAACATCTTTGAGTGCGTTGTCAGCCTTGTAAAGTCATGCAAATGCAATACTAAGCAGTGTAGAGGACCCCGAAAAGATTTTGGACCAGATTGTTGAAGAAATGAACACTGATTTGACAAAGATGCGTCAAGCTTCTGCACAGGTTTTAGCATCTCAAAAACAGTTGGAGAACACATATAAAATTGGAAAGCGATCTGTAGACAATTGGTATCGTCGAGCCAAACTTGCATTAGAGAAAGGAGATGAAAATCTTGCACGTGAGGCTTTGGTCCATTGTAAAGCCTTGGAGGACAATTCAAATGCCTTGAAGAGTCAACTCGACCAACAAAAGGGTGTTGCTGAAAAGCTTATATCAAGTACAAGGCTATTGGAGAGCAAAACACAAGAGGTTAAGTTGAAGAAAGATACATTGAAAGCACGAGCACAGTTTGCAAAGACTGCGCAGAAAGTAAATGAGATGTTGGGCACTGTCAATACAAGTAGTGCTCTTGTTGTTTTTGAAAAGATGGAGGAAAAGGTAATGGCACCGGAATCTAAGGTAGATGCTCTTAATCAATTGAACGCTGGCAACCTTGAAGGAAAGTTTGCACTGTTGGAAAGTTCTTCTGTCGATGATGACCTTACAAGTTTGAGGAAAGATATTACTAGAGCCCCTAAAAGACAAGAACTACTAGCAGGTCAATCACCTGTGAGCTCAAGGTCATCTTAGCTCTTCAGAGATTTGGAAATTGAAAGTGAACTGAATGATCTTCAAAGAAAAACATAGGAATTGGGTGAGCTCAAGGTCATCTTATTTCTTCAGAGATTTGGAAACTGAAAGTGAATTGAATGATCTTCAAAGAAAAAAAAAGGAATTGGGTAATTTCAAGAAAGCTACTATGAAGCCACACGAATCGTCAACCCAAAATTCAGATTCCGTTGTAAAAATTGAAATCCTCAATATCTATAAGGATTATCAAAGACTCCCCAACCGAATTCAGAATGACGTATCATTCAATGATTATATGGATTTTTATCTTGAGCAACTAAATATGACTGATATGGCAAAACGAAAGTATCTAGAGTTGGCCCAGGATCTTTTTGCAAGGGAATAGCACATAATAGTGTACGAAGAAATTTCGGTAGATCAAAATTATCTTGAAACAGAAAAGCCAACAACCAACAGAGATGCGCAGCCTTCTCAAGATCACATAGTAGATGTTACACAAGGCACAGTTTTCTTCGTTGGAGACTTGGAGGTGAGCCTTATCAAGTAGAATAATGAAGCAGTTTACACTCAAAGTAATAGTAGTTTGGGATCTTGGCATCATGAACCCTATTTTCATGATACTTAGAACATGAATTATGAGGAACAACTAGGGATGACACTACAAGACATTGAGCAGTTTCAGCAAGGAGATAATGAAATACATGCCTTACAAAATTAGTGAAGGCTTAGTGGATATGGTTGTGGCATCTTTAGTACACTATGATAGGACCCATGAGTTGGTTGAGGAGCTCTATAGGGGGATTCCAAGAGAAGCGGGAAGAGATTGGAATTTTGATGACTTGCAGGAGGTCAAGATAGCCCTCGAAACTATGAAATCAGATTACTTGTATTTGCTGAAAAGTTTAAGTCCTTATGTGTTCTGATTAGACTTTTTATCAAATATTTCCTATTCGGGGTTTTTAGATCCCTAACATTGCAATAGAGGTGTTTGGCCATTAATTAATGGGTGGATGGGTAGTTTTACCTTTAGAAGATTTAAACCTCTTGAAACATTTAGGCAAGTGAACTTTTAGAGATTTAGAATGCTTGCTCATGGTGTAAGGCATAGATGGTCTTCCTCTCTTTCTACTAACCCCTCGTTCTCCTTCCTTCAGCAACTTATCTCTTGGATTTACTTCCTCAGTTTTATCCTTTGATTTCCTCCTAGGCTTCCATTCCCTTTTCTTTGCGTTAAACACAAAATTCTCCTCCTCCTCATCCATGCAAATCCGTTGGGATTCTGTTTTTCTTCCTCATTATCTTCCATAACCTGATCTTCCTTGTCATTTTCACTCAAAGTTCTAATCTCAAAAGCTAACTTCCTCCTATTCTGCTCAAGGGTCAGGGTCATACAAGGGTCTTCACGAGCCAGAATCACTACCAAATCAAAGTCATTGAGTTTATCCTCCAGCTCGTATGAGTCTACGATGGTGACTAGCCCATCACTTTTGGGCAACTCTTTAGGTTTACTTTGTTCATCCCTAACAAAGGTAGGGAGATTGCTTCTAGAGTCTTTCCCTTCACAGAGAGCATCTACTTCTGTTGGAGGAGGTAAGACTGGGTAGCAATTGGATTCCGTTCTGAATCTATGCCCTGATCTTTTCTTGATTTTCTCCAACACAATTTATTGGGCATTCATCGTCTTGTGCTTAGATTTCCCTAGCGACAGCCCAATGGATTTCGGGGAAGGATGAAGCATGGTAAGGTTAAAAGAATCTTGGGCAAAGGATGGCAAAACATTCTCGGTTAGGGGTTTGAAAGAGGCTTGCAGGGCATCCAACTCCAAACAGAGTTTCCCCAAAACCTTATGAGTTTCAACATTCAATGCAAGGAGCACATTAGGTGGATCCCTTCTATTTTTAACAACATATTTGGTTTTCCGTTTCATGGCTCTCAGGTCATTGTAGCTGACCGAGTTCATGACTGGTTTAATATTAAGAATGAGCGGGCAATTCTTCCGAATGTGACAATCTTTCCTGTAGAGGAAACAAGAATTGACACCTCCCAACAATGAAAGAAGACAACTGTAACTATTACCTTGAATAAGGAAGGAAATATCATTAGGGAGGTCTTTACCTGGATCGATGGCTATCAAAACCTTAGCATCTATGTGTCAGCAAAATGGGCAATTTATCAATTCTAATGACTTTGCCAATAGGTTCCAACGCTTGAGGAATGAATTTCTAAAGAAAAAATAGGATTTTCCCAACTATCACCCACCGTGGTTTTGAGAGGGCCATGATTTCATCATTAACTGCATTGGGAGGCCATGAGATAGCACGAAATGTCCAGTTACCAATTCTTGAGAGTTGTCTCTCCACCACACTTTTTGGGATTTGGGGTCTTCAAAAAGAATTAAAAAAGAGTCCGCTTTGAATCATTCTACAAAACGAAAACTTGAACCTTAGTTTTCTTGACCACTAGTTTTGCAGCCATTCATTGAAGTACATTCTGACAGGGATTTTTTTTATATCTTGGGTGGCTAGAAAAATGGCGGTGTCTCTAAGCCTAACAATTTCATTCTTTATTGCTTTGTTCATTTGAGAATTAGGAACAAGGACATATGAAAGAGTGAAGGAATTCTTACCTGTACTTCCTTCTCGACTGGAATCACCAATTCCTTGCCCCGCTCTTCAAATTTTGCTCCATCATGGATCACTGGTTCGTTCCTCAAAGCCTGCACAAACGTTTTTGAAAGCTTTGTGAGTTAAGAGGAGTTTTATTTTTTGTAGGCAATATTTCCTATGAAATACTACTTGGAGACGAGGTACACATTACAACCCCCACTCTGTAATTCCTCCAGACTATTCATTCTAGTACCTAGGGCAAGTTGCAGGCCCCGTACCCTTGGTTGCAAAGCGATCCCTCCGAAAACCTCGATAAATTTGTATTCCACTGTTGGATTTTTCTAAATTTTGGATATGTTTTTGGGGGCCAAATTGCACCAAAAATCAACAGTTGGATTTAAGAAAAAACTCCTTGTTCAAAATTTGTGAATCTTTGTGTAATTGAAGACTATGTTTTCAAGATTGATTGATTATTTGTTAATGTGATGTTTAATAATATTAATTTAGTGTATGCAGGCCTATGAAGGGAAGATGATTTGTGTGAGTAATATATTGTGGAAGGAGGTGTTGATTCCCAAAACCGACTTCTTCGATAGGATTCCGCAATCACTTCTGACCAACGAATGAGAATCACCTTGATTCCCCTGCACTTCAAGCTCTGCTAAACCTAAGCCAGCAAACCTTCTCCTTAAACCTGATCACTTGGTTCAAAGCTTTTCTAAAGCGAATTTAAATTTTGGAGTTCTCCAAGTGGCAAAGTCCTTGAACTCGATTAAAATAAAATTGAATGTTGAGTGTTTGAATTGTATAAAGTTTTAATAATGGATTTGAGGTTTGCAAGAAAGATGTTATAGATTTTTTGACTTCAATAATAAAAAGACTAGTGCCTCTGCTCATTCAGGCAATAGAGTCAACTTCGTGAATTTTCACATACAACTTTATAAAGTTCTTATGCACTTGAACTATTGAAAGTTTAATAATCAAGATGCAACATGCCAAACATTATGCAATCTTAAATTAGTCGAGATTGAATTTTAACTCCTCTGATAGGGAGACAAACTACACAGATACAGAAACAATCATATATTTCTAAATATCTGTGATGATTGAAATTTAAAATGCTAAATGACCATGTCCACTTATCTGACATTAAAATTGCTTACATAATTTTTAAAAACAAAGAGTATTATTAAAATAAGATAATTGAATTTACTCCTTATCCCTTAATGCAAAATAATATAAAATACTTCTTCTTGTGAATGATTGTTCAATGTCTAATATGTCTTGTTTTTTAATATTTCCCTCATTTATGTTTTATTCAAAAGAGAGCACGAATTTTCAATATTAAAGGTCACGTCCCTTTAAACAAAGTAAAGGTTTGTTATAATAATTATTGATAAACATAATTTTATATTAGTCCCCATAACCCAAAATATCGATTATACATATTATTCTCTTTGTCAATGGTTTCTCATGGAGCGATTGTCTTTCATTAATATTGATTCATCAGCATAATATTGACCAGGCGAGGAATCCATGGCGGAAAATAGTAGCTGACTGGGAAAGTATTTACGCTTCTCTTCCGGTGAATATCCTTGAACTCTGGTCACCCTCTCTCTGTTGGCGGCAATCTGTCTTCAACCTTTTTGGCTCTGTGCATGTTGGAAATTAATGTCAAGAGCCAGTTGTTTGTCCTCGAGCCCCACGCCCATCTACCCTGTCAGGTCACCGCAGGCATTCATGGACGACAGACATTCATTTTTGGTAGGTGAGAGTTTGAAATTTGAACTTTGAGAGGGAAAGGAAGAATATGACAAAAAGAATGTTTCTACATTCATTCATTCATCAAGTGAGATCAAGCAGATCAAAGAGAAGTTGCAGAGCTGAGCAGAGAAGGAAGAAGAAAGGAAGTTTGTGCCTGCAGTTGCACATGGTTCCTTGTTCACTCTGTAAGTTTGTTGTTTGGATTTGTCCTTTTGAAGTAGTGATTGCTCCAGGCACCATTGTATGCAGCCATTAGAGTTGCAGGTTTAAAAGTTTATTGAAGTTTGAAGTATTATCAGTTTAGTGTTATTTTAGGTTTTTCTGGTTGAAGCCGAATGCTCCTAGATTTTGTAATAGTTTAGTGAAAGATTGAATAGAAAGCAAGCAAGCATACTTGAATCTATTGATCTTCCCTTGTATGTGGCATTTGAGAAATTTGTTTGAAAGCTTAAAGCTTTAGCTCTCTGGTTTTAATGGTGAATTCACGTTGAAATCTCTTAAGTTATAATTTCTCAGTTGGAGCCGAGCTCACTCGGCATCTATTGTTGCCGAGCATCTCCTTTGTGAGCCGAGCATACTCGGCATTTGCTGCCGAGCTCCTCTTTGTGCCGAGTTCACTCGGCACCTGTTGCCTATCACTTGGCACCTTCAAGTGCCGAGTAATTTCTGGCACTCGGCACCTTCCTATGCCGAGCACTTTTCTTCAAGTGCCGAGCAACTTGCCACTCGGCACCATCAAGTGCCGAGCAAAACTGGCACTCGGCAATTGTGAGTGCCGAGTAAAATTTTTAAGTTTTAGGGTTAAGTTGTGAGTTAAATTTAATTTGTATTTCTCACATGGTATCAAAGCTTTGAGGCCCCACATCCAAAGTGAGTTAGGGCATTTGTTTTCTTGGGATATTTATCATGGCAGGAGATGCAGGAAAGATATGGCAGCAGCCACCATCATTTAATGGACAGAATTATGATACATTTGCAAAGAAGATGAAGACCATTATGGTTGCAAATGATTTGTGGGAGTTTGTAGTAAATGGATTCAATGATGTGACTGATCCAATTCAGTATGCTGCAGATGCTAAGGCATTAAGTCTTATTGAAGCAGCAATGATAGAGACAGTATTCCCAAAGATTGCAGCAGCAAATTATGCAAAGGAAGCATGGGATATCCTTGAGACAAACTTCAAGGGAACTGATAAAGTTCGTACTGTAAAGCTAAAAAACATAAGGAGGGAATTTGAGAACCTTCAGATGAAGGAGAATGAATCAGTTGCAGACTTCAGTTCAAGGACCTCCAATGTGATTAACCAATTGAAGTCAAATGGAGAAGACTATCAAGAACAAAGGATAGTGGAAAAGATACTAAGGAGTTTACCTCATAAATATGACCATTTGGTCATGACAATAGAAGAGGCAAAAGACCTCACTGTTTTGACAATGGATGAGTTGATGGGTTCTCTTCAAACCCATGAGCATAGGATTAATAGATCTACTTCTTCTACTTCCCAAGAGCAAGCATTCAAGGCTCAGTCAAATCCAAGAGGAAGGGGGAGAGGAAGAAATGGCTTAGGCAGAAACTCCAGAGGCAGAGGCCGAGGTAATGGAGGACAAAGGAATGCTGCAGCAGAAAGCTCAAGAAGAGCAGATGGAGCAAGTAGCTCACAAAATACTTCAAGAGGAAGTAAGAAAAACTACAACTCAAATAAGAGTAATGTAGAATGATACTATTGTCATAAATATGGGCATTATGCAAATGAATGCTGGAAGAAGCAGAAAGATCAGTCAGGACAAGCAAATGTGGCTGACGTGAATATGGGAAGTGAAAACACTGCCTTCATCATGTGTAATGTTGGTGAAGAAGGAAGCCTTGAGGTTTGATACCTTGATAGTGGATGTAGCAACCACATGAGTGGTAATGAAACTTTGTTTTCATTCATTGACAAGAGTTTCAAATCAGAGATTAAAATGGGTAACAATGGAACCCTACCAGTTGTGGACAAAGGATCTATTATGGTCCGCACCAAGAAAGGTGAGAAAAGGGAAATACAAAATGTGTATTTTGCCCCTAGTATGAAGCACAATTTGATGAGCATTGGTCAGCTCATTCAAAATGGATACAAAGTGCTGATGGAGAATGACATGTGTGTCATTCAAGAAAAGGATGGGAGCAAGAACCTACTTGCAGCAGTTCAAATGACCAAGAATAGAATGTTTCCCTTGAGGATTGAGACATGTTTCTCATCTCAAGTTTGTGCTGCACCTCCCACACAATCAGCTCTAAAGAGTGTGATTGAAGACCCCTCACGGCTATGGCACCTTAGGTATGGTCATTTTGGCTATGCTGGTTTAAATTTACTATCAAATAAAAGAATGGTAGAAGGTTTGCCACGAATAGGAAATTCATGTGACAAGTGTGAGGTTTGTATTTTGGGTAAGCAACATAGGCTTCCCTTTAATTTTGGAAATTCTAGGAGGGCTAGATATCCATTAGAGTTAGTTCATACTGACCTAGTCGGTCCTATGCAAGTTACTTCCATTGGGGGGAGTACCTATTTTATGATATTCATTGATGATTTCAGTCGTAGGACATGGGTGTATTTCTTAAAGAACAAATCTGAAGCATTTGATAAATTTGTAGAATTTAAAGCCCGGGCTGAAAGAGAATGTGGACATTATATCAAGGTCCTAAGATCAGATAGAGGAGGGGAGTATACCTCCAATTCTTTTGTAAATTTTTGTAGGAAACATGGCATTAGGAAAGAGCTCACAACCAGCTATACACCACAGCAGAATGGAGTGGCTGAAAGAAAGAACAGGACCATTGTTGAAATGGCAAGGAGCATGATGAAAGAGAAAGGTATCCCAACTAAATTTTGGGGAGAGGCTGTGGCAACAATAGTTTACCTAATTAATAGGTGTCCTACAAAGGCAGTCCATGAAAGAATTCCAATGGAAGCATGGTCACGAATAAGATGGACAGTTGAACACTTAAGAGTGTTTGGATGTGTAGCATATGCACATGTGCCTAAAGAGCAAAGGCAGAAATTGGATGACAAAGGTGTGAAATGCATTTTCACAGGGTACAGCCCATAATTAAAGGCATACAGATTGTATGACCCATTGAACAATAAGATGATGCTTTCAAGAGATGTGAAATTTCTTGAAAATCAGTCTTGGTATGGTTCAATTGATGAGTCATCAAGCACTTCAAGTAAAGTGCCAATTATGAGTGAAGAAGATGCTGACGAACAGCAAGAACAAGGAGCAAATAGAAGAAAAGGCAAGCAGGTTCAGACATTGCCGAGCTCCTCTAGGCATGACCGAGTGTCAGTGCCGAGTACCAGTGAAGACCGAGCTAGTCGGCAATGCAGCAGCAATGAAGATTCTAATCCCACACTCTCCTCCCTGTTACCAAGAAAGACCAAGAGTCTTAGGGAGATATACCAAGATGAAAGGTATGAAGATTATGATGAGTGTTAATTTTGCATTATTTTCTCATAGTGATCCAATATATTTTGAGGAAGCTATTAAGGAGAAGAAATGGTGTAATGCCATGGATGAGGAAATAGATGCTATAGAAAGGAATGAGACATGGGAGCTAACTGAATTGCCTCTCAAGAAGTAAGTGATTGGAGTGAAATGGGTCTATAAGACCAAATGCAATGCTGAAGGCAAGATTGATAGGCATAAGGCAAGGCTGGTAGTCAAGGGCTACAAACAGCAATATGGTAGAGATTATGATGAGACCTATGCCCCGATTGCAAGAATGGAAATCATGCGTGCTATCATAGCAATTGCAGCCCAACACAAGTGGAAGGTATTTCAAATGGATGTGAAGTCCGCCTTCCTTAATGGTGTATTGAAAGAAGAAGTGTATGTGGAGAAGCCACCTGGTTATGAAGTTGCAGGTGAAGAACATAAAGTATATAGATTGAAGAGAGCTCTTTATGGGCTCAAGCAAGCTCCAAGGGCATGGTACAGTAGGATTGACTCATATCTGATGAGCAAGGGCTTTAGCAAAAGCAATGGTGAGCCTACTCTTTACATCAAGGCAGCAGATGGTAATGTATTGATTGTTGTCTTGTATGTAGATGACTTAATTTTTACTAGAAATGAAGACTCTAATTGGTGAGTTCCAAGAGGTCATGAAAGGTGAATTTGAAATGACAGACCTAGGTCTCTTGAAATACTTTCTAGGCATAGAAGTAAAACAAATGCATGATGACATCTTCATCTCTCAAGAAAAATATGCAGAGCAGATCTTGGAGAGATTTAATATGCAGAATAGTAAGGCGGCCCCCACACCAACATCAATAGGTCTAAAGTTGAGCAAGGAAGACTCTAGCAAGAGAGTGGATCCAACACTATACAAGAGTATGGATAGAAGTCTAATGTATTTGACTGCAACTCGGCCAGACCTAATGCATGCAGTAAGTTTGATTTCCAGATTTATGGAAACACCAAGGGATTCCCATTGGCAAGCGGGAAAGAGGATCCTAAGGTATGTGAAAGGTACCAAGGAATTTGGAATTTTGTATACTGCAAATGATGATTTCAAGTTGGTAGGTTATACTGATAGTGATTGGGCTGGAAGTTTAGATGATAGGAAGAGCACTTCCGGATACGTGTTTCATATGGGATCGGGTGCAATTTCATGGGCATCCAAGAAGCAACCTGTTGTTGCTCAATCTACAGCAGAGGCTGAATACATAGCAGCAAATGCAACAGCATGTCAAGCAATTTGGCTAAGGAGGATCTTGACAGATTTGAATGAAAGGCAAGAGGATGGAAGCACAATTTATTGTGACAACATCTCTTCTATTGCATTGTCCAAGAATCCAGTCTTCCATGGGAGAAACAAACATATAGAGATCAGATATCACTTCATCAGAGAGTTGGTGGAGAATGGGGATTTCAAAATGAATTTTGCAAGTCAGAGCAGCAGCTAGCAGATATTTTCACCAAGCCATTAGGCATTGGAACTTTTGTGCACCTAAGACAGAGTCTTGGTGTAGTTGATTTGGATCAGCAGTGATCCTTGTTTGTGGGTCTCAGGACAAAGGGGGAGTGTTGGAAATTAACATCAAGAGCCAGCTGTTTGTCCTCGAGCCCCACGCCCATCTACATTGTCAAGTCATCGTAGGCATTCATGGACAACAGGCATTCATTTTGGTAGGTGAGAGTTTGAAATTTGAACGTTGAGAGGGAAAGGAAGAATATGACAAAAAGAATGTTTCTACATTCATTCATTCATCAAGTGAGATCAAGCAGATCAAAGAGAAGTTGCAGAGCTGAGCAGAGAAGGAAGAAGGAAGGAAGTTTGTGCCTGCAGTTGCACGTGGTTCCTTGTTCACTCTGTAAGTTTGTTTTTTGGATTTGTCCTGTTGAAGCAGTGATTGCTCCAGGCACCATTGTATGTAGCCATTAGAGTTGCAGGTTTAAAAGTTTATTGAAGTTTGAAGTATTATCAGTTTAGGGTTATTTTAGGTTTTTCTGGTTGAAGCCGAATGCTCCCAGATTTTGTAATAGTTTAGTGAAAGATTGAATAGAAAGCAAGCAAGCATACTTGAATCTATTGATCTTCCCTTGTATGTGGCATTTGAGAAATTTGTTTGAAAGCTTAAAGCTTTGGCTCTCTGGTTTTAATGGTGAATGCATTCATGTTGAAATCTCTTAAGTTATAATTTCTCAGTTGGAGCCGGGCTCACCGGCATCTATTGTTGCCGAGCATCTCCTTTGTGAGCCGAGCATACTCGGCATTTGCTGCCGAGCTCCTCTTTGTGCCGAGTTCACTCGGCACCTGTTGCCTGTCACTCGGCACCTTCAAGTGCCGAGCAAGTGTCGAGTAATTTCTGGCACTCGACACCTTCCTGTGCCGAGCACTTTTCTTCAAGTGCCGAGCAACCTGCCACTCAGCACCATCAAGTGCCGAGCAAAACTGGCACTCGACAATTGTGAGTGCCGAGTAAAATTTTTAAGTTTTAGGGTTAAGTTGTGAGTTAAATTTAATTTGTATTTCTCACAATGTGCAGTGTAAAAGGTTGTCTCCAGTATGTACAAATTTCACCACGTTTGCTCAAGCACAGCATAGTTCTTGATAATCAATGATGCATAGGGACTTTTGACGTCATTCATGTTTTTCCGTAAACTCTAAATTTTGGTTTTTGACATTATTGTTTTTTGTGTAAAGAATGCGTTGATCGTATGAGCGAGAAACAAAAATTCATATTGTTGTGTCTATGTATCCCCCAACTTCTCGAACATCTACTTGGAAAAAGTTTTTTTGTGAATTTCTGGTAAACACCAACAGCCATTCTGAAATTGATTGTTCAAAAATCCAGTGGACAAGAGATCGCAGCAGAAATGCCATGTACTTCTTTATCATTACGTGGCATGTAGTATTCTGTGGGTGTCATTTTCACATATAAATCACACACATTGTTTTACAATATCCAATAGCAATAATAAATCACCACCATGGTTAATATTAAGTATTTGCTCTTTCCACTATGTAATCAAAGGCATTTTTTCCTATCAAAAATACTTCCTGGAACAATAATCACTATCGAATCTTTTCTCAATATGTATTCCACTCCCTTGCTGTGTGACATGGAAAGATTCTTCTTCTGCATATGATATTTCCTCATCATTAATAACTTAGTTGAGTCTTTTAGACTCCATAATACCTCACGATGTGATGCTCCATATTCATTGATGGCACGTGCTCTGAATCCTTTCTTGCTCCAGATTTTATATCTGATGTGTCATGTTTGCAACCAGAATACTCCAGTTCATATGAGTTTTTTTACATTCATCATATGCAGACCTCAACAGAGAAGCAGCTTTAAGTGTAAGGAGAGCAGAGTGAAATCTTTTCTATGAAATAGATAGGTTTATGTATACCAAGATATGCTTTGACAATCCTTCATCAATCTCCAAACTTACTACCTAAATGGAGACTCTAAAATTAGAGTTCCATCAGGAGGTATGAATACCTTTCCAGAAAGGTAAGACAAATTAAATGTGTATTGTGAAGATATGAGATCCTGAAGTGTACTGACGAGTTGAGTTGTGGGACTGAGCATAGAATGTTGTATTGATGTTTGATCTTGAAGGATAAATGAATGGAGTTATAGACTAGATTGATAAGTGGGAATGAACCTTTGTGAAAGCATTTTGTGAAGTGGATTAAGGTTGTTTGGAGTACATCTTGAGAAGAACCTATCATGTATATTTAGTGTTCTTTAAATGTTATGTTTATGTTTTCCTTTGATAGTTGTTATGTTGATTTAGATCATGTTGGATCCTAAAAGTAAGAGGTGAATTCAAGATGCATGCACCAGTGGCAAGTATCTCTGCATAATGAAGATGTTCTTGAAGTAAAAAAGAACAAGATAGAGAAGTTGATAAGGACAGCCAAAGAGAGTTTGAATATGCTGAAAGTTCAGTAATGATTGGGACAATGATATGTCCTTTATGTAGTGAGAAGGGTACAGTCCAAGAAAGTACCCCTATGATAAAGAATGTGGTCATGGAGAAAGAGGATAGTTTGGTAGGCCAAAAGGAATGGCATGAAGAAGAGGTTCGCCTACTGAAGTCTGGTTTTGTCTCAGGAAAAGAGACTATAGAAGAGTTGGTAGTGGGTCAAGACAAGACTCAATAATTAATGTATTCTTCAAGCATGGAAATTTGGCATGTAGATATTGACAACAAATGTGAGTTTCATTGGAAAGTATTTTTGGTAAAGTTGCAGCTGTATGCAACAACAAAGGTTTAACACATTATGATGTTGATGGCAAGCTATGGACAACAGATGGTTTTTAGTTTACCAAGAGGAAGCAAGCCTATAGTAAAACTCAAAATGACATGGCAGCTCTGGGTGCTCAAAGGCCAAGCCACAAGATGGTTCAAAGAGGAGAAATACAAATCCACAGCTAAAATGAAAATTTTGTTTTGTTTTGTGGCTGTTTCCAAGAGGATTTGGAAAAGTTTCAAAGTCGGAGTATGGTGCAGGAGCACACATGGGACGAAGATCTAAGAATTATTTTATTAGAGTCATATTGTTTGAACATGATCAAAATAAGGTTATTGATATAAAATGATTAATTTAATCCTACTTGATATGTATTAGGTCCATTCATTATGTTTAGAGTCATATTGTCAAGATAGATGAAAATTGGCAAATATGTAATAAAATAGACATAAAATGTTGACAATATGTAAAGTTGATGTAAGGGAGAAAGTGAATGGTCATGAGGGGTAATTAATTAGTTATAGAACTTGAAGAGGCTTTAAAATATTATGTTTTGGTCATGATTTTTAGAATGTAAGGGTTGGAGAAGTTTGAAGAATTGAAATAAAGAGAATTTTATTTTTATGAGTTTTATGATAAATCTATGAGTTATTTTTTCAGAAATGTGACTGTTCTTTTTATTGGTACGAGCACATATGAATTGATACAGACCTGTAACTTATAGTTTTGGAAAGGTATTTGAGTTAGCTTCAATGTGGCTTTGGTTTGGATTAATTTTATCATGATTCGATAAAGTTATGATCAATTTAGTGCAGACTGGTCAGAATCCGGTTTTTATGGTAGCAGTTTTGGTAAAAGTTTAATTACTCTTATTCTACTAATTGGATTGAGCTACAAATTGGGGAAAACGTGTCTAGTTAATCCATAATCAATCTCATAAAAGTAATTTGTGATATCTATTCTTTTTCAAAAGTTATGAGTATATATTTAAAGTATTTTAATGTTGTCCCAACTCATTAATTTGGCTGAAAATATATATATGGTGTGTAAGAGTTCATTGTTGAAACTTCTTGAGTGTCAATTCCACAAATCCTCCAAAGGTGTAGCTGTATGTTACCAATGGCCACTGGCCTTGATTCCTTTTAATTAAATATTCAAGATTAATATTTGTTGTTATTTCTTCTATTAAATATGTATACCATTTATAATGTGTCCGTAATAATTAAAACATAATGTATTATTTATTTCTTTTGTTTTTTAAATTTATTTATTTATTTATTTTCAACAGTAAATGGCCGAAGCCTAGATTAGTTATTGTTATTTATTGTAATTAATTTTTTTTTATGTGTTAAACGAATTTGAACTCAAGACCTCCCACATGAGAGGCTCACAAGTTACCATTGTGTTGTAGGTTCTTGCCTATTTATTTCTTTTGTTATATATGTAGAAATGTAAATTTTCTTGGATAAAATAAATAAGAAAAAAATATTTATTCAATATAATTTATGAATAAGTTTATATTTAATTTGAAAGATTGGTGATAGGAGAATTTTATTTACAAGAGATTTATTTCAGGGTTATTAGTCTCCCTGTCTCGATTACGCTTGTCCTCAAGTATTTTAGGCACTTCTCTTTTCCAAGTGACATCTTCATCGGGTAACCCTTTCCACATAATTAGGAATTCTCTCACGATTATATTCCTTAGTGTCTTTTCTCCAGTATTAAGGTTTATTTATGTTTCCAAGATAAGTTGCCCTTCATCATCGAGTGGGGGTAGTTGTACACATGGTACTACTTGTTGGCCCAAAACTTTCTTGAGCAAGGTACATGGAATACATTGTGAATCCGGCTATTGTTAGGAAGTTCCAACTCATAAGCTATCTCACCAATCTTTTTACTTCCTTGTATGGTCCATAGAATCAAAGCCTGAGTTTCTCTGCCCCATTCTTCTTAATGAATGATTGTTTATACGATTTCAGACATAAGAACACTAGGTCTCCTTCCACAAATGACTCTTCATATCTACATAGAGCTTTTCTTGGTTTTATGCACTATGCAAGTTTTCTTTTAATACTCTCATAATGTCATTGTTTCTTTGGATAAATTCTTGTTCACTAGGTACTCTTCTTTTGGACATAACTAGTCCCCCGAATGTAGTAGCTTACCCATATAATGCTTAGAATGGGCTCATCCAAGGACATATGATATGTGATATTATTGTTGTCCTCCATTTTGTCACTACAAAATGTAGGTAACAGTATAAAACTTTTTCAATTAAGTTTTGTGTTTCTTTAAGAGAATTCACTATTTGATTGGATAAGATTGAGCAACCGATCATTGCCAATTTCATATGATGAATCCTTTTACCGAAGGCTCTCATCAAGTCTTTTCCATTTTTCAGTTTGTTAGCCTATGCTTGATTTTTATGGCCTTCAAAGTCTCTTTTTGCATTTTTGAGTGCTTGTTTAGATTGTTTTTGTCTTTTTGTTTCCTTCAATCTCTTTCTTTCAGTTTTCCCTTCCATTCGATATCTCTTGGTGCTTAATTGAAGTTATCAGTCAAAGGATATGAAGGTTTAAGTGCCTCAAATGTGGGTTCACCAAGTTCAATTGCATATTTAAAATATTGACCTTACATTCTAATGCTGAGTTGTACTTTTTAAAAAATATAACTTTAAATAACTTTATGTTATGTCTCTAAGTTACTTTATTACTTAAGTGATTTAAGTCATTAAAGTGTAGTTTATGTTATAATTTAATGTTGAGTTGCTTTTTAATTTTTCACTCAAGTGACTTTATGCACATTATAGTCTAATCTAATGTTAAGATTTATTTTAATGTTTTATTTTAAAACATTTAAGTTAAATGTTACGTTTTGAAACATATTTGCACATAATGTGTAAAATATAGTGTAAATATGATTTTTGACCCCGTTAAATGATATTTGCTCAATAAATCAATTAGACACGTGTTCAATAGAAAACTTAAGTGATGCAACTTCATTACATGCTATTATTTGCAATGAGTTACATGTAAATGCATCTAGAGAACTTGAATTTGGCTTGGATATGTAAATGCATTGAATATTTAAAACATGCAATCACTCCTAGAGAGTGCGATTTTGGCTTGGAGGCAAAGTCTTAATCAAAATACATGCAAATGCATTACATGTAAATACTATACATGAAAGTGCAGCATGCAAATGCCTTGCAAGAATCCAATTTCCTATGGATGATTTTCATGCTTTGCCTTTACATATTTAAAACTTACATTTGAGTATTCTAAACCCGATTTCACATTTACATGCTTTTGTGTTGACCATTTCCTTCATACACTTTCTCTTGAAGAGTGCAATTTTGGCTTGTATCACATGCTAGACAACTTGGAGACCATGTTTTTCCCATTGGAGTCCAAAAATGCCCAAACACGTCTTTCCTTTGCATATTTAAAACATGCAAATGCCCTTGGGTGGTGTGATTTTCCTCTTGCATTCCAAATGCTGCATGTAAATGCATTTGTGGAACCCATTTTTACTTTGCATACAAATACATGACATGTGTTTAGTCTCCAAGAGTCCATTTTTTTCTCTCCAAGGGAAAGCGGTTAAACTCGAGCAATACAAATGCACATTTTAAAACATGCTAAGAACCTTGGAGAACCCTATTTACCTTGAAGGAATGTGTTTTCATCAAAAACCTTAGATGTATTAGCCTCCTGAGAACTGAATTTGGCCTTAGGAAGGAAGTATATGCATTTACCTCGCATATTTAATACACATGTTTGGCCCTTGAGATGGCAATTCGCTGCTCCAAAGCCAAAACTGTTGATGCAATAGGGAATTCTAAACCCAATTTTGCATTAAACATTGGAGGGAAAAGTTTTTCAAGTTATTTGCATCAACTACATGCACATGCTATTGCCCTTGGAGACCATGATTTGCCTTGTAAATGCATTTTCAAACATTGAAATTATTCCAAGAAGTATGATCTACAGTTAAGAGTGCATTTGTAATTACATTTGCAAGATCTTGCACAATTATTTGCTTCTAAACCTGATTTCAAGTGAAGGTTTGAATCTTTCAAAGACTTTGGGTCATTGCATGCAAATACTTGGAGAACACAATTTTGAAGAGAACAACTTCATTCAAACTTCTTCAAAATTTTGCTCATTGCTCTCTAAGTGAGTGTGAGGATTTGATTTTGCTTGCATTTCTTCCTTGTTTTGCTAATTTGTTGCATTCTCTGGCTCTTTATTATCCATCTATTCAAATTCAGCCCTAGTTTTTTGAATCAAGTAATTAAATAAGTTTCAAACCTTCATTTTCCATCCCAAAAATGAAATTGCATGCAAAGTGAAGTTTTGGAGTGTCAAAGCAAGTGGTATGGTTTTCTTTTGTTTTTAGTTTTTGTACATATTTTGTTGCCATTATTTGGTTTGTTTTTGGAGAAAAGTTGGAGATGTTACCTCAAGAATGCAAGTATATTTCTATGCTTTCATCTTCCTTGTTCAATCTATCATCCAAATTCTTTGAAACTCCATATTCCTACATATGCAATCACATCTCACAAACCCAATTGCATATTTACAATAAGTAAACATGATGAGTTTTTACCACATGTGATTACCTCTCATAAACCCGATTTTGGTGAAAGTTCACACTTTTGAATACCAAAATCCTCATTTTGCACATACCCATATGCTTCCAATTTGCATTCTTGGCTATCCAAAACTAAAGCCTCATTTTGCCTACATGTAATCCAACATTCTAAACCTAATTTTGGTCATTTTTGCCCAAAATACAAGCTGTCCCATTCATCTCTAGCCTTCAAAAGTGTTCAATAAGTATCTAATCCATACTTTAAACACTTATCCCTCCATGGATCTACCATTATTATTTGAATCTTGAAACCCACATGGATTCAATCCCGTTGGAAGATGTTTCTATTATTTAGAATCCTCATGTTGCAGCAAGCTCTTCGAGTCAAGATATGTCAGAATTGAGATATTATGTCAAGAAGAAATGCTTCGAGTCGAAAGAAGCAACATTCATTTAGTCTCCACTTTCCCAAATGGAAACCTTGGAACCTGAGTTCATGTGGGCATGCACCAAGCATTTGTTATAAAATATTTTTTAAAAAGTTGTAAATGTTGAAGGGAAAGTTGTTCCAGGTGTACATCCAGACATCATTGAGAAGATTTTCAAAGTGGCAGAAACTCCGAAGCGTGTGAATTTTAACAAAGGGAAATTTACAACAATTGCGGAATGAGCAAAGATTGACTACATCAAGTTTTCAAATGACAACCAACAATTCATCACAGAGAATCAAGAGGCTATCAAAAGACGCACCACCATGGTTATCAAAGACGATGCAGTGGCAAGAAATAGAGGAACTCTCAATCGTGTGATAGTCCATGATTGTATTGCCTAATGTAAGGCTTTTGTTGACAATCTTTGAAATTGATTCAATTTTCTTGATCTTTTTCTTTTAGTTTTTATGCATTTTCACCTTTTTAGTTGCCGAAGATACACTACATGGAATTTGATACAGGAACCTTCAGTACATGTAATCCAATAAATCTTCTAGTTTGACTGAGTTGAGGTGATTGAGTTTCTCCTACCTTTTTCTCCTTTTTCTCACTTCCTTTTCCTATAGGATTGTCCCCCCTCATTGTGAAAATCATCTTTTATTATGCAAGTAAGCTCTGCCAAACTTTTGCAAGCATATCTATTTGTGTGTAGTGCAAATTTGAAAGAAAAATGAATAGAAAGAAGCATTTGCATTCTAAGTTGTGACTAGAAACAATTTCTTTAGAACAAATTGGAATTGTGACTGTGATTTGTTTCTATTATTTTTTGTTCATGTTGTTATTGTATGTTTAAATCATACTTTTAAACTCTCCAAGTACTCCCCAAGTTGTCGAGTACTCTCTATTGTTTTTGTTGGGCAAGTACTCGCAAGTTTAACTCTCGCATTTGTATAGACACAAAAAATCTATGGGTAAAAATGTTGATGTATGTAAAATGCAAGTGAAATGTGTTTTTCACATGCTCTTTTTGCTATAAAACCATGAATTTTCTCTTTCAAGATATCAATTTTTAATTTAATACATTTTGTAATTGAATTTTATAGAACAAATATGTTTCTTCAAGAGATTTTAAATTTTAGTTCCTTCTAAGTTGTCGATTTTTTCCGAGTTGGAAATGTTGGGCTTGTCGAGTACTCTCCAAGTCCGAGTTTTCAAACTATGGTTTAAATAGATCATAGTGAATCTAAGAAGCAATTGGAGCCAAAGCTGTGCTTGGGAGCAATTGTGGTAATATATGGACAAGAAGATGTGACTGTAGCTTATTTTACTATTTCAAGTTCATGCAAATAGTTAGAAATTCTCTAATTCTAGAAGTTTGCATGCTCCTATGGTAGAGTTTTTTCTTATAGAATAGATTAAACTATACGTAGATCTAAACCAGTACATTTTCAATCGGCCTATGAGTTGGTGTTTGGTATCAGTATCACTATTTCCAGTTTTTAGATAGAAGTGTAGTGTAAGAGATCTAATTTTTCCATTACCCTCTGTGCAAGTAAGTGGATTCTTTCCTAAAATAAAGAGGAAAGAATATTCGTAATACCCTATAACACATCTCTTCACTTCTTGCTTACCTTAAGTTGTTCCAAGGAACGGTGAGAGGGGGAGCCTTCCCTTAAAGGTAGGAGAGACTTTGTCTCACATTATGGCTGGTTTACCTATTTTGCGATTGAATTTGCATAAATTGTTATTTGCTAAAAATCCACCCAGCAATTATAACATTCCCCTAGGTGTAGCCATTCTGCCCATGTTGTCTGTTAACCCATGACATAATTTCTTAGATATCCTTCTATCCATTTGTTTACAATCTCGGTCTGTCCATAGTTTTGAGGTTGATAAATGGTAGTAGGAGTAAGGGAAGTTATTGTTAATTTGGATAGCTCTTGTCAAAATTTATTGGAATTTATTGTCTCTATCATTGATAATATTTTGTGGTAATCTATGGAGGCAAAAAAATTATTTGAAGAATATTTTTTCTATTTGGGGACTTTATATTTGGTAGACAATGGGAAGAAATGAGAAAACTTTGTGAGTCTATCCACTACTACATAGATACTATCTTTCTCATTAGGCATCCCTATTATAAAATCCATGGATATGCTTTCCCATTTTTGGTTTGGAATAGGCAGTGGTTGTAATAGTCCTGTGGGATGTAATTGTTTGGCCTTATTCTCTTGACAAATCATACATTTTTGTATGTCCCTTTTTAGCCCTTTCCATGATTATTTTTCTCTTGTGTGTTTATATGTTTTGTAGTACCCTAGATATCTAGCTAATGGGTTATCATAGTATGCCTTCACAATGATCTCCTTCATTTTGGACATTGGAGTCAAGTAGATCCCCCCCTTGTACAAAATGATGGCATTTGAAACTCTAAAATCTTCGTTAGGTACCTTCCCTTCCAACACTTCAGTTGCAAATTGATCTTTAGCATAGTCAGCTATCTCATCTTTCCAATCTTCGAAAATACTAGAAATAGTGTTGATGTGGGGTCATCTTGATAAGGCATTTCTTGCTCCATTATTAACACCTTTCACATATTCTATGTGGAAATCATAGGCTTGAGTTTTACTCACCCATTTTTGTTGTCTGTCATTTAGGTCCTAAAGAAATGTAGACTATTATGATTTTTGTTGACTATGAACTTTCCAGACTAGATATTGACGAAATTTTGCCAAGGCATGCATTATTGCAAACATTTCCTTGCCATAAATAGAATAATGTTTCTTCGCTTCCATGAGTTTGCAACTTTCAAAAGCTGTATAACTACCAAAATACACACTCTATTCCTTCCTTGAGCTTCTCCTAAGCTCTACGAATACTTCTTCAAGTCCCTCAGGACCTAGCACTGGCTAGAGATGTGGTGAACGACCTTTCTAGTCCTTCACATTCACCTTCTTAACCCACCTCTACCTTCTAGGTACACAACAAACCTTCAAAAGGCATCCAAACATCAACTTACACCTCACTCCCTTGCACCCTCTAGGATCTCAAGAATTCGTATACTTCCTTACACTACCTTCCATCTTTCCACAAAGTTTGAAGACCGACCAATAGGGGTTGGACACTTTAATAAGCTCAAACAACAAATTACACTAGGAGACCTAATTGGGGGCTCTTCCTTGTAGCCCTATTTCACTATCTTACCACTAAAACTCACAAATCTTGCAAAGAACCTACCAAACAGATTTCGGAATCTTTCATAAGTTATTTAGCCCTAACAAATTCCAAATGATGGAACCTGGGTTTATCCTCCTTACCCATTAACTAGCGAACCCTAATTTAGGCCAAATAAGGGCTAATACCACAATTTGTTCTAAAACTTTCCTAACTCAATAACCGACTTCACAAATGACCATACCAGCACCTAGGGAATCTTAAATCATCTCCAACTCTACAGTTTCAAGCATCCACACCTTCCTGGTTGACCTCTGCAACATTTTCTTTGACTGTCTACTCGCTAAGCACATGAAGATGCTTAGTCTAATGACCTCCAAAGAAACTTGAACTCCATCTTATACCCCTTTTTCACACCAAGTTTTATGATTTTCTACCATGGGGTTTAGGAGGGAGAGCCCATTTAGCTTCAAACCCTAGTTACAGGTTAGGGTAACCAGTGAACACAAATAAATAAAAAACATTATGCAAAGCTTATTTACAACGACCAAATGATTTAGCACATTCTCTAGAAATCAAAAAGGTAACTATCTATATTGGAAACATGTACAAACTACTACCAACTGCAAATAGATGTCAAACTGTACAAACTGTCCTGTACAAACTTTCCCACCAAAAATGTGAAATTTCTTTATTACTTCAACTCCTCCATTCAATAACCTTTTCCTCAGTTGGAATACATGAAGAAATAGATCATATCATTGGACCTTTAACCTTCTTACATGCTTGATCGATCATTCAATGGCCATGACTTTTGGCCTTCCAAAACTTGTAAAAAAAAGTTGTAGAAATTGCTCAGCAACAAAAATTGTTGCTTGACAACTTTTCATTTTTTATTGTTTCTAACCTCTAAATACCTTCAAATGGATTCAAATGCATGCTAAAACATAAGAGACTTATTACAAATATGAAAATGCATGTTTTTGGTCAAATCCTAGAGTTGACCAACGTTGGCTGACCCAAACTTGAACATAGGCCTTATTACAAACATGAACAAAAATTGCTTAATTGAACACAAAAGATGCTTGAAACCTAACCTATTGCTTTATGTCAATCTTAGACACTTATTACCATCTTAACACCTCAAAATTATTGTTTGAACTGGCTGGTTAGGACCTTGGGCCACTGCACCAAAAGCTATAGGATGTTTCCTTTGCATTAGCACAACTCCTATTCCTTCTCTTGAAGCATCACATTATAATTCAAAGGTTATAGAGAAATGGTATGTCTAATACTGTGCATGAACTCATAACATCTTTTAGTTGCTTGAAGGCTTTTTGTGCATTATCATAACAAGTGAATTCTCCTTTCTTAGTTAATTTTGTAAGGGGGGTTGCAATATTCGAGAAACCCTTAACAAATCTTCTATTGAAATTGCATAGTCCCACAAAACCCTTGATTTGTGGAAGGGTTTTTGGGTTTGGCCATTCTTTAATATCTTTTATTTTTCCTAATCTACACTCACCCCTTCTTTGTTGATTTTATGGCCAAGATAAAGTATTTCTTGAAGTTCAAATTCACACTTTGAAATTTTAGCATACAATGACTCTCTTTCTAATATATTCAAAACTTACTCAATATGCTCTAGGTGTTCCTCCCATGTCTTCCTATAAATAATTATGTCATCAAAGAATGCAAGGAAAAATTTCCATAATTGTTATCTAAGGGTATGATTCATGCAACGTCCCATATGAAAGATGGGAAGCAATTGAGCGAGGCAGACTAAGAAAACCCTAGCAGCAATGAGGAAGACTGCACACTACTAATGGTAGTAACAGTTGAAGTATACGGTAGAGAAGACTGCAACAGTGATGTTGGGGGCCTACTAGGTTCCTGTCTATTCCCCTCTAGTTTTTTCTCTCTATCCTTTTTGGGATCTGTTGCACCATTTCTCCCCCCGGCAACTTCTCTTACTTATCAGACATTATCTTCCAAAAACAAAACTAAGCATCAAAACACATTTTCACCTTTGAGAGAAAAACAATAAGCAGAAAAATGGCAGAAAGTGGGGATCAAGAAGTTCCAAAAACAAGGAAAATTAGCAACTACATGGTAACCATGGACACTAACTTTCAAGAAGAGATGATAGGTCTAGAAAGAGGGATAGAATCAGCTGGTGTAAAATTGGGTTAGAGACAATCATTATCACAAGAGGTAGTGCACAAGGAAATGAAAGGTCTCAAAGAGAAAAGATGGAACATAGACCTTTGTTTGGGATGCTAATGTAAAAGGGCTTTCTAATCCCCTTCAACTCTTCTAGAATGCCCTCAATAGATGCCCAAACTATGGTTTGGAATCCTAGTCTCAATATCCAAACTAGAGAAACATGTGCTTAGAGGTTTGGTAAACTAGGCCACCCTCAAGATAATCTAGATTCGAACAAGAAATGTGTGTACGTCAATGCAAAACAGTACAAAAGAAACCTAAGATGTAGGAAAATCCGATTGGCTAAGAATGCAAGGGGAGAATTGACAAATATTCTCCCAAGGACTATGCTGAAAGCATTAGAATTGGTGGAGCAAGATGAGTAGAAGCAAAATAAGGAAGAGGAAAACAAGAATGTTGAGCCCCACTCAACATTAGTGTCAAAGAACCTTTTGGTGGGGGGAAGGATCTCATGCTGTAGACAAGATAGAAGTAGGAGAAAACAGATCCACAAACGCATACAACCCTTCTTCAACACCTATAACATGGTGTTCGGGCTTGTTTGTAAATGAGCTGATGTTCATGAAATGGAGGGTTCGGGTATTAGAAGCAAGGAGCCATGTGGAGGACAGTAGGCTAAAGGAGATCATTAACTTCAACCTGAAGCCAACAAACAAAAATAAATCTCTCAGAGAACAAGTGAAAAAACTACAGTTTAATATAGAGAAAGGGGAACACGAGCTGATCCTATTAAGAAAAGCAATGGATGAAATAAAAACAACAGGTGGATGCAAAGTAAGTGAGGAGGAAAGAGATTACCCACAATTGAAGGAAATGCTATTTGTAATGGAAAACATAGAGCTAACGGAAAACCAACTTAGAGAAGAAATAGTAGAAGTCAAATCATGGAACCAAGTAGTGAAAGGACCGTCCAACTCACCAAGTGAGTTCATAGAAAAGCAAGGCAATAGATTCAAGAAGAGAAAGATAGAAATGATAAGGCAATGAATATCATCATCAAAGGGCTAAAAGACTACAGTGAAAAGGAGAACACAAAAGACTTAGTAGGAGACTCCCTTCAAGACCACTTAGATTGGTCCGAAATAATTCAACAAGCACAAAGGATTGGTAAATGGACGAAAGATAAAAAGGGTAGACATGTAAGGGTCATTTTGAAAAACAAAGAAGACAAGAACTCGATATTGAGGAACAAGGGGCTCCTCAAAGGCACGCACATTTATGTTGATGAAGACCTTACCATTTTCAGCAAGAGGAAAGAATGGAAAAAGATAAAGGCAGCAAGGGACAATGGAAAGTGGACCCAAATTGGCAAAAGAATGGAACATAAGAAATAGGAACTCAGGCCCCCTAAGGAACAATTTGATATTGTTAATTGGAATTGTAGAGTTACCCATGCAGACGAGGATCTGGTTTAGGGCCCATAAACATTATAATGCTCATGGAGACAAATGAACATGATAGATGTAAAGTACTGGAGTTCGAGGAATACAAAGAAATTTCAATTTGGAATAAAAGAACCAATAATGGAAAACGGCATGGTGGAATAACTATTTTAATCAAGGAGACCTAAGGAAGATTCATAGGTATAGAGAAATAAGACCCAAACAAACAACACATATGGCTGAAAATCACAGAAAAACCATGCTGCCATAATGGTGGCAGCCTGTTACTTTTCTGCGAAGGGGTCAAAAGTTTTCAAGAAAAAGAATCTTGATTAAGAGGGAAGAAGGAAGGAATGGAAAAGGTAAAGGCAACAAGGGACAATGGAAAGTGGGCCAAAATCGGTGAAAGAATGGAATATCAGAAATAGGAACTCGGCCCCCACAAGGAACAATTAGATATTGTTAATTGGAATTGTAGAGGTTACCCATGGAGAAGAGGATCTGGTTTAGGGCCCATAACTAAAGGTAAACATTATAATGCTCATGGAGACAAATGAACATAATAGACGTAAAGTACCAAAGTTCGAGGAATACAAAGAAATTTCAGTCTGGAATGAAAGAACCGATAATGGCAAACGGCATGGTGGAATTACTATTTTAATCAAGGAGACTTGGGGAAGACTCATAGGTATAGAGAAAGAAGACCCAAAAAAACAACACATATGGCTGAAAATCACAAAAAACCATGCTGGCATAATGGTGGCAACCTCTTACTTTGCTTCGAAGGGGTCAAAAGCTTTCAAGAAAAATAATCTTGATTAAGAGGAATGAAGGAAAGAATGGAAAAAGGTAAAGGCAGCAAGAGACAATGGAAAGTGGGCCCAAATCGGTGAAAGAATGGAACATAAGAAATAGGAACTCGGACCCCACAAGGAACAACTAGATATTGTTGATTGAAATTGCAGAGGTGGAGAAGAGGATATGGTTTAGCATCCATAGCTAAAGGTAAACATTATAATGCTCATGGAGACAAATGAACACGATGGATGTAAAGTACCAAAGTTCAAGGAATACAAAAAAATTTCAGTCTGGAATGAAAAAACCGATAATGGCAAACAGCATGGTGGAATTACTATTTTAATCAAGGAGACTAGGGGAAGATTCATAGGTATAGAGAAAGAAGACCTAAACAAACAACACATATGGTTGAAAATCACAAAAACCATGCTCGCATAATGGTGGCCTGTTACTTTGCTCCGAAGGGGTCAAAAGCTTTCAAGAAAAAGAATCTTGACTAGGACAATCCTTACACATTGCTGAAAAAAGATATCTCTATTTTTAATACAAGGAGAAGTCCTAATAATAGGTGATTTTAATGCTAGGACAGCAAATAATCAATCCCTCAACTTGGAAAAAAGTTACAAGGAAAGCAGTGACCCATTATGGTTAGAAGAGGAGATTGATCAGTTTTGGAAAAGAGCTTCAGAGAACAACACAAGCAATGTCAATCATTATGAGGCAGAAATATTGGGCCTATGTAGCTTGTATAATTTGGTCATATGTAATGGTATGAAAGGATGGCAGAATTGAGGAAACATCACATGCAAAACATACAATGGACAAAGTGTTCTAAATTATGTTATAGGCTCTCAAGATCACATCAATAAAGAAAGAGAAAGAGATAACAGAATGTCCTTTAGGACTAAGGTCAGACCACAACCCAATTTTTAAAAAATTAACCTTTATGATGAAGGAGCAACAAGTACATACTCGCATTAAGCAAAAGAACGGATTGTTTGAGGGAGGAATTCTAATGAATGCAGAAAATCAAAGTATATTTAATGATGCTCTTAAAAGGCTAATTTGGAGTCCGGAAAGAGCATTTGAGCACACAGAACAACAAAGAGTAAGCAAAGAATCTTAGTTCTTTGAATTCACAAAGCATTAGAGAAGTGTAAAAGATCTAAACACAAAAGAGAGGCAAAAAATACTTTTCCACCAAACCCTTGGTTTGATGAAGGTTGCAAGTGGACAAAGAGACATTTGAGAAAAAGAAAGAGTAAAGAAAACAAAAAAGAGTATGAGAAGCTGCTAAAATTTATAAAACACTCATGTGAGAACTAGAAGGATGGAGCTGCTTATTCTAAGTAAACAAAATCCCAATAAATTTTGGAAAAAGCTACAACAAAAGAGAAAACAACATCACAGGGCCCCAATGGCTTGAATATGCAAGGAGATTATATGAATGCAAGAAGGATAAACATAGACCTCCCGTAATCAAGAACACAAATGAAATTGTTAAAATGGAAGACATTTTCCAAGGTATAAAGAGATTGGTGGGGAGAAAGGCTCAAGAGGTTGATGGGTTGCAAGCGAAGCATCTAAAATGGGGCAGTGATATCTTGGCACCTCATATATATCGCATCTTTAATAATGTCAATAATGAAGGCATTCCTAAAAAGTGGACAACTAGCATGGTGATTCCTCTCCACAAAAACATAGTTATAAATGACCCATCAAACTATTGTACTATTATGATTAATCACCTCCTAGGGAAGCTCTTTGGTTGGATGCTCGAATGCAAAATCAACAAATCGGAAGTTAAAAGGGCTAAGGGACAAGCAGGTTCAGCCAAAGCATTCCATTGTTGATCATGGGGTAACACTCCCATTCTTGGTTGAAAAAATATGGAATATGGAAGGTGTAGAGGCATTTTGCTGCTTTGTTAACTTTAAAAACCTCTTTGATACGGTGCCACATGACAAACTCTATATTAGAATGGAAGAGCTGAAAATTCCTATTGAATTTAGAGTTGCGACACATAGACTAAGTGAGCTGGTCATGGCTAAAATCATAACTATGGATAAGATGTCAAAGTTCTTTAATAGCGATATAGGTGTCAAATAAGGTTGTCCCCTCTCCCCAACCTTGTTTGGGTTATATATCAATAAGTTAGAAGAATGTTTAGACAAGAACAATGGAGATGGGGTTCAACTAGCTAATTATGTGATAAAGCTACTCCTATTTGCGGTCCCCTCAAATTCTGCTAGAATATGCAGATGACATTTTTTGAATTGCTAAAACTGTTTAGGGTTTGAAGGAGCACGTGAAGGCGCTTGATACCTTCTCTCATTTGGCTTGGATGCAAGTGAACACTAACAAAACCAAAGTGATGATTTACTCTTTGAAAATAAACAAGAAGCAACAAAACAATTTCATTTTTTATTGCATCCCATTGGAGATTGTGGAGGAGTACAAGTATCTTGGAAAATCGACCTTTATAACAAACTGAACTGGGAATCATGTAGAGAAGAAATAACTCAGGGGGGTGGGAAGCACTTTATTCTGTACACAACAAATGTAGGAATGCAGAATTATGGGATTGGAAAACCAAAAAGATGCTCTTCAGTTTGTTGGTTACCCCGGTGATCCTTTATGGATGTCAGATCTGGGGCAGCAGCATGTCAGATAAGAAATGAAGACAAGTATAAAGAATTCAAAAGTATTTAATCATCTACAATCTCAAAATCTTTTCCATGGTTCCTTACAAGATCTTATTAGCAGAAATAGGCATATTTTCTTTAGAGGCAGCATCCATGGTCTAGTTATTATGTTATTTATAGAAAACTCAAAGAATGGAGAATCAATGTTGGCCTAATTGATCATAGAGGAAAGACTTAACTAAAGAGGGAACACGTGGATGAAACAAAATGTCAAATGGATGGAAAAATTGAATTTTAGTATGCATGAATGTCCAAATAATGATGAGGGAAAGAGAAAGTTTGTGAATGAAGAATTCAAGAGTAGCATATGGTCAAAACAAAAGGGTGCAAAAAAGAATATTATATGAAAGAATTTAACCCAACTAGTGATCATGTGGAAAGCTAAAATGCTCATAGCACGGATTCTCATCAGTTGAGGTGTGAAATGAGTAGGATGGATGCTACGAAAGGAAGAATGGGAGGAGAAAATATGTTTTTCTACATGGGAGTGGTGGAGACAGAGTGACATTTTATCATGGAATGCCCAATGTACATTGACATCCGTTCCAACTATGGGGATATCCTAACAACAATTTAGATACTCTTTTTAGGGAAACATAGCTAAACTAGACAACAAATTTAATGATCGACATCCATTGTTGAAGAGAAGAATTAAAGAAGTAGTTTCAAAAGGCTTAACATTTTCTTGCCCTTTTCAGGGGATGTTCTTCTCTTGGTGGTCCCATAGGCTACTTTGGCCTTGCAGACATTATTAAAATCTTTCATTCATTCATTCATGCAAGATTGAAAAGTTATTGGTGCATTTGTGAGTCTGAAGGGGTGTACTAAGAATTCAAAGTGTCCATAATGGCATCTGAAATTTGTCTGATACATCCTCTTCTCATTCTAATTTGATGATATCCTGATGTAAGATCAATTTTGGAGAAATAGTATGTCCCATATAATTCATCCATCAATTCATTGATTCTACGGATTGAGTGTCTATTCTTTATATATTTCTTAATTAACACTCTGCAATCAATGCACACTCTCATAGTTCCATCTTTTTTCTTAACAAGTACCACTGATGAAGTAAATGGACTGCTACTAGCCTGTATGTGTCCCATATCTAATAGTTCTTTGATGGTCTTTTCAATTTTTTCTTTGTATTTGTGGGGGTGTCTATAAGGTGTTGTAATTACTAGTTTTTTCCCTTCCTCTAATTCTAGAGCATGTTCAAAACCTCATTTGCGGGGGAAGGCCTAGTGGGATATCTTCAAACATTCTTTTTTTTTATATTCTTAAGGATGGCATGAATGTCTACATTGGAATGCTTGGTTTTTATCTAAGACCATACATTGGACTACCCATTCCCCTTGGTCATGTTTTAATATTCTTTCTATTTTATTACATGAAACTATGTTTAGTGTTCCATCAGGCATTCCTCTTAAAGTTACTTCTTTCCCTTCATGTTTAAAGCATATTTCAAGATTTGACCCATCCATGCTAACACACCCTCGAGAGTTTATCCATGATATTTGTAAGATGATATCATTTTGTATATTTGCTACATAAAAAAAAATTACTATATTTTTGTCGGTGGTAATTTCTACTTGTGTAACCATCTTTGTACAACAGTCTATGGATGCATTTGCCGACTTTACTCTTAAGAATTCAAAATCATGAGTTTGTAGCCTCCTTTTTGCCACCAAGTGCTTGCTAATGAAATCATGAGAAGCTCTTGTATCTACTAGGGCAATTACCTTCTACCCTTTAAGTATGCCCTTAATCCGAAAGGGTATGTTTTCATCTTGAGAGATGAATGCTAAGGCCTCTTGTTCTAATTCCTTCACTTTTGGCTTTTTGTTGGTTTCTTCGATTTGGCTTACTTGTCTTCTTTTACATCAATGACCATGTTCCCAAGGTTATTTATTCTTGAGGCATAAATTCTCCTGGATTAACTCTTCCCTTTGTTGACAACCACTACTTGGTAGAGATCCCACCTCTAACCAAGTCTTTACTCTCTAACATATGCATATGATTAACCACTACAATGTATATTGTTTGTAAGAGATTCTCTACATATCTCTCTCTAGGATTTCCTCTTTGAAATCAAAACATTCATTTCTAAATGCCCTCTAATCTCTTGGAGAACTCGACATTCAAGAATGATGTACTCCACCAAGATTAACTTGGCCTCTAAAATAATCATAAGCCTTAGTTACACTAAATTGTATTTTCTCTAGAATGATTATCGTATATTTATTTATTTATAAGAATTTTATTTAATTCGGATAAAGATTTAGGCATACCTCTTCTTTGTAGTTATCCTTTGTAAAAAAATTCTTCTTCACCTCAATTAAAAAGTTCTCTCTTTTTCTTGGTCTTTTTATTATTTTCTTATCTCTATTTATTACTCTCTGATATCTCTTCTCCTCCTTATTACTTTTGTGATTGATAATTATTTTCTTCCAATGTATCTCTTATCTTTGTATATTTTGTATTTTTCTCTGCCACTCATGTGTCCTTAACACTTGTGTCTACTGAGTAGTTGTAATGTATTTGCAATTCTTTTGTAGTCTTTGTCAGCGTATTCATTTTGTTTGGCTTGTATGAATATCGATTCCTATCATTGTATATTTTCCTTCAAATGTTTTTTTTTTCTTTTCTTACTATTAGGATGACATGGGGGTTTTTATCCTTGTTACTACTATTCCAATGTTTTCGACTCGTCGTTTCTTCCTCCTATGTTGTTGTCAAATGCTTTACTGATAGACATGTTCTACGTAGCTATGGTTCTTAGTCGATTATTCAGTGTTGCTTGTTTGGATTTTCTTTTTAGTTATCCTTTCTGTCAAATGATGGATGTCCCTCATGTTTTTCCCATGGTTCTTATTTATAGCTAGTGTGGCCTCTCTAAGGCAGCGACCCTTGGTCACTTTGACCAAAGGTCATCACCTGGTTTGGTTGACTGACCAATGGCTGCTGGTCTTGATTCCTTTGAACTAAATATTCAAGATTAATATTTGGTGTTATTTCTTCTATTAAATATATATCCTATTTATAATATATCCATAATAATTAAAACATAATGTAATATATTATTTCCTTTTTTATATATGTATAAAAGTGAATTCACTTGGATAAAATAAATAAGTAAAAAATGTACTATTCAATAAAATTTATGAATAAAGTTATGTTTAATTCAAATTATTGGCCATATGACAATTTTATTTACAAGAGATTTATTTTGGGGTTATCACACTCTCCCTAAGATTGCTTGTCCTCAAGAAATTGCTAGAACCAAAGGCACATATCAATTCCCCTGGATCCTAAGGAAAAGTGTGTGTAATGTCCCCAACATCATCTTCAAAATCCTGTGATAATAACTCTATCCACAAAGCTATCGTAAATATACTGTCACCATACCAACGATGTCAACTCACAAATCCGCAGTGCTAAACTTGTCTCCACCTGGATCCCAGTAGAGACACTACTCACATCTGTTCATAACAAGGAAAAATGGATATCTAATATCATTTACTAGATCAAAACTCCCTACACACCCTACAAATCTGCAATGAGTATGAAGTCTATCTGTGCATTAGGAGCTTGTACTCCCAAAAGCATTTGTATTATAACCCAAACATCCATCCCCTACAAAACCATCATGGACATGTTGACTTTGCAAGTAGCCTCCGACTAGCTTGCAACTACTAACCCCATCAACTAAAGATGGTTTGAACCCATCCCATAAAGGGTGGTATAAACCTGGAGCAACCCACAACCACATGAAACCAAGTACTCTACTTGTTGGTCAAAAGAGAAATGATGAGCACTCTGCACTGTGTAATTGTGGTCAAAAGCTTCAATCTCTCTTTGACTTATTAGTACTTGTAATGTTCTCGTTATAAAATAAATAATAAATCAAACTTTTGTAACAAGCTGATTGATTTAATGTATCTCGGACCCATTTTTATTTTTGTTTCCATAGTTTGTGTCACTGTTGGCTATCTTTGTACACCTTCGAAAAGTTTCCCAATGAGTATTTAAGTATGGCTTGTAGGTTGTGGTTGGTATGCTTTTGGATTATTTTCTCTGTACTACGAATTCCTGTTGGAGTTCTGGATTGTTCGCCATTTTGAAAGTGAAAGATTTTCCCTATTTGGCTCGTGCAGTTTCGGTGGGACTCAACCCTCACCCTATTCCATTGTTGCATGTATCACTTAGCTCTGATTTGGCAAATCGGTGTCCTTTCTTATTGCATATGTGCAAACTTGTATGTCTGGTAACAAATTGAATTCATTATTTTGATATCAATTAATTAATGCATTGTTCTAGCACTAAGCATAAATTCATTCCATCTATCGTACAACTCACTACTTGCTCATCATTCCTAGCGGCATCCATTGTACGACCCCAGTATTCTTCCTCCGTACGGTCATCCTTGCCTTCCCATCTGTACGACCATTTTCCACCTACACCGTACGACCGAGTAGTATTCTTGTCGTACGGCCTCTATTTTCACATTACTTGTCCCATACGGACATCCTATCATTACATCGGCATTACGCTCTGTATGGCTTGCAACTTGGTCATCGTACACCACTTCTATCCAACTGTATGGCCTTCCAGTTATCTCCTCCGTATGGTCTTGTCTTCATCCTCACTGTACAGACATTGCTTCACACAGTATGGTTACTCCCAGGCCTCCTAGTGCTCCCCTACTGTGCATATTGCCAATTCAATTAAAAAAAATCCGAGGGATTGGTATCTAAGCTTCTGGGAATGGGAACTGGAACATTACAGTGGTATCAAAGCTTTTTATCTTGCCTGCCTGTAGAAGTGAATGCAAGTTTATACTTAGAGGAGAAAACAAAATAACCCTATTGATAGAATGGCAGATCATCAAGATCCTACGATAGAACTCATGAATCTTATAAGAGAGCTGAATAGAAATCAAATGCAAATCAACGAAACCTAAAGCCTTATGTAGGAAACTCTACAAAAATTGGCCGAGGGAAAGACTATAGGAGAACAAAATGGGCATAGCGATGATTCTATTTCCAGAAGGACAAACTTTCAACCCTCTTTCTCTCGACCCTCAATACCCAACTTCCTTCCAAGGACGGAAGCACCACATAAAGGAAGAAAGGCCACTTTTGGGGAAATGTAAGAAAAACTTCGAGAAGATTGGCGGAATGCAAATATGGAAGGAGATATATCTTACAGAGACTATGTTGATCTAAGAATGAGATATTCTAGCAGAGGAAATTGTGGTCATTTTAATGATGATCTCAAGAGAAAGATTGGAAAGGTAAACTTATCGCCATTTGATGGATCTAGAGTCATTACCACACAATCATGGGTCCTAAAGGTAGATACCTATTTCCAACTCAATCCAATGCCCGAAGAGGAAGCAATCAAGTCCGTAACACTTCATCTGGAAGGAGTGGCGCATGAGTGGTGGCATCATAGACTGGTCACTCTTGGTCATGACCAAGTGACCTGTTATGTTGAGTTTACTAAGAGACTCATTGATTGTTTCGATGGGAAGGATCTTGAGCTAAACTTCAAAGATCTGGCTCAGTTAAAGCAAATGGGCATGGTAGGCAACTATGTCACTGAGTTCCAAAGGCTGTCCGTATTAGTCAAAGACATCTCTGAAAGATGTTGAATTGTGTTATTCATAGATGGGCTAAGAGAGCCTTTGAGAGGCTGGACCAAAGGGTTCAACTGAAGTACACTCAATGAAGCTATTAAGAAGGTGTGTGACATGGCCGCATCTTCCTCTAAAACTCATGCAGTTACACCAACACCATCCCCACAAGAAGATAAAGACAGGTGCCAATTCAAAAAAAACCTCAGTTAGATGAAGAATCTTGGCAAGAACTCTAGAGGAAAAAGCTCTGTTTCACGTTCAAAGAACCATGGGGTCTTGGTCATCGCTGCCTTGGGAAGGGAAAGATTCATTACATTGAGGTGATGCCTGATGACGACGAAGAACAAATACCTACAGCGACTGACAAGAGAGAATAAATGCCCTGATACAAAAAGGGGGTTCCATTGCTACCCTCACTACATTGACTGGAGGTGGTATCTTCAAAGTTTGCAGCACACTTCACGGAAAATGAGTCCCAATCATGATTGATAGTGGCGCCACACTCAATTTCATCAATTCATTTCTGGTCACTAGTAAAGGCCTGCGCGCAGTTGAGCACAGAGGATTTGAGGTTAAGGTTGCAGGAGGAACCTTGTTACCTTGCACTTATGTGATCCCACGGCTACAAATTTCCATGGGAAAATATACCTTGGTAGATGATTTCTTTGTCATAGATTTGGTTGATACTGATATCATATTTGGCATCCAGTGGTTGGAAACTCTTGACCAATACACTCAAAGTTTCAAAAGGATGGACTTTTCATCCGAGATGGATGGCAAGAAAGTGTTGCTAAGAGGAATGACAAACAAAGGATCAAGGGAAGTCACAATCAAGAAAATAGAGGGAATTTTTAAACAAGAGTTGGCCCCAGACACTGCAGATAAAAAACAAGATAGTCAACACCTCACCACATTCCTTGGATAAGTGGCAGGCTCATCTATTGGCCAAGTATTCCAAGAACATTTTTGCATGTGAGTTGATGGATGGTTATGTACACGATGAAAAATACATGGTTATTGATGACATCATTTACTTCAACGGGAAGATCTACATAGTGCCTGACTCGGAACTGAAGGAATTGATGACGGAAGGTTTCTTAGAACTAGGTTTGCATTTTCTTGAGGACAAGCAAATTTTGGGATGGGAGGACTGTAATGTTTCCATTATAAAATAAATAATAAATCAAACTTTTGTAATGGGCCGATTGATTTAATGTATCTCAAACCCATTTTATTTTTGTTTTTGTAGTTTGTGTCACTGTTGGCTATCTTTGTACACCTTCGAAAAGTTTTTCGACGGCTATTTAAGCATGGCTTGTAGGTTGTGGTTGGTATGCTTTTGGATTATTTTTTTTGTACTACGAATTCTTGCTGGAGTTCTGGATTGTTTGCCATTTCAAAAGTGAAAGATCTTCCGTATTTGGCTCATGCAGTTTCAGTGGGATTCAACCCTCACCCTATTCTGTTGTTGCATGCATCACTTAGCTCGGATCTGGCAAATCGGTGTCCTTTCTTATTGCATATGCGCAAACTTGTATCTCTGGTAACAAATTGAATTCATTGTTTTGATATCAATTAATGAATGCATTGTTCTGGCACTAAGCATAAATCCATTCCATCTACCATATGGCTCACTACTTGCCTGTCATTCCTAGTGGCATCCACTGTACGACCCTAGTATTCTTCCTCCCATACAGTCATCCTTGCCTTCCCATCCGTACGGCCATTTTCCACTTGCACCATACAACCAAGTAGTATTCTTGCTGTATAGCCTCTTTTTTCACATTACTTGTCCCGTACGAACATCTTGTCATTACATTGGCATTAGGTTTGTATGGCTTGCAACTTGGTCACCGTACACCACTTCTTTCCAACCATACAGCCTTCTAGTTATCTCCTACTTTCTTCATCCTCAGCGTACAGACATTGCTTCACACAGTACGGTTACTCCCAGGCCTCCCAATGCTCCCCTACTGTGCACATTGCATTTTCAATTAAAAAAAATACAAGGGATTGGTATTCAAGCTTCTGGGAACAGGAATTGGAACATTACAGTACTAAACTGGGAATCAAGAGATGGCTCCAGTCTTCGACTCTGAACAATTATTGGTCAGGTAGGATCATGGGCAACTCTCTTAGCAAACACAACCACAAATCCCAGTGGGGAAGCATTGTAGCCAAGGTCTCTACAATCTTTCCCACCAAACATTGAATACCTTGAGAACCTAAATGAGGGTGCCCATATAAGCTCCCTATGGACCCTCCTACAATTCCAAACTCTCAAGTAGAAACTCCATAAATGACTCTATGTAGTAGAAATTATATGAAGAAGCATCAACTTGCTCCCCTCCAATCCACAACTGAACTCTTTGAAACAGTGACATTACCAACTGTCTATCTATATCATCTGTATAAGATGAAAAAATAGGATTATTTACAAAGGGAAACATCCCAACATGAAAATCAACCTCCCAACCATATGATACTCGACATGTGGCTAGTCAAGATGAGGGAAAGGTGTTGTGAATTGTCACAGAACTCACAGTTGAGTCCTCTACACATCACAATGACTTTCAAAACTCTACCCTAGATCACCTATTAATAGACTACCTTCTGGAGAACCATATACAACAAGAAGCTCTCTGCAATCCTCCAACAATGCACTCGTCTCATTTTTAGCTACTTCACTCATCTCAATGATGGATGTAATTGCATCCTTATCACATCCCTCATCCCTTTCTATAGCTAAACTAGATCCAGGGCTGATGTAGACTATACATGCTCCAACTCCATAATGACCTCATCCAAGGGCCAACTGAGTATACTACAAAGAGTCCATAGTCACCTCAAGCTCGTGTGTGAGCTCATCAACCTCTTCCTCTATTCCCTTCAAGGCAACATAACATACTGGTCTCTCTCTCTCGAGCAAGAAATCTCAATATACTATAAATTGTAAATAATTATGTCTCATAATCTTGATTAGAGAAATGAGATTCGTTGCGATTTAGGTGATTTTTTCTAATTTGTCAAATCAGATCGCCAATTGTTGAGGCAAAAAAATTGCCTAAATAGGTGATTTTTGTCAAAAATCACCAAAATCGACCCCAAAAATCATCAAGTCGATAAAAAATCACCAATTATTTTACATATGTGATGGATTTATTGTTTATGTTCCTTGTTTATGTATGTTAGGCTTTAGCTTCTATTTGATGATGTTATAGTGTGTTTAAGTTATATTCAATAAAGTGTGCATGAAATAAGGTCTAAATCATTAAAAACTTTGAAATAAGGTCTAACTCATAGGTGATTCACAATTCGAGGCCTTGCCAATTCTGATTTTTGTTTTTTTGATCCTGTTAGCCTCTCAAAGAGCATAAAACTTGTGATGATCTTGTTCCCTACGGTTTCTCTGGAAATGATCTTTCTCCATCAGATGCTAAAAATGCCACTCAGGAGGAGCTACTGTGGAGGTCATACGATATACTGGAGCAATACGACAAGGTGGAGATGTGGTACGAACGCCAAATGAGGAGGCATGGCAAGGGAGAGGCCGTACAGTACATGTACAGTGGGAAAATGAGCAATTATGCCATATAGAACGGTTTTGAGCAGGCTGTACAATTGACTGGAGAAATGTATAGTGGGTGGCAAAGATGATGGTCATATGGTAGGAAGTCCGTACGGTCTCAGGTAGTAGGCACACTAGATGGTTGTACGGAGTGTGGAGAGGGTCGTATGGAGTGTGGAGAGGACCATACGGAGGCTAAAGCAGGAAGACCATCATACAAGGGAGAGAAGGGGATGGCCATAAGGTAGGCTCAAATGGTCATACGGAGTGGTGATGGGAAAGTGTACAATGATGTTACTAAACCACGGTGATAGATGGTGTGCAGATAGAAAGGGAATGCTACATCTTGTAACAAAAACACTTATAGATCCAAATTTATAAAGCCAAACAAGAATGATGATTGAACACGTAATTCTCCAATTAATAGTTGTCAAAAGATGGTGCTTTGATTTGCCAAATCCGAGCGAAGTATTACAGGCGACGAAATAGGGTGAGGGTTGAATCCCATCGAAACTGAAAAAATCAAATAGGGAAGATCTTTCACTTCTGAAATGGTGAACAACAGAGAATCCCAACAGAACTCACAGTACAAAGAAAATAATCTAAATTGCATACCTAATGACTACCTACAAGTCGTGCTTAAATACCCATCGGGAAAACTGTCTAAGGGTGTACAAAGATAGCCAACGGCAACACAAATTATAGAAACAAAATAAAAATGGGTCTAAGATATATTAAATCAACTTGCCCAATTACAATAGCTTAATTAAAATTTATTTTATAACGAGAATATTATAGTCCTCCCATCCCAAATTTTGCTTGTCCTCGAGCAAATGCAATGCCGGATGCTATAGAATGTGTTCACTCTCCCACGTTGCGTCATCCAATGGTAAGTGTTTCCAATGTAACAAATATTCCTTCACTGTGCGATTCTGCAAGGTCTTCTCACGTACTTCAATGATCTTGGTTGGTTCCAATACGAGCTTTCGTTCTTCATTGAGCAGTGGAAGGTCTACCACTATCATGATGTTTTGTCCCACAGCTTTCTTAAGGAAGGAGACATGAAAAATGTTATGAATACGACTCCCCTCTAGAAGTTCCAACTCATAGGCAACTTCACCGATGCGGCGAACGATTCGATAAGGACCATAAAATCATGGCTTCAATTTTTCTTTCCCTTTTCCCTTCTATTAGGATTGTCGATATGGTTGAAGTCTAAGATAGACCAAGTCTACCACTTCAAAAGTTCTCTCAATTCGATGTCTGTCGACGTAGATATTTTGTTGATTTTGTGCCCGTTGTAAGTTTTCCTTCAAGCATCTCAAAATGTCTTGTCCCTCTTGAAGCCAGCCCCTTGCCCTTGGTGCGTGACTATCACCCAAAACTGTATCGATGAAGGAAAGGGGTTCATACCCATATAGTGCTTTAAACGATGTCGTTCCGATGGACATGTGGTAAGTGGTATTGTAACAATATTCCCCTAGGTGCATCCATTTGACCCACGCTAGTTGTTGTGCCGAAACGTAATTCCGAAGGTAACCTTCAAGCCACTTGTTCACAATCTCCATCTGTCTGTCCAAGGGCTATAACTAGTGCTTGGTGACAATTCTGTTCCTACCAGTCGAAACAGTTATGTCCAGAAGATACCGATAAATCGTCCATCCTGATCACTGACAATGTTTCAGGGTAACCCGTGCAAACGAAAAACTTCTCTAAAAAATAGATTGGCTACTTGTGCGGCTTGAAAGCCTAAAGAGATGGTGATGAAATGTGCATACTTCGTCAGTCTATCAACCACCACATAAATACAATCCTTTCCATTCACCTTGGGAAGTCCAGTAATGAAATCCATCGAGATACTTTCCCACTTTTGTTCTGGAATTGACAAAGGTTGCAGTAACCTAGTGGATAGAGAGTATGTTTGGATTTGTTCTACTGGCAGACCGCACACTCTTACATAGTACAATACATCTCCTTTAAGACCCTTCCATGAAAACCTCTCCCTGAGACATTTGTAAGTTTTGAGGAAGCCTGGGTGTCCTGCCAAGGGTGAATCATGGACTTCCTTCAAGATTTTATGCTTCAATTTGGATTCCGGCACTAAAAATATCTAATTCTTATAGTAAACGATGTCATCCACCACTTTGTGCTGATCATCCCTTGAGTTGCCATCCATTAGCTCACAGGCAAATGTGTTTTTGGAATATTCTACCAACAAATGTGCTTTCCAGTCAACTGAAATCTAGGCTAGTAAGCAAATAGTAGATTTTCTAGACAAAGCATCTACAACCACATTGTTCTTTCCTTTCACATATTCAATGTCAAAATCAAAAGCCTGAACCTTTCTTACCCATTTTTGTTTTCTCTCGTTTAAGTCCTATTGCTCTAGAAAAAATCTCAAACTATTGTGATCCGTATGAACAACAAACTTGGCACCCACCAGATACTGTCGAAACTTGGTTAGTGCATGTACGATGGCCAACATCACTTTCTCATAAATGGAATATAAGCATTTTGTTTGTGTAAGCTTCCTGCTCTCATAGGCTATGGGGGGTCTATCTTGCATTAGAACTGTGCCAATGCATTCTCCGGATGTGTCGCACTCCAAAATGAAAGTTTGAGTGAAATTAGGTAATGCAAATACGGGACAAGTGCTCATTGCTTCTTTTAGCTTATCAAAAGTGAGTTGTGCTTTTTCATTCCACTGGAAGGAACCCTTTCTTGTCAGGTTCATTAATGGGGTGTCGAGCTGAGAGAATCCTTTTACAAACCTCTGGTAATAATTGCACAGTCCAAAAAATCTTTGCAACTCTGTGAGTGATTTTGGGGGAGGCCAATCAAGGATAGCCTAAATCTTATCCTGATGAACTTGAACTCTATATTTATTGACAACATGCCCCAAGTACAATATTTTTTTCATAACAAATTCACACTTGGATCTCTTGGTGAACAAGGATTGATGCTTCATTATCCATAGGACTTCGTCCAGATGCTTCAGATGCTCTTCCCATGTCTTGCTATAAATAAGAATATCATCAAAAAATACTAGTAAGTACTTACGCAATTGTTTGTTGAAGATGCGATTCATGCATGATTGGAATGTAGCAGGTGCATTTGTTAATCCGAACGGCATGACCAGGAACTCATAATGCCCGCAGTGACAATGAAAGGCCATTTTTTCCATGTCTTCCTCCCTCATGCGGATCTGATGTTATCCGAAACAAAGATCTATTTTCGAAAAATAGATTGCATCATGTAATTCATCCAGCAACTCATCTATCCTTGGAATGGGATATCTATTCTTTATTGTTTTTTTGTTCAACGCACGGTAGTACACACACATGCACATTGTACAGTCCTTTTTGACCAATATCACTGATGATGCAAAGGGGCTAGAACTAGGATGGGTCCATCCTTTCTCCAGCAATTCCTGAATAGTCTTTTCGATCTCATCTTTGAATTTCTTGGGATGGCGGTAGGGTGTGGTTATGACCGGCTTAGCTCTAGCTTCCAACTCGATAGTATGTTCAGACCCTCAATGAGGCGGTATGCCAAGAGGAATATCAATAAAAACTTTATCTTGTTCACTCAAAATATTCTGGATATCATCATCCTAGGGAGGTGTTAGTTGCCCTTTTATAGGTTCTGCTGAGACAAAACAATGTGCAACCCAAGCAACTGTCGTCAGTAAATATGGTATCAGGATGTATGCCGTCAGTATCAGGATGTATGTCGTCGGTATCAGGATGTATGTCATCGGTATCGGCTGACAGGGTGTGTATCGGGATGTATATCGTCGGTATCGGAAAGTTTCTACGTCAGTATCAAGAAGGTTCTTACTATGTAGCTGACATGTATGTAGCCAATGGACACCTTTGGCAAGGTTCCTTGAGATGTATATATACCCCCCTTCGGGATCGTTGTAATCATCTTGTCATCTAGATGTAACGTCTTTTGGTATATTCGAATAATATAAGAAGTTCTGCTATTCTGATTCATTGTCTATATGCATTGATTTTTTTACCCAGTACGGTAAACATTTGGCGGCGTTGCCGGGGGGGGGGGGGGGGGGGAAAGCATCATACTGTCAAGGACCGTACGGCATTTTGGAGAAGCAATTAAGCACCATACGGTGTTTACTAGAACACCATACGGTAGGGAGTTAACATAAAACCTGTACATCCCTTCATATACATTAAGGCATTTGTCATTCTTCATTGAAGACATTAGTCACGTTCCTGGAGGCATATTTTCGACTATGTTTAAACAGAGAGTACCGTACAGCATCCCTAGGTGAAGCAGCGTACGATGTAGTGGATAGGAAATGCATACCATACGGCCTTGGGAGCAGCTGATACACCGTACGGCATTTTTAACAAGCACCATACAACATTTGCAATTAAAGTTAGCGTACGGCCTTTTCCAGATAACATTCCCGTACGGCGTGTTGGCAAGTTGAACACAGTAATCCAAGTCATCGTACGGCATATCACTTCCCAGCTACAAGCTTATCACCGTGCGGACTTCCAGGCGTCAGCAATATAAGGGGATACGTACGGCAAGCAAGTCATTCTGAAAGAAGAAACCATTTGTCTGGAGGCAGTAAGCACACGGCTGGAGGTAGTCAGTTGAAGTTTTTTAGTTTCTCCAGAAGTTACACATCGTACATGTAAGGCCAATAAGGAAAATACCATACGAATATCAGGCCGGCGCTAGTGAATAGGGAGGTTAAGTACGACTCTGAAGACATTGAGCAATTGTTGGGGGGCATTCTCTAAGCATTCGTTGGGAGTTGTACATCCAAGTTAAATAGTATTCACTGTATAGCTCTTCAAAAGTTGGCGTAGGTGCTAAAAATTTTACAAGGCATTTATACAATCACTGTTCGGGATTCTAAATGGGAGAGATTGTGTGTTATATAGCATATGTTGTACAATTATCAAGGACAAAAGATTGCTAAGAGAGTGTTGTGTGCTAAAATTTTGTACGAAGGCAAGGGTTGAGGTTGTAGAATCATTCCAAGTGGCCAGGCTCGAGACATATAAGGAAGGAGATCTGCAAGTAACTGCAAACTACTTCTAGAAAGGGGTACGACATTCAGAAAGAGCATTCCATATGGCATTTTTAGTGAAGGTGCAGGAAAGCCGTATAGCATACAGGAAGAAGAGTGAGAGGGCCAGCATTTGTACACAAGCCAGGAGGGAATTTTTACAGCTGTATGACCAAGTAACTGACCTAACGGTTTTATTTTCAGGAAATTTGTAAAGGCATAGTATGCAATCAGCTGGTAAGAGGGCTTGGAGAAAACAACTAGATCAGGATTCAGCCATGAACCAAGATATGTAGGCAGGACCTTCTCAGGCACAGCCGTGCGGAAAGGACAAGGGCAAGCAGAGGGCAAAAGTGCAGAATCAGCCGGATATGCAGACAATGCCACAAACTGTTGTTTTCGAAGGGTTGAATGGATGGGACTGCAGGAAATGGTGGGATGAAAATCCGAACACTCACCTGGTTAAAGCAAGCATCAGAAACGCGCAGGTGGAGTGGGCTATCTGGATGCCACTTTTCTGTATCCAAGACTTCGAGGGCGTCTTGCATCCTACGATTGAGGTTTATGACAGGCATTCCTGGAAGTGTTCAATTTCGTATTTGGGTCATGATGTCATAGTTTCATTTCGGGCAGCTAACTTTACCAGAGTGTTCGGCATTCCTGGAGTGGCACAAGGAGGGAAGAAAATTGACAATAAGCCACAAAAGATGGACAGGGAAAGAAAGTTACAACTGGTACAGTTGGTGTGTAACGATCGGGTGCAACAGTAGGCGGATACCCTTATTGGCACTTCAAAGGGAAGAGGGTTGCGGAAGTCTGACATTATAGATGGCCATTGGAAGTGCCTGATGGATATGGTAAAAAGTAGGCTTATAGGATCCAGCAAGGCGTCTGACATATCCTTTCCATTGGTCAGTATGATGAACGAGATCATGAACGGGAAGGTGTACGACTGGGCTTCTCTATTAGCTACGTGTATGGATGAGTTCATGACCCTGCAGCACAAAACATTCTATATGCCGCACTACGCCATCAAATTTTTCTGGAAGCTACGACGAGGACAATACCCCATGAGTAGCTAGAAATTAAGCCAAGTCCAGCGGTACCTGGCGAGCCTCCGGTAATGCAATGGAAGCATTTGGATTCACCTATAGGATAGAAGGGTGTCGGCCAGAAGAGGGCACGACAGGAGATGGAGAAATCGAGCAACACAGATAGTAGCCACCAAGACACATCTTGCGAGGAGGACAACTCGGAGGGTATGGAGGTGGAGTAGGATGAGGAGGAAGATGATGAGGAAGGCGAAGTAGTTTCAGCAGTCCCACTTCGCTTTCCGCGGCAGTTGATGGTTGCACCAGTAACAACTACGCCATTAGTTCCATCATTTTCAGCCCCGCATATGCACACCATGGCGGATGTTCACATCTCGGGGTTTGGACAGTTTCGGCATCCAGTGGTGATGGCCCTAGTAACTCTTAATCCTAGATCACGGCCAGCAGTAGTAGGATTAGTTCCACACTCGGTACCAGTCCAGACTTTAGTAAGCCGGAGGACAACATCACCAATAGGCATGCCTACGAGTACGCAACCTACGGGATCACAACCTCAGCCAGCGGTTCAGGAACCGACTCCCATGCCCGTAGCAAAAAGTTTGCCTCAGCCTCCTGTAGCAAAGCTGGTAGCAGAGGGAGGAGTTAGACAGGGGGCACGTAGGAGCAGGTTCGACTAGAGGTGATTGGGACAAATGCAGTAGTCACCATAACGGACACTCTGTTGGATGAGTATCAGGATGCTGATTTTAGTATTCTGGAAGCAGAACCCCAAGTGCCAATAGGGGAACGGATGAGTACAGTGAGTCAGGCGAGTGAGTACTTGAGGCGATGGCTACTTGCCCCTGTTGTCAGAGGTCCTTCCATTCAATCTCCTATGAGAGAGCACACGTAGGTGGAAGCCATTTGGTCAAGCAGCGAGGTAGTCGAGGTACCGACATCACTAGGGGTGGAGGATCAAAGTCCAACAACAGCAGCAGAGAAAGTAGATGAATGGGTACAGGTGTCGGACCCTCTACCCGTGGTGGAGGAGAAGGATAAGGATGTTCATTCTCGCCTTGTTGTCATCACAAAGCAGAGCAAGTTCCTGGCAGAGTTGGTGCTTATAGAGAGAAGACGGGCAGAGGCTGGGAAGGAAGCTCGAGAGACAACTGCGAAGGCTCGAGAGGAGATGGTCGACCGACTTGCCACCCAGCAGAGTGCGTGGGAAGCAGAGTGGTCAGCATTGTTAGCACAGCCTGAGGAAAGTGCACGAGGGAAGCAGCAGGTGGAACAGCAGCGGAGCAGCAGTTGGTAGAAGCTCTTCAATAGAAGGACTCAGCGAAGAAGGCTCATGATCAGAAAGAAGTTGAGTGTTAGGAGGTTGCATTGATGCTAAAGGAAGTAGTGGAAGAGAACTCTCAGATCAGAGTTGATTTGAAGGTCTGGACAAATCAAGTGTATCAGCTTCGATGTAGTCGGTCTTTACAATCAGAGACACAACCTTCTAGTTCATGATGTATAAGCCCATGTTGTTTTTGTTGTTTTATGAATAATGTAGTTAGTTATTGAGTTTTGTTGTGTTGTCATCCGGAGATGACTTTTCTTTTTGGGGGGGATGATGTCATCAGTAAATATGGTATCAGGATGTATGCCGTCAGTATTAGGATGTATGTTATCGATATCGGGATGGATGTCGTCGGTATCGGTCGACAAGGTGTGTATCGGGATGTATGCCGCCGGTATCGAGAAGGTTCTATGTTAGTATCTGGAAGGTTCTTACTATGTAGCCGACGGACACCTTCGGGAAGGTTCCTCGAGATGTATATATACCCCCCTTCGGGATCGTTGTAATCATCTTGTCATCTGGATGTAACATCTTTTGGCATATGCGAATAATATAAGAAGTTCTGCTATTCTGATTCATTGTCTATATGCATTGATTTCTTTACCCAGTACAGTAAACAACAACGTCATCACACCTAAAAATTGCCTCCATCCGATGTACAAAAACTTTTTTGGGACCTTCATTTGCCATTCTGCGGAGAACAACCTTCTTTCCATCGACAACAAAAGTGAAGTTCATCCGTTTGAAGGTCTGAGTGTATTCATCAAGTGTCTCCATCCACTATATGCCTAGAATAACCTCCATATCATCAAGGTCCACTATGAAGAAATCCTTGGTCACCGTGTGATTCGCGATTGTGATACTTAGTTGTGGAACAAGGTGTGTGCAGGGCAGGAGAGTCCCTCTGGCAACCTTGACCTAAAATCCTGCATGCATTTCTATAGGTAGACCTCTTCGTTTCACCAGAGAGGAGTTTATGAAGTTTAGAGTAGCTCCGTTATTGAGCATCACCATAACCCTTTGTCCTTGAAGGGTTCCCCATACACGAAACATTGTGCACCTCGGGCTACCGGTAAGGGCAATAGTTTCTCCGCATCATACCAATGCTGCAATTCTTTCCGTACGATTCAAAGTAAGCATTTTGGTGTCCTTGTGGGGTTGGTTGTCTTCAATGGGTATATCTTCCTGTTTGTCCTCATTATCGGACACGACCTCAATGTAGTGGATCTTTCCCTCCCAAGGCATTTGTGTCCAAGTTCCCATGGTCCTTTGCAACTGAAACATAGTTTCTTCCTTCGGAACTCTTGTCTAGTAGCTTTGTCCAATGACGGCTTCCTTTGTGGAGGTTTACTATCTTTGTCTCTTGGAAACATCGGTGCTCTGGAATGAGTAACCCCGAGAGGATGATGCTGATGATGATGCCATACTCCGTGCTTTCTTAATGGCCTTCGATAGGGTGGCAGGATTTAAACCCTTTACCCAACCCTTTAGTGGATCTGTTAGTCTGTCCATGAAGAGCACTATTCGTCGTCTTTCAGAAATGTCCGTGACCAAAACAGAGAGTTTCTAAAATTCCACAATGTACTGGTCAACCAACCCAGTTTGCCTTAGCTGTTCCAAATCTTTGAAATTGAGTTCTGGATCTTTGCAATCAAATTGATCTATCAATCTCTTAGTGAATTCCGCATAGGTATTTATTTGATCATGCCCCAATGTGATGGTGTCGTGATGCCACCATTCATGCACAACTCCTTCCAAGTGTAATGCCACAAATTTAATTGCTTCTTCTTCTGGCATAGGATTCAGCTAGAAGTAAGTATCGACTTTCATTACCCATGCTTGTGCAGATATGGATCTGGATTCATCAAATGGAGACAAATTTACTTTACTCAACTTTCTACTAGATCATCCTTAAAATATCCTTGGTTTCTACCTCTGGAATCTCATTCTCAGATCTGCGTAGTCTTTGTAAGATATTATCTTCCTCAAAATTCGCATTCTTCCAGTCCTCTCTCAGTTGTTCTTGAACCTCCTCAAAAGTTGCTTGCTTCCATCCCTGTGGTGCCTCCATCCATGGGGGAAAAGACGGCATGGAAGGTCTTGAACGTACAGGATGAGGGTTTGCTTACCCGACGCAAAGTCTGTGTTGTGACTATTCTGTTCACCAAATACTTTATTATCTACCAATTTCTTGAGAGTTTCTTCCATGAGTCACTAAGTATCATTGATCTGTGCTTGATTCTTTGCAAGTTCTCTTAGTAGCGCCATGAGTTCGGTCGTTGTGGGTTCCAATTCTACCACCATTCTATCAATCGAATGGGTTCTCTTTCTCTTCTGGCTATAAACACTCATTTACTGTTCACAGGCTGGTAGGATCAAAGCTTCGATACCATTGTGATGATCCTATTCCCTATGGTTTCTTCGGAAATGATCTTTCTCTGTCAGATACTAAAAATGTCACTCAAGAGGAGCTGCTATGGAGGCCGTACAATATACTAGAGCAATACAGCTAGGTGGAGATGTGGTACGGTACAAGTCGTATTGTGGGAGGATGAGCAATTATACCATACAGAAGGGTGTTGAGCAGGCTGTACGATGGAATGGAGAAATGTACAATGGGCAGCAAAGACAATGGTTGTACAATAGGAAGTCTATACGGTGTCAAGTAGTAGGCACACTAGATGGCCATATAGAGTGGTGATGGGCAAGTGTACGGTGATGTTACTAAACCACAGTGACAAATGGTGTGCAGACAGAAAGGGAATGCTACGTCTTGTAACAAAAACACTTATAGATCCAAATTTATAACCCAAACAAGAATGAAGATTGAACACATAATCCTCCAATTAATATTTGCCAAAAGATGGTGCTTCGATTTGCAGATCCGAGCGAAGTATTACAGGCGACGGAATAGGGTGAGGGTTGAATCTCACTGAAACTGAAAAGACCAAATAGGGAAGATCTTTTACTTCTGAAATGGCGAACAATAGAGAATCCCAATAGGAATTCACAATACAGAGAAAATAATCCAAATTGCATAGAAAATAATCCAAATTGCATACCTAATGACTACCTACAAGTCGTGCATAAATACCCATCAAGAAAACTATCCGAGGGTGTACAAAGATAGCTGACGGCAACACAAACTAGAGAAACAAAATAAAAATGGGTCCAAGATATATTAAATCAAGTCTGCCCAATTCCAATAGCTTAATTAAAAATTATTTTGTAACAGGAACATTACAAAACTCATCAATGGAAAGACCTCCATCATGTTGCCCATCTGTCACTAGAGGGCTCCAACCATAGATAGCCAACATCTATTAGGCAATATCAGTGTTCTCTAATGTTGTAGCAATTATGTTATTGCTAACCTTTAGCCACCCAATCAAATGATAAGAAACTTGTAACCATTGACTCCTGCACATGTCCTCTAACCCAAACTCAACACTATGATAGGAAGTTGTATCCTTATTGCTCACCATTATAATCATTAACATCATGTGCGCTAACAACCTTGCAAATGTCCATCAACAAGGTAGTGCTACTAGGTACCTCTACCAATACCCCTTCAAAAGAAATGGAAGCCACTGCAGTATCAAACTCCTTGCATGTTTTGCCTTCCCCCTCATCAGTAAGTCCTTGTAAATTCTAATCCTGGAACCTATCATCATCCAATAACCGCTCTAAGTTGTCACCCAATGTTTGATATGATATATCAAACTCGGTGTAGCGTGAATCATCAACACGTGAAACATCAAAGGTCCTCATATCACTAGTATGAACACCATCCAACCAAGAATCCTTTGTTATAGCCTTTTGCTACATACATGACTCAATGTTGTCAAGTAGATCAGCATAACTAGGGCATAAATCTACATCACCTAACTCCTCTGTAATAGTCAAATCATGAGTGCAATAGGTGGGTCGTTGTATGCCCTCATCTGTCCCACCTGAGAAGACTTTTGTCTCTTGCACTGGCTTAACACTATAACTGTCCTAAAAATCAGAAATGTATGTGCTCATATCCTCAATGTAGTCATCAAAATCAACACCCTTAGAGAATCTAAACTAATAGTGGTAGCAATTGCATCTTCCACACTTGCACTATCTGCAACATCATCAACATACTCAAGTAAGGGATTGTTATCTTGAAAAGAAGACCCCGTATTAACCATATCCCTACTAGTACCAATTGATGTAAGACTACCATCAAAGGTAGTTAGCATATCTTCAGCACTTCTCGAAGCACTAACTTTGGAATCATCAAACTGCTAGAACTCAATCTTGTTGTCCTCTAATGAAACAAACACCTCCACATGTCCTTGTATAGAATCTCCAAAATCATAACTGCAAATAGGACTAGTAGCTACCCTACTAAGCACTAGGATCGTCTTCACCATGATCACCAGCTGCTGAAAACTCATGGTGAAGACTTTTGGACGTCTCACTTGTGAAAAACTCTTGTTTATCTTACTGAGTTTTTGGTAAAGACCTTTTAAAAATAGAAGCCATATATCTAGCTGCCCTGTTAATTGTCACCATATCTAAAAGCCCAACTTCCATCATTATCTGATTTTGTATAAGCCTTTCCATACTTTTGATTAGGGCATTTGTTTTCTTCCTAAGATTACCTTTGTTATTCAACTTATTTCCATATTTATTAGATTTTTTGTATCTGCTCATAATTGAAATAAGTGCAAGAGTGTTGGTCACTCAAATAACAATAGCAGAACCAAGATAATAAATTTTTCCCTACCGCACAAGATGGTAGGAAACTGCTCTAATACCACTGTAAGAATTCCTGTTGGTTCTAACTTTGACAGACACCAATTTTCTTTACTATTCAGATGTTTGACATTTCATCAGACACTTTGTGTGCAAGCTTTATCTCACTGTACTTTATTTTCAGATTGTTTTCTTTAATTTTGTAGGATGTAAATAAATATATTGAATGCTTCTAATAATGCAAACTTGTTATAGAAATGATATACTAGCTGTTTCAGACCTTTGACAAACATATACATGATTGAAATTGATTATTACAGCTAATAGACACTAAGACAAACACTTACCATGCATCTCAATGAGTACCTACAACCACTAGGCATTTCTACAAACAGTTATAGTGCAATCTTGTAACCATTTACATTGACAATACAAAGCAAGTATAGAAGTAAAGACTTGCAATTTATTACAAATAATTCTCTTGGACAAACCAAATTAACATGTAACCTAAGTATGAATGGTGTTCAAGTATGTGACAGCAAATCTAACGAACTACCAATGCCAACTCAATGAAATTCATGCCCACTCAATGTGCAGTAGTCTAGATGCTAAGATTTCTTGGTAGATTGCTATATCACCTCCAAACAGGTCAAAATGCAACTGGTATAAATGTAAATGTTGCTTCCTAATGTTCATAGCTTGTGCTAGGAAACTGGCTGCTTATGATGTCTATGCATTTGTAGGTTGAAGCACCAATATGTAGCAGCAGATCGCCTGAGTGCAGGCTTGTAGATACCCAAATACAACAGACAATCGACCTCCAAAAAATGCAGTATGCAATAGACTTTGAAGGCAAATGAGACACCAAGAAACCCTGGTCGACTTGCAGCAAATAATGGACAATTTTGATATACAACACCAAAATTAAATCAGAATAATTAGAATCAACTCAGAGATATTCAGAGCAAAATTCACCACAATCTTTCAGTGATTCAAAGTGCAAATAGAGAGAAACCGGTTCTCACAAACCCTTCAACAAATTCACAATGTATAATACAAAATGTAACTTGGCTTCTTCCTCACACTTTTCATTAAATATCCTTCGTCAATATGCTTTTCAATTAAAAGCTCTCATCTAATAATTTTAAATAAATAACTCCCAAGCTCATAGCTTCTTGAAGACACTTTTCACTTAAAAGGTCTCTTCAAAACACTATCAAATTAAAGCACTTAAATTAAAATAGTTTTAATAAACAACTTATAATATAAATCTCCATTAATTTACCCAATCAATCACTTAAGATGCCAATCACCAGGGGTCGTAACTACACTACTAAAAATAGTAACTGACCTAGAATTGACTTACTATAAATAGCAAGTCACTCATGAAAGATTCTCAAAGCACACAATTAGCTCATGAGGGTCACAATGATAAAGCTGACTTCGCCAAGCTATAGGAAGCTGCTAAAATGTGGACATTGTATGAGAAAATAAATTATTATTTCCTAAGTTTGGTTTATAATGGTATAATAAAAAAAAAATGATATTATATTCACTTTATAATAATATAATTAAAAAAAACAGAAAGCAAGGAAAGAATGCAGATGGGAACCGCCTCCAATAGGATGGACAAAACTAAACTTTGATGGAGCTTCAAGAGGAAACCCGGGGAAAGCAGGCATAGGTTGTATTATTCATTCTAATTCTAGAAACTAGATTATTAAAAGAGCTAAACCATTGGGCATCTCAACAAACAATATAGCAGAATTAAAAGCTCTTCGGAAAGGGCTTTGCCTGAGTTTACAATTGGGCATAAAGAGATTAATTGTTGAAGGGGATTCCCAAAATGTTGTAAGAAAAAGGAAGACTCCAAATTGGATTGTGAATTCAAAGCTTGAGAATGTACTAGATCTTATAGATAAGTTTGAGGAAACAAGGCTACTACATATATATAGAGAAGGAAATACAGAAGCAGACCTTCTAGCAAATAGGGGAGTGAAATGAGAGGATATTATTCTTAGAGCAGCTGAGAATCTTCAATGATTTGGGCTTTTTATCCTTAATTGATTCCTTAGCCTATCAATTTGGTAGTTACTAGCATTCTCCTTTGATTTTACCATCCTTTAGTTAAACTTTCCATAAAACCTTATCTTTCAATCTCCAACTAAGTAAAAGTATCCTTTATAAATCTATTTATCATTTGAAATTCAGGATTATTAGTGAAACTAAAACATAATGAATGCTTTTTAATAGTTAGTAATTATAATTTATACTCATCATGAGCTTCCTTAGCTTATGTAATTTTTCATCATTTTATAACTTTCTGGGTCTTTTGTGAAGGTCTAGTCCTCTATAATTGGAGTCTATTTATTTCCTCCTTTTCTTCATTCCTATCACTCTCGTTTGTCCCTTCTGCTAGGTGTTTTTCTTGGTGATTCGTGATCTATCATGGAGTCTACTATCTCCTTGTTTCATGCTATGGAGGTCCACACTATGGGCTTTAGGGGTGCTATCAAACTAGAGAGATGGAATTGGATTTTGAATTTGGTTGATGATATGACTAGGGTAGCTGTAAGCAAGGTACTAGGTGAGAATGCTTTTAATTACGATTATACCTGGCGCACCAATAGCTCTGTTATAGGTTCTTTCATAGCATGTCTAGTTAGGGCCAATGTTGGCCAGTGGGAGATAATCCGTTTATGCCATAATGTCTTTGATTCCATCTAGTTAGAGAGTCTAGAGCATGCGGTGCTCACTATTAATTAGCACATGAAAATTCCACTTGCAGAAATTTATATGTCAAACCCTCCGGGCAGCTTGGGGCAAGCTAATGTTCCTAGATGCCCAATTATATATATTAGAGATAACATTCAGTTTTACAAGGAACGACCTAAGATGGAGACCAGTATCAGCTTTCTGCTTCAGTGGAGGGGGATTGTGTAAGACCAGAAAAAGGACTGGCTTCTACAATATCTGCATATATTCAATGCCTACATTGAACCAGGTGTGGAATTCGATGACCTAGACAAATTGGACTTTTCGCTTCCAAATTTGTATAAATTGAGCAAGGAAAAAATGGCTTATGTCTTAGCCTCGAGTTCCATGGTGGCAGATTTGGAGGAAGCGGCTGATCTTATCATGATATATTGGAAGGAAGAGGAGGATTCTTAATTTTGTGACCCTATATCCTTCTTTTTGCATCCTCGTTTTGTTTGGTGGGTTCCTTTGTCTTGTTTTGTTGGGATCCTCAGCTAGGTTTTGGCTTCCTTTTTTCTTTCGGTCGTTTTGTCTGTTTCCTTCATTTTTGCTTAGTTTTCCTCTATTCATATTAGGTTTCTCTAGCTTTATTTATTCCTAGGTTCAGTGGGTATGGGTCTCCAATACTTTCTTTACCGGATTATAAGGATTGTAAGCAGAAAATATTGTAAGGATATATTTCTATTTTGAGGGGTCTCACTCATTATCCTGTTAATATATTTTGTCCAAATCTCTATAAATCTATCATGATCAGTGATTATGGATTACCTGTACATAATCAAACTATCAATATATAGATATTTTCTAGATATGGTGCGATTCTTATATCTTTTTGTAGTGTTTTGTTATCTGATCAATTCGGTTTAAATTTATCTGGCATGTTTTTCACAGATATAGTATCTGTTAAATGTCACACATTAGTTTGGTTTGGACTAAAAAATACTGAAGGATAATCTTCAAATCATGGATACTATTCTCTTTTTGTTGCTAAACCTAAGGAAAACTGTTAAAATGACTAAGGGAGGTACTCTTTTTTCCTTTTTCAAGATGATTGGTAAATTGAAGCATTTGAAAACTCAGCTCTTGGATCTTAACAGATTTTTATCACTAGTCCTAATTAAGGTTATAAAACAAGTAGGTAATCATACCGGGAGACTATTTAGGGATAAATACTCTGACTCGATCACAGAGGGCATAATTATCAAGGTTGATTAATTAAGACTTTCGTCATGGAAGATCTAGCCCTTAATTCATTAAGTTTTCAGAATCTAATCTAAGGAGGTTAAAGTGACATTCAATGTGTCCTCCTGCTCAGACTATCCTCTCTGCTTCCTTCCATCTAGAGCTCAGTCTTCTAGTAGTGTTGTGGAAATAGGGCAAATTAGCTTTGGAGATTACTCCTTGAATCAGGATCAATAGACTTTGTTCATCTCCTTGTTTTTTTAAATCATTTTTCCATCTAAGAATATACAAATCAGTCTATTAAGTTGATGGTGTAACTTTAAGCCTTATTTAGAAGCGTATGGTGAGATTTATCCATTGTCCAAAGTAGATTTTAAAGTAATTTTAGAACTCTTATGGAAAATAAACTTATAAATTGGTAAATGGTAAATCATTTTAAATTTAAGAAAACCCTCCTTAATTTTAAGATTCTAAAATAATAAAACCATTTTAGAGGTATGTATTTTAAACATTCGACCACTATGTAGATTGTGCCTATCCACATTTGTCTCTTATTCATGTGTCATAACTCTAATCAAAAGATGATTGAGAACAACATTTGATCAAATATTTTGGTTATTCAAATATCAATTATTTCTTAAGAGATAATGGAATACATAATGGATTTTGAGGACTAATGTTTAAAGATGAGTATGAAGTGTTTTTACGTTGCAGAGAACCAAAATGGAACTTCATATCAAGAATGTCAAACTTGTAATCGATATGGAAAGAGGCTTCAAACATGACTTCATTTCGTAAACACAAAGTGCAGGAATGCCTTATCAAGAATATTTCTAATCTTATAATCAAAATAGCAAAGGAAAGAATGTTTTTCGAATATCCCCACTATATTGAAGACACATGTATTTAATAGCAAACAAAATAGTGATTATATAGTATGGAATGAAGTATAAAATGGTTATGCAGCAAAGAAGGGTTTGTCCTTCATAAAGATTTGAAACTGAGGTATGCCCCTTTTATATATGTATTTCGTATAGGACTTAGGTCCCGGGCAAGACTGGAGGTTTTCTTCTCCGTTCTTTCCTACCAGTGCCCATTTGAACAGAGATACATGCAATTTTACCTATTTTATTAATATAATTTATAAGGCTTTGGTCATTTACCGATCAAAAATAATAATAATAATATAATAAAAAGGTGATATTAGAATTACCTTGCAATAAAGCAAACAAGTAATAAAATAAATTTAATTATTAATAAAAAGGCAAAATGTAACCCTAATTCAAAATTAGGGTTGGGGTTGAAAATAAAATTGAATAAAAAGAGGAGCTCAGATCATTTTGACATACATAGGTTTATTTGCAGATTTGAGGAGAGCTCTAGTGGTAGAGTTTTCAACAAATTAGAGGTTGAAGAAAGAAAATCCTTGAGTTCTATCAGGTTTGGATGATACCCCAGCCTGCAGGAAAGAAGGAATTCATTGTCCATTCAGCTTATAGAAGCAATCAGTGCTCTAATTATTTTTATTAATTAATTTTAGAGAGATAGAAATCAAAATTTCCTCACAGACTATTCTGATCAGACCTTGGGAACAAATCTCCCTTGGGAATCCGAGATTGGACAAACACTAGTCTTATTACAATACATTTTCATCGTAGCATTCAATGGCATGTTGAGTACAAGTTGATGGGAGGCTATTTTCAGTGGTTAGAGGTTGTTATAGACATATTTTGGGGGTATACAACATATCTGGGCGCATTATCATTCATATGTTAATATTGTTGAGGGCAGACCACACACAAATCAGACCAAATCCATAATTTGTGTTAAATTGCGGAAGGGTTTTCATGTGACATCAGCAGATCCGAAGCTACCATCAGTCAATTCAACATATAATCCTTGTTTAACCCCAGCCGTACCATCTTCTATGCTCTTAGTAGCAACACTTTGCTTGGCAATAGGGTTTAGAGGTTATCAAAGGTGCTGATCAGATTGTCTACAATCTGAAATTCCATGGTCAGACTTCTAGACCATATCTTTGCTGAAAGAAATTCCTGTAGCAGCAGTTTCTTATTTGGTGTGAGGACCCTTTGAGATAAACCGAGTGCAGATCAGATTTTATATAGCCTGAACCCTCTGGATCAGACCTCATAATTGAGTTGTATGCTGAAGGTTTAATATGTAATTGGTACGCAATCAATATATAGTCACAACTTCATTCTTTCTCTCTTATTTCTATTGTCATCACAAGGAGTTTAAACATCAAGATTTGTTTCTCATATTTAATTTGCATGCCAACTGTTAATATTAATGTCTACCTGTTGCAGGTGCATATTTACATTGTGTGGGTCGTCTATTTTCATTCAAAAGACTCAAAGATTTTCATATGCATTCTGGTTCTTTGCCTAGACATATTAGTATACCATTTGAAAGCATTTAAATCACATTTGAGATCATTTCAAACAATCATTATCAGACTGAAATATTGAAACAACAAGTAAAGAGGTATGCATTAAGTGTTAAGTGTTTGACGAAATTCCTTGAGCCTCTAATCAGCATTTTGAGGTCAGAATTGGAAAGGAATCTTTCAGCAAATCAGTGATTTTTTCATTAGAGCTAGTAGTATTTTAATTGGTTGTGTTTTTTAATACATTTTGAAGCTTTTAATTTTTTAGGATGATTGAGATTCCTGAAAATTAGCACTATGTTTTTAATATGTTTTATCATGAAATTTTGGTGCAAAGGACAATAGAACCTGGCGGATACACAAACAAGTACTTCACGAACATAACTATAGGTCCGAGTGGCTTAAGGGCAATGCATGATAGGTACCATAAAAATAAGATTTTTTCAGTTAATGATGAAAACTAATAATTACCTCATTGCCATTGATATTCTAGGGATTTATTGTTGTGGAGACAAATTTCAAGATTTATGGATACTCAACTTCAAAGTTACATTATCAAATTTTAAATTACTTTGCAAGGTATCATCTTCCTTCCATTTACAATACTCTATAAGTAATTCTACCTTCATTTTTCCTTCCATTTCCATTAGAGTAAGATATGTTAAAGTTAACCATTTATATTTGTAAGGAAAGTTGATTCATAATAAGGTACAAAGCATGATGAACAAAACCATATTTGAAGAGTTACCAAAGGTATGGAAATTTACAATTGCACATTTGGATAGAAAGTACCCTGATACATAAGCTTGTGTAAAAATCTAATTATAGTGATGAAATAACTTTTCTGTAGTTAATTCTAGTCATTAAATACCACATTGCTTTCAATAAATATGCATGATTTATTCAGTTGTTTTCTGAAAACTTCATGCACATGCATATGTTTCTGTATAACATATGTTTATGAATGCTTGAACCTAAATCTAACATGTTAGCTCATATGGTCCCCAGTGAACTAATTAGACTTGCAAAGGGGCCCTATTTTAGGGACACACTTGTGCAATACCTTTACTTTCAAAGGATCTATTTCAATATTAGCATGTTTCGCACACATATTGATTAGATGGATAACTTAGATTATAATTCTTGAGCATCAGACTTATTTGGATTTTGGTAGAGCGTTACGGTCATTGATCAACTTTTCTTTTGCTTGTCATTGAGATTCCTATTTGGAATTCATTTGGAGATTATAGTTTCAAAGGTGAGATATCTTCCCCAGCCTTCTATTTCTCCAATCAGATGCAATCTCTTTATGACCTAATTGGACTAATAGATTCAACTTATCCCTTCATTGTAGATCGACAATAACTTTCACGTGTGGAGATCATCTATAGCATCAAGGATATTAGATCAGTGAATTCGTGCTTGGGAATTAATAACATTAGTCATTGCTCTTGGATCAAATTGCATCCTTGTTCTTTGGCGACTTCATCTTATGTTTGATTTATCAATGAACTCCTAATTGCCAACTTAGCTTTCTGTATAGACCAGGCACCATCAGCAATATGTAACTCCAAGGCATCATCATTCTTGACAATCATTGTTAGAGTTTGGCATAATCCTATAACCAAGGGGGGAGGTGATATAGATATATCATAAGCATTTACAATATACATCGCTAACTTATGTTTGAGATCATGAGATTCAATAGGAGATAATGGGCCAGGCTAGTTACAGACATTGTAGACTTCTCAAAGATCATTATTTATACTTGACAACCATGATTTGGCAATACTCATATCATCGCAACACATCAAAACTTTCATCATTATTTATGTGTTGATTCATATCACATTATTATAAGAAGTCACATTAACCATGAGTGCACTCATTGGATACCTACAGTGATACATAGCATATTGAGAAAGAGATCCAGCAACTTTGAATCAATTCAACAATCCCATATTGACTAATCATGCTTTGCGACTCCCAACCCAAAGCCATCATTAGTAGACACAGTATGAGGTGCTTGAGCATTGACTTGGTTGTAATCATCACTTCAAACAAGATTGGCTTGATGCAGCATTTTCATAGAATTCAACTCTCAAGGAATACATTTATAAGAGGATGAGGTATCTACCCTACAAAAGTAATAGGAAGCTCAGTGATTTGAAGTGGAAGATCGGTAAGCCCAACCTACCCTATTTCAATGGACCTGGAAAATCAATGGAAGAAGATGCACTTTGATGTCCACCACCTTTTGTCGCACGAGAATTATTGCTACTCGAGGGTCTTGTTGCAGTACTTTCTATCCTCTTTTCCCTTACCCATTCTTCTATACTTATAATGATATGTATTTCATTCATGTAGCTCTCTAACTTCATCGCCATACTAGTCTATGGTGGTAGGGATAACAGCTGAATTTTATCAAAACAGATTTGATCTATCACATCTGAGTGATCATCTTCAATTTCACTTAAGAATTTCACAATTTGTTCCACACTGAGTGACATCCAATCTTTTTTTCTTCAAATTCATCCTAATCTTCCCAAAAGTCTTCAATTGATGGAAAATGATAGTAATCAAGACCCGAGTCCAAATTGTTCTTAACAAAATTCTTACAATTGCATGGATATCTCATTGTACCAATATACGAATTGATCTTGACCAAGGGTCTTTCAATATCCTGAGCATCTAAGAATGATTTGCAGCTATAGTGACTCAGGCCGATGGGGATATCGATGTCACCTTTCCTTTTATTCTTGCACTTTTTATGAACTATTGCAAGCTTTCTGCATACCTCAATGAGTTTATCTTCGAGATACTTTGGTAACTTAAGAGGGTACCCATTAAGCCCACCAACCCACAAGTAGGTAGACCTTTGGAACTGAATGAAATAACCTCCATACTGTTTAATGAGAGCTGCAGCCTCTGGTGAAATCCTGAGCCCAATATTTCCTTAGAGTGCCCTCTTTGGTAACATTTTGAACGCATCATTCCCTCTCAAGAAATGTTTGTAACTCACTTCTAATTGTATCTGAGGGTAGAAGTTATTTGAGTGGTATTGGTGTAATTCCTGTCGTTGTTTAATCTAGGCCATGATCTCATAGTGGCAATTGCATACATAAGGAAAGAGGTTATGTAGAAATAGTATTTTTTCTTGAACTGCACTATTTGATCATGAAAATTTTCGCTAATGATACTTTCCCAATAAATAAATTGACTCTCTACATATGACTGATATAGAAGTACATCCATGGTTCAAATTTGCTAGACTCACTGCTCCCCATTACTCTATGTGCTAATACAATCATGTTTGATATCTCTTCTGTGAATTAGTTTGGGCAGATGGGGCTTTCTGTTCTTTGGGTTTTGTAACCAGTGCCCCATAACATTTTTAAGACATTTATCTTTATTCTCAAGGAAATGTTGTTGAGCCTTCTCTCAGTTTATGTGCACTAATTGATCTTCAACTGGCAATCTGAAAATGATGATGAATAAGACCCCATCAAACTTAGCAATCAGCTTGTCATTAATTGTGCTCACATCACTAGTTTTTAGATTGTAGCATTTTATACATTCAAGAACCTATTCTGCACATTGTACTGATATGGAAATCCTGCTGCATGAACTAAACCACTCTCTAGGATCATCTCTGACAATGAAGACCTCTTTCCCTCATCCATACTATCCCAGAAACTTTTCAGACTTAAATGCCCCATTTTTCCTTTCTTTGTATCAGAAATTTGAGGAAGGATACTTCCAAGTACTGACATAAACTTGTATCCTTGCTACTTGTATTTCATCTTGACCGAATACTCCTTCTGAGATGGTGTCTATGATATTGTATGATTTTTACTTTAATGAATATTATCAAACACATCCCCCACAATGCCAAATGCCAATGTTCGAAGATCTCTATGGGATACAGGAATTATGTTGTCAGTAGATCTCTGCATTTCATCAATTCAAAAACTTCTGAATCGCATATTTATATCTTCAAATCTACACTTTACTTTGTGTTCCTGACAGTGAAAGTATCTCTGCAACAATTTGGGGTTTTAACTTCAGGCAATTTGTTAAACAGTTTGCATGCAGTATCCCCAAGACCATTGTCCATGTTGAATTGGCTCTTTTTACTTACCAATTGCATCTTATTGAAAGTCATATTCACTGCATCCATGAGATCTCTTATCTAACACATGATGAATCTGCTACTTGCACTTGTTATTATATTGTAAAGATTCTTCACTTTTACAAGTGTCCTTTGATGATGAGGAATTTTGTCAAACACATCATAGACATCTATAACAGGTGAAGGATGGATTTAGAAGTGTGAAATGCCTTTTTGTGGCTATTCTGCAATCAATAATATCCCAATATTCCTTTGAAATGGTGAATTAAACAGCTTGTAACCGTTGACTTTGACTTAACATTTTTGACATGTATGCCTGTGGTGCATGATGGCCTTTGGGAGAAATAATGTCAAACCCGCATGTATGTTCTTGTTCATGCACAGACCATATTGTTTTTATATTGAGAATTAGAAATTGATATTTTGATCCAAGATTGTCCGCCACTATTTCACTATGCAAGCCAAAAGCCGCTTTCCCCTTATTGGTCACTTACATTTGGTGGGATGCATTTAAAAACAGACCATTCTTCTAGTCTTCATGTAGGATATATGGACACTCATAAATGTTTTTTAACCTACTTTAAATATTTAAAAAACATGAATGCATATTATCACAAATGTACCAAACTTAAGCAAATCTTTTAGTCATTAACTCCCACTGTCTGCAAAATACATTCTTGCTAGAGGTGTCCAAATCATTTTCAATGAAATTCACACAAACACTATGCTTTGAAATGTTTAATTAAAGAGCTTAAAGGCAATGCAGACTTCCATATTTTCCACTAAGAGCTTCACACCCCCGAGCAATTGCAATAACATCTTCGACGTATGCAGAGATAATGGCAATAGAGTTTATGAAAATGTCAATTATGTGATCGAGAATTCAGCATCATGGGTGTCTCATGTAGGCTTCTTTCATGGGTTGATATAACTGAATAATTAAATGTTTTTCTCCCACCTATAAACTACATTGACCTTTTAACATTGATAACTTACCTTTTATTTTGTATTCAGTTGTTAGAACTAGTAACTCAGTTATGAGTTATGCATTGTAATTGCAAAATTCACATCTTTGTGATCTTCTTTACCACTATTTACCTGTGCCTTTACTTTTCACTGCTCAACTTCCAACTTACACTTTAGAATCTCACAAATTTTTTCTCCTTTTTGTTTAGACGGCTCCCTTTGCAATGGTAATTTCCTTTGACTTTTTGAACTCAACTTTTTCAACATATTGCCTTTCATTGTCAAAGTCACTTTACATTGGTATTTTTAAAACTCATAGCCAAATTGTGAGTTGTGAACTTGAGAAATGATTTAATTTAAAATTTAAAATTAATTTATTATTATTATTATTTTTAAAATTAATAATTCCTTGTTGATTTGTGATTTATCGCCAAATTTGACCAGGTAACAAAGGGGTAAGGTAGTTGCAGTGCATTTCGATTTTGTAATTAAAATATAAGGGAGATGACATGAAAATGAACTATTTGACATGAAGTGATACCAGAGGCAAGTTTTCAAATAAATTGCTTGCCATTATCTTCTAATTAAAACATGATAGGATTATTCGAGAAGAGTCTCGGAATCGGAAATTTCAAAATTGGCGATTTAAAACTTGGACAATAGAGCATAGACATCAAATGCTTGCAGGCAAGCATTTTTGGAGGGGAGACTGTGATATCCCTCAACTCTAATAAAAAATAAAAATGTAAATAACAAAGGAATGGAATAAAAACATACCTTGTCATGTATATATAGCACCTGCATAGTAGTTAGCACATCATTACATTTGCATCATAGGAATAGATTCTTAATACACTTATTCATTATGCATCCTCATATACACGAGCATCAATACATGCACCCATACACCCATGCATCTGCATACCTATATGTAGGTATACCTGCATGGATGCACATGTCCACATATATACACATGCATATACGTAGACATGCACACATGCTCAACCATATAAATGTATACATGCATATGCATACATATATACATGAGTATCTACATACATGCATCCATGCTCATCTACTTGATTGTATCATACTTCAACATACCATGTTTGATGTGTGTGTGTGTGTGATGGCATCCATATGGCACTATTGGTATACATACATGCTACAATGATTCTCTGTTCATTATAATGTGTATGGATATATCCATACAAGAAAATGCTCTATAATATTCAGAGATGGAATTGTTAATCCATAATCGGGCGTCACTACTGATTTATGGATACAAGAGTAAGTCATGATTATCATGATTATTCATAATAATCATTGTTATTATTATGAGTGATAAAAGTGTATAGCATTGGTGATTATCAACACTTGATCATTTAGCATTTCATGCAATTAGTATTGTATTGCAATATGCTATTGGTTTATAATAACCGATTATGTTGTTAATTTATCATAACAAAAGATGACTATATGGTGCAATGTTTCATGTGCCCATTCATAGACATATTTATATTCCATGCCAATCGGCTATGAAAATGTCAATTTGAGGATAAAATAACAATTTATTCCCTTTGTGGATTTATCACTCCATTGGTTCCTAATGCAAACTCTATAAACAGAGTGCAAGCATCATATAAATTATATCAGACAGAGCACCATATCGAGCATATATTTATATTCATATCAGAGATGGATCAAGGAATTGCAGATTGCATATACAAAAAGATCATATTAGAGACGGAATATTGCCAGTGATCATCACTTTTGAACTACAACATATTTTAGAAAGTTCATTAGAGGTGGCTAGCAGGAAATGTGCATGAACCATATCAATATAACAGAGATGGCTATAGTATCATATTAAGGTTTGAACTATCATTGGAGACATATTTTGTAATTTGTATTCCTTTGGCATTGGAATAATCATTTTAAATACATATACACTATTCTTCTCCACTTGCAGTCATTACATTTTCCATTATCTACATCATAGTACATTGCATACATTAATAATTGACATTGCATAAACATCTCATACTATTGCATATTTTATCACATTCACTAATTCCATTAATTCATTAGAGCATTTGGAATTACCATTCGTATCTTTAACATTATTTCACTATTTTGATCAAGTAAAAACAGGTTTTGAAAGGACCCGAAACCTTGTACAAAGGGATAGGATAGATATAACAATGAGGAGCATAAAAAAACTATGGAAAACCACCTGACAAACTAGAGGGACACAACTAAGTTCCCCACAAGAGGGCAAACAGCCCAAGAAACCACAGACCACCAAGATTTACATTTTGGTCATAACTTTTGAGAACGTAAAGACATATCAAATGAGGGATTGGTGGATTTGCCTTTGTTTCGTTTAACTGATGTCCAACCATCCTCCACCTTCCCAACAGCCTTCTGCCAATCCCCACTAACCCCCAAAACCCCCACTACAGGAGAAGCACTAGTAACAAAGTTCTGGACAGAGTCAACGGCAGAAAAAGAGACAACATCAACATTCTGACTCAAATCCACCAAAGGGACAACAATCAAATCAACAGAGTCAGTAGCAAGAAAAGTGTCAGCAGTCAGGACCATCGAAGGGACAACATTCAAATCGCTAGAGACAGCAATAGAATCCTCATCCGAATCAGCAAGAGAAGAGCTATTAGACCCATCTACCTCCGTGGACACTTTCTGAACCATATAGTGATAATCCAAAACCACCAACTAGCAAGGTGATTTCTTTGAACGAACCTTGTCAGAGGAGCATCGCGCAAGGAGATGGTCGGTCATATGACATTTCCTACATCTAAAGAGGAAACCCTCATAATCAAGAAGCTGAATCCAAGAACCATTTGGAGAAGCCAACTTTATCTTTTCTGGAAGCCCCTTGGAGACATCAATCTCCACAAGGATGTGGGCATATGTGATGTTGGAGGAAGTCGAATCAACCATCAAGAAATCCCCAAGGGCCTTCCCCACAGCCTTTAATACTGAATCCGACCAAAAGTGAAGGGGAAGGTTCGGCAATCGAACCCAAAGAGGAATCTTATTAAAGGTTTCAGTATTCAAATTAAAAGTCGAATACCAAGGCTTAGCCATTAGGGAGAACCTCTCCTCCCAAGAGAAGCCACATCCCAGGATGGAATTTCTATCATCAACACTAACAAATTTCACAATAAAAAAACCCCTCGCCACAGGGTAAATCTGAGCTGAATCTAAAATGATTGGTTCCCAGAATTTTGAGATCCAAGCATGCAAAGCTGAAAGAGAGGGCCAAAAACCCCTAAACCTAAAAATAGCAACAGTGGAAGAGTAATCTTCCACATATGTAGAAACCTCATCAACAATATCTGAATCTAGATGAAGCACAATCGGTTTACTTATAGAAACAAGCACTACCAAACAACTAATAGAAGGCACAGTCGAATAGGGCCCCAACTTCAAAGCAAGAGCACCAATACCCACCTCAAACGCAACCACATCCGCATAGGAAATAGTAGATCTCCCCACAACAACCCTTGATGCAACAAGAGAAGAATCCCCGACAGCAACCAGAGGACGAAGGGCAGGAGAGATAACCGGATGAGCCCCAGCAAGAGCAGCGAGGTCAGAAGCAAGCGCAAGAGTCTGAGCAAAAGAAGGTATGAGAGCTCGTGTAGAAGTAGGCACATGAGCGGGACCCTTCATTTTGAAAATCTAGAGCCGATTTTTTCTAGAACAGACACTATTAATTTGTAGAGAAAATTGGACAGTTCTAGTAGTGTCCTGATTAATATAAAAAAGGGGAGATTGCATATTTTAATATAAAATATCAAATAAGACATGCTATAATATGCTATTGGTAGGGTTGGATAGCACGAGTAATTATATTTAGAACTTGTAATATCCCCTTGGTGATGAATTTTAATAATAAGTCATATAAAAGTAATAAATTAACAATAAATTATTTAAGTAATAAATCATGATAATTAGTATTAAATGGTTATATTAATAGTTATAATTATATAAGTAATATGTGAATCACGAAACTCTAAATCATCAATCAAAAATAGTATTTTTTCTTTTATCAATAAACGGCCAAGGCCATGATATTATATTATTAATAATAAAATAATTACAATAGCATTCCACCATTCAAACAGGCACTGGTAGGAAAGAGAACCTCCAGTCTAGCCTGGGACCTTAGTCCTATATTATTAAAAAATAAAAGGGGCATACCCCAGTCAAAAAATCCTAATTTACCATTACATTATAAAAATTTGATTACATAGATGATCAGATACATCACTCTGTGAAGCCACCAATACAAGGATTCCAATATTTCCTTTTTATTATGCATAGAAACCAAATGTGCTCATCCATGTCTGTCTATCTTGCAATCAAACTAGTTAATAATAAATATTAAGATAGAAATCCTTCTAAAGCAAGTCAATACTTAAATCCTAATAAAATAATAAAGATAAGCCAATAGTAGATGCAAAGAAGATCTCTTCTATAAATCCAGATCATAAAACTAATAAAGCCTAACCAAATAGGACATTAAAGAATGATTTAAAGCCAAAAATCGAGATCATGTTAATCACAAAGCCAAAATATGGCTTTAGATTCGAATGCTCCCTTCCAGCAAGCAAGACTGGACATATTCATCACCAATTCCTTTTTCCATACTCTGGCCAACACTACAAAATTGCATGCCCAACTTTAGAAGCCAATACAGAGATGCCTTACTAAATAATAATAGTGGCATAATAGGTGTAGAAACTGGATGGCAATAGAGCAATGAAAACATAAACCGAAGACCATCTAAGGATAGAAGCAGACGGCCAAATGTTTACCGCATGGGTAAATAGATTAATGCACACAGATAGTAGACAAGAACAACAATACTCCTTTTATTATTTGCATATGCCAAAGACATTACATTATGCTTATGATGATAATTACAATGATCCCGGAGGGTGTATAAATACTTTCCTAAGAACCTTCCCGAAGGGCCGTCGGCTACATAACAAGAACCTTCTCGAAGGGCCTGACGATATACATCCCGTCAACTACACAATATTTAGTGACGACATACATCCTATCGGCTACACAATATTTACCGACGACATACATCCTATCGGCTACACAATGTTTATCGACGACATCATCCCCTGCAAAAGAAAAAGTCATCTTTGGATGACAATGACAAAATATCCAAGATAGATTAACAAAATGGAATACATGAACTGACTAACTACAACAAATTAGATCTGTTTCTGTCACACCACTTTCACATTCGTTCTATGCTTGCATCAAACTGGTCTCCAAAATATGTTGCATCTACAGCCTTTGCTAACACAATATTGTTTTCTTAGTTGACCTTGATAGCCACCCATGCCGCTTTCTCTGTTTCCAACTTCTGGGTACCTTGAGCCAAGTGTCATTGAACTGCCTTCAACTAGATGATCAGCTCCTCCCGAGCTCTCTATGCATCCACCAAGACAGCTTCACGTCCAACACCTACTCCATGTGCCTCAAAGCATATCACCCCTCTCGAAAGGCTTGCTCCGTTGATCTTTCCACCTCTGGTACACAAACACTGTATGCCTGCAACAGCTCTAGGTCTCATCAACTGGTCACACTTCCCACAACTGATAATTGCACCAACTGGGGATCTAGGGGGCATCGCCCCCAGCGGGGTCGAGGGGCAGCACCCCCACCACCAAGACCAAATTAGCACTCTCAAACCCCCACAAAACTGCATGGAACACACTATTTATGTGATTTTCTTCTGATCCCACACTCTTTCTGGCAACTGCTTGTGTTTTCTACCTGTTTATGTCTTTCCCTGCCCTTTAGCATCATACATTATTCATTTTGAACATTTTTGATTTGTCATTTTTTCTTTTCATTTTTTTAAAAAAATTTACTTGGCTCCTTCCTCTAAGTTTTGCGTCCACTACAAACTCCATTTGTTCTTTTACTTGGTTAGGCCACTTATCTCTTCGTACAAACCAACTTTTCTACAAATTTCTCTGCTTCCTAGGCAGTCGTACAACCCTATTAGCTGCTCTGCACTAGCCGTATATTACTTGATTTGCCTTACTGAATGAATACCATACGCCATAGGGTCTCAGATGGTTTTCTTTATGGGACCATAAAATTGTACGGTTGTGCCCTGCCTTATGCTTTCTTCTATTTCATCGTACAAATCAGACACTAGACAAGCATTCTGTTGTACAGTGGTTTCCATACTTCTAGCTACTGTACGGAGCCCCACAAATATATGATAAAGATTGACTTGTGCTGTTGTACTCGTACGGTCCACAGACTTTGATATAGACTAATGATGACTTCCTTTAATGACAAAGACTGGTGTACGGTGGTTGTTTTATTGGTTTACCCATACGGTGGGGGAGCCGTATAGTATAGTTGCCTCTTCTTTTTTGTCACCAGACATCGCACTTTGTCTTTATAAGCCTTGAACACCGTACACTGGTAACTTTCATCCTAATGTCGTACGGCCTTGACCGTACGGGTGGAGGGTTGTACGATGTCTTCTTTGTGAAGGGCCATACGGGTAGAGGGTCGTAGGACTTGTTCTTGCTTCTTTTCTATTTTTTCCACTTATTTTTTTCAAAATTTTTTTTTCAATTTTTCAATTTTTTAAAATTTTTTTTCACATTTTCATTGCTTCTTGATATTCAGCGACGACGGAACACTTCAAGTATGACATATTTTCAACTTGGAATCGTTCACTGTTTTCAAAATTTCCTGCTTGTCTAATGTCCATAGTTTTATTGATCTGTTATCACCCACTTCCCGAATTTGGTATAGCCCGACCCATTTGACTTTAACCTTGCCTAGTTTGATTTTGTTCTATCCGTCATACTTCAACACCATCTACCCTGGTTGGAACTTGTTCAGTTTCAGGTGTCTATGATGCCATGCTCTGCACCTGTTCTGTGTCACCTCCATGGCCCATTGTGCCTGCAATCGTTGCTCAACAAGTTTATTTAAGTTACACGATCTCTCCCTTTGGTTTTCCATATCGCCCAATTTGTTCTTGAAGCTTCGTACCATGGATTCCGTGGGCTGCCCCTACTTGCTGTCAATAACTGTATTCTTGATTTTAGAACCTCCACTCGGTACTGTTGAAGCTTTTATTAAACCCTTACTCTTTGTTTCCTATGCAGACCGTATTATGTGTGTTCCTTGCTACCAACACCTTTCTAGTAAATTTGTGGTTCAACGTAACATTTTCTTTTTGTGCGGTCCGTTTATTGTGTACCGTACGGTGGAATCCTTCCTTCTTCTGAGTTTGTACTGTATGTTCTTCCCTTAAGTTTTAGCCATAACCACCTTCTTTCGCTTCTCTGTATTTCTTCGGATAGTCATTTTCCTCTTCTTTCTCACCTTCGTCGACCCTTAACATATTACAGCTCAAAAAGAGCTCATAATCCTCCATCTGCCGATGGAAAAGGCCGTTCACCGAAACCAAATCATCATCTGTCGATCCACCTTCCAACTGTAGGACTCCTTCCTCATTGGGTTCCAATCGCTGCTTCTTGTCATCCTTTTCTTTGGAATCAGATGATACGGCTTCTTCGCCCAGCATTTGTGTGTAAATCAATAGTGAATCGGTGTCCCCTACTTTCCATTGATAGTGTATTCTTCTTCTAATCATGCTTAACCCTTTCTTGTACAAGCCATCCTTGACCCAGAATGGCGTCTTATCCTCTCCTCTTCAATGGGATGATGACGAAGTCGAGCAGGAATGGTTGTGTTCCAATCATCACTGGTTGTGCCATTAGGACACCGAGAGGTTTAATGTTGTGTTGGTCCGCTATTAGTAACTGGAATGTAGGTGGCCATAATGTCAGTTGTCCCAACTTCTTCCAAGTGTCCTCTGGTAACACATTCACACCGGACCCTCCATCCACAATTGTGTCTGTTAGAACAGTTCCTAGAATTCCCATCTTGACTATCGTCGGATTTCGTCTAGATGTGAGGGCTAGCAGCATCGGGTCTTCCGCATGTGCTCCACTTTCTTTCTTCCTTGTTCTCTTGATAATTTAGCAGTTGGAGCAACGTTTATGAGTGTCGATCGGAGTTGAGGCATTGTGAGTAGCAAATAATTTATCTTGACTGATACTTCAGTTTGTAATATCTGCCATACGATGTTTTGTTATGCACAATTTCTTGCTGAGGTACCACTAGTGTCCTTCAAGTGTGCTTTCTCCACCTGCGTCGCCTTCTCAATTTTCGCCCGTGTTTCCTCTAATCTCTTCTTTTCCTTCTTCGAATCGGGTTATAATTTTGCTTTCTTCCATGTGATTGCTAGAACCTCCTCTTCATCCATCTTGATGGTGATTAGATTCACTCTTGATTTCGGGCACTTCGCATCTTCATGATCTCCAGGAAAGCACCATCTACATAACAATTTTGGTGTGTTTTTTGTTGTACAGTCTCGGGCAAAGTGGCCCCGCAAATTGCATGCTCGACATTGTACCATTGGGCGGCCGTTCGCATCGTACTGAATTCGGCTGCAGCTTCCATTATTATTGTTAGCATTGTTGTTGTTTTGCCCTTGCCTATTATTTTTGTACCCTCCCAATGTGGCACCTTCATTACTGGTGTTTTCGCTCCCTCTTAACGCAGAAGCCTCCTGGGTCATGAGCACTTGTTGAGGTCCTCTTGTTTTCATATTGAAGGGGCATTCCTTTGTAGAATGTCCCATGATCTGGCAAATCTCACAGAACTGGTTCTTTGGATAGGATCCCGTCGTGTGACCTTTTGCCTTACATTCTGTGCACCAGAGTTCATTTCCGTTTTGTCTCTTTCTACATGTTCTTAAATTCTTTCATCATTCGGGTCATATCCTTCTGGTAGGCTCGAACCTTCTTGTTGCCCTTTTCGTCATCGTTGCTCTCTTCTTCCAAAGACGCATCATCATCTAACTCGGATGAGCTAGTCCTCTTCTTCTTCTTTTTTTTTTGCTCACTTTCTAAGTTCATCGCCCAATTGTATGCTTTTAGTGTATGACGATGGCAGCACAATCTTCATTTTCTTCCATAACTTTGAACGTAGTCCTTCAATGAACCATCTCTTTTGCAGTCCATCTATCGGCTTACTTTCCATCTTGTTTACTAAATCTTTTAATTTTCTGGCATATACTCGAACTGTTTCATTTTTTCCTTACTTCATGTTGTATATCTCTGCTACAATCTCATTGTCATCGTGCAGCAGTTGAAATTCGGTGATAAACTCCTTTTTAACGTTGTCCCAATTGGTTAATTTTTGGGGATCCGTATCAGCGAACCAATCAATTGCTACCCCCCTTAGGGTTGCCGAAAATTGACGAACCCATTCATTTGTATCTGTTATGTCATTTGCCCTCCAAATTGTTTCGCATGTTTTACAGTGTCGGATTGGATCGTCCGTTCCATCACCATCAAACTTTGGCAACTTCTCTTTTGGTCTTGCCATTATTACTTAATTTTGTGTATGGGCATTGTTTGGCATTGCGACACCGACATTGTTCTACACTTTGACCCCAATACATTGTATTTTGACACCAACGCTCTGCTCTCTGGTACCAACACTTTGTATACCGACACCAGCGCTTTGTATTTCGGCACCAATGCTTTGCTATCTGGTACAAACGCTTTGTATCCCAACACCAACGCTTTGTATTTCGGCACCAACACTTTGCACTCTGACACTGACGCTGTTTTGAGAAGACGTCTTATTCCCAAGAGCTGTGTTGTTTGGTGAAGAAGGGTCTTCGTTAAGTGAACTTATTTGTTCTGGAAGTATATCACAGACGAAGAGGTCACTCCATGCTCGTGCTCCCTCGACACTCGGAGTCGTGTGAGTTAATTCTCTTCCATCTGGATTCTCTTCCCTTGGCGAATACAAGTTCAAAAATTCCTCTGTTGCCCACCAATTCCACCCGCTATCGAGTTTCCTCCAACAATTCCTCGATGCTTCGATGTCCATTGGCAATCTGCTGAAACCTGCGTCTGCACTCGACCTGTTGTGCCAAAATTAAATTTTCTTGCACAGTGTGTATTCCATTTTTTCCCTTTATCTTATTTCGATCTTTGTTAAACTGATTTGGCATTAATCTTTATTCCTCCTTTGTTCCAGGTTCATGGGGCAAAGACGACAAATGTTTACCGCATGGGTAAATAGATTAATGCACACAGACAATAGATAAGAACAATAGTACTCCTTTTATTATTCGCATATGCCAAAGACATTACATTATGCTTATGATGATAATTACAATGATCCTGGAGGGTGTATAAATACTTTCCTAAGAACCTTCCCGAAGGGCCGTCGGCTACATAACAAGAACCTTCCCAAAGGGCCCGACAATATACATCACGTCGGCTACACAATATTTACTGATGACATACATCCCATTGGCTACACAATATTTACCGACGACATACATTCTATCGGTTGCACAATGTTTACTGATGACACTGAATGCAATAACATTAAGTACAATACATTATAAATTCCACTAATTTAGCCAATAACATGCGAGTGAAATGTAAAATACTTAGTTAAGAAAATCTCAATGCAACCATCCCTGTTTATCTCCAAATTTCTAGTCAATTGTAAACAAAACAAAGTACCTTCCTTTAGACAAAATCACAAGAAGATCCTCCATGTTCCCAAGAATTTTGATACAAACTTTAAATCTAAGATGTCAATTAGAATACTATCACGAGAAGCACGTTATATACTGTAACACAAACCTCCATAAGCATAAATCAAATAGCTATGATCATAATCATAACTAAAGCACTTCATCTAAATAAAGATTCTTGAATAAACAACCTACATTACTTCCATTCGAACTCGTGCCCTATCTCTACTACATTAAAATGAGCCTTTCAACATCAATGAGAAGACAGTAACACACATTTTATGAAAACAGAGGAGCTAGAGCTAACATCAAACATTAATATCTTATAACATTGATATCATAATATGTCAATTTACAAGTCCATGATTAAAGAGTTTTCATAGTCTATATATGCCTGTAACCCAGAGTATCATACAAAACCAAAATTCTTAAGAATAGCTAAAAGCAATTAAGCCATGTCAGTAGAGTCCATTACAAAAACCCTTTAGCAGGGTTACATTGGTATAAATACTATTAGCAAAAACCTAGGGGAATACCGGCATCCAAGAGAACCTTACTTTGGGAATACCATAATCACTTTAGAGATATCTTTAGGGTTTTCCACATGAAAGTTGGAGGGGAACTCAAAACTAGATTGAGCTCAACTAGTCTTCTCCGAATTTGGGGTGCAAAAACTTAGGGCGTCCAGATTGTCAAAAACTACCCCAGGATGTATATATGCATTGGAGACACTTAGGTAATTTGTAAGCCAAACCCTATTCTCCTCCTCTACAATGCCCCTCCAATGCAAAAGAAAATGGATACTTGCCTCCATCTTGGGCCATTCCTTATCAAAGGCTAGGTTCTCACAAATAATCAGCGAAGGGCAGCAGTAGGCAACCTCTAGATCTGATGACCCCGATGGAAGCTGCATATATTTCTCAAGGAGAGGAATCTGCAGCTCACCATCAATGCTCCTAACCGCTTGCTCAAGCCCCTTTCTCCAGGTAGGGTCAAAAATATCATAGCAAAGCTGGATTATGACTTTGTGCTCTATCTACCCTCACTCTCGCCATCCAACCAATGAAGGAACCAATAACATCACTGTTTGTCCTCCATGTGAATTCAGAGTTAAAGACTCCTTCCCCAATGGCCCTACTCACAGCAATTCTTGACATATCGTCCATCGGTTGTAGAATTCTATTCCAACACTCTATTTTAACATTGTCACAAAAAGCCATGGTACGAGTTTCCTTAGCATGAAAAATGTAGATGTTGGTCTCCATTTGTAGATGAAGATTTGCTAGATGATGTATGAGGAAAATGGCAGCGGCTTATAAAACAAAAAATGAACAAAGTGTCTGGAAGCCACTTTGGCATGACCTCATGAATCAATGACATCATCAGATCGCAATCACGAGGAACACCAAAAAGGAAATTATGGAGGAGCCATAGGGGCAAAATTCATGATATCAATGCCATCTTTAAATTAAAAAACATGAGACGCCACCTATCAATATGATTAGCGAAAAGGGAGACATTCAAAAGCTCCGGCGAGGACCAATCATAGCAACTAACATAGATGGCAATTGAGGCATACATACCAATCCATAATGCAAGGATGCCATTAATAATAAACAACAAGAATAAAGTGATCTCCTAAGATCAGAAGGCTAAATAAACTTGAGAGAGGAAAGAATTAATCCGATAACTTAGGAAATATAGCTAGGACTAGTTATACTTTATTAACGACTTGGAAATTAATACCATCAGCACCTTTATTGGCTAGTCGATCTACCTTCTGGTTACCTTCATGAAAAATGTGACATATTCTACTCTCAACAAACCGGTCTAAAAGCTTGAGTACTTCTCCTAATTTAAAGTTGAGGACCCAATTAGGGGTGGTATGTTTCCTAATCACATTTAGGATGATTTGAGAGTCACCTTCTATAATAACATTTTTCACCCCTAATTTATGACATAGTTGCAGACCTTTTTTCAAAGCTTCTAATTCAACTAGATTGTTGGAGGTGGGCCGAATAGGCATAGCTTTTTTAGCTATCCATTTTCCTATATCATTGTTAATGATACAACCAATCCCTGTCGTACCTGGATTGCCTCTAGCTGCCCCGTCAAAGTTGAGTGTAAACCATCCTTTCGGAGGGGGAGATCATTTACAATTTTCCCTAGCTTCCTTACTTTTCTTGAAGTAAACTAGAGGGGGGTTAATCAAGTTGACCCAGTTCTTCTTCATGAGACCGTCCCATGAAGAAAAGGATCCTTCCTCTTTCCTAGAATTTCATAGATGGAGTTAGTTACTTATACTAGCCTCAATTTTTAAAATTAACTCCTCACACTTTAATTCGAAGTCCCGAAAAATACGTCTATTCCTCTCTTTGCAGATTTCCCATGAAATAATTGAAGGGCATATATTCCATAATTTACTATAGATACCTTTAATCAAATTTGTAGGCCATCCTTTGAGGAGATCCAAGAAAGATTTCAGCAAAGGCGTAGACCACCCCAACTTGAATCTAATACATTCCTAGCATACTTGAGAAAAAGAACAACTATATAATAGGTGGTCCCGCATCTTCACTATTCGGTTTACATAACACGCATCTGGATGGGCCTTGAAAGCCAAATTTGCATAACCTATCTATCGTTAAAATTTTGTTCTGAAGAGCAACCCATAAGAAGAATCCTGCCTTGGGGAGACAAGCAGCATCCCAACAGAGCTTGAGAGGAATATCTATTTTATTTCATCTCTGTGAATGTAGCAAAACTTTGTAACCATTTCTCACGCTATATTTGCCATCATTCGTTGCTGCAAAAATAAGTTCATCTTTCTTCTTTGATTGCTTGATTACCCTATTTGACAAAATCTTTTCAAAGGCCTCTGTAGCCATTGCATCTATTCCCACCCCTTCTAAAGACTTCCAGACCCATCTGTCTGTTCCTTCCAAGGTAATTTTTGTCTTATAGTTACTAACTTTAGCACCCCAAAGAGAGACTAATTTATCCTTGAGCTCCTCAGCAAGGGTTTAGAAACTAAAGGAGGGTGTCCATCCCAAGAGTCCTCCCAAAATAAGGCCTCATCTCCAAACTGACATCCCAAGTGAGAAACTTACAAATTAAATCCCAACACTTCAACATAAAATTCCAACATTCCGAACCTTTAGGAGGGTTCTTCATTCTAAAAATCGATAGAGGGTTTTCCACATTGAGATATTTATTATATAAAATCTTTTGCCCTTTTGAGATATCTTTCTTTAAAAAGACACCAAATTAATTTAGCTCCTAGGGCTTCATTTTGCCATTCCAAATTCTTAATCCCAAGACCACCCATGTCCTTGGGTTTACAAATATTATCCCATTTGATAAGTGCCAATTCTTTGTCTTATTCATAGTCTTTCCACAGGAAATTCCTGAGGTTGGCTTCAAATTTTAGGCAATTACTTTTAGAGATAGGGAGGCTGGAAAGAAGATAGATAGGAATGGCTGATAAAACATAACTAATTTTAGTAGTTTTTCCTACTTTTGAGAGCCATTTATCTTTCCAGCTTCTGATCTTAGCATCCAATTTATCCAAGGTGTCAAGCCATACCTTAGTGGATTTTGCGCCTTTCTCTTGAGCAATGCCCAAATATTTACAAGGAAAGTGACCTTTTTTATAACCCATCAACTTACATATCTGATCTTCTATTTCCTTTTTAGTATTTAAAAAATAGATTTCAGATTTGTTCTCATTTACTTTTTGACCGGATGCCACCATATAAGATTTTATGATGCTTTTAAGTCATGATGCCTCAAAAACTGTACTTTTGCCAGGCAGTATAGTGTCATCTACATATTGCTGATGCATGATGTTGGGCATGTTTCTCACAACAATATTGCCAGAAATTTTCTGATTATAGTAAGCGTCAGATACTGCTCCTCCGAAGGCTTCTACCATAATGATGAAGAGGGAGGGAGATAACGGGTCTCCTTGTCTAATACCCCTTGAAATTTCAAAGAAACCTTCAGGTGTCCCATTAATGAGAATTGGAATTTTTGGAATAGAAATAAATTTAAAAATGAGATTGATCCATCAATGGGAGAATCCAAAAGCTTCAAGAACTTTACACAGGAATCGCCAATCAACCATATCATAAGCTTTTTGGATATCCAATTTCATGAACATGCATGGTTCTTTGCTCTTCCAAGCAAAATGAATGGTTTCTTGAATTGTAAGAATACCATCAAGAATGGATCTACTAGGAACAAAACCCGTTTGTTCCTCAGAAATTAACTTTGGAAGGACACCCTTAAGTCTGTTTGCAAGAATCTTGGAGAAAATCTTATAGACCATGTTACATAGCGCAATAGGCCTAAAGCCCCCTGCAGTTTCAGGCTCATTCCTTTTGGGAATCAATGTAAGAAAGGTATAGTTAATTTCTGCTAATAGAGCTTCGCCATTCCTTGACTCTTCAATGGCTTTCCATAGATCTTCCATAATAATATCCCAACATTTTTGCAAGAAGAAGGCCTGAAAACCATCAGGGCCTGGAGATTTATCCGGGTTCATATTGAAGACAACTGATCTCACCTCTTCCAAAGTAATGGGTTTATTTAATATCTTATTATCCTCAGGTGATATAAGTTTGGGGATAAATTTAAGCATTTTATCTCGCGCCTCTCTATTCGAGCCTTCGTAATTATTTAATAATTCTTGGAAGTGTGTCACGATGGTGTCCGCAATTTCATTTGGTTTCTCAATTTGTGAACCTAGGAGGTTTTTAATACTAGTTATTTTGCTCTTAGATCTATTATAAAGGGTGGAGTTGTGAAAAAACTTCATATTCTGACCCCCTTCATTTAGCCCCTTTTCTCTAGATTTTTGTCTCCAAAAAAATTCTTCTTTGGATAATATATCCTCCTGTTTAGTAAGTAATTCTTTTTCTAACAAAAAACTTTCATTGTTCATGCCTTTCTTAATTATTTCTGAATTTAATTTTCTTAGTCTATTTTCTATATCTATTTTTTCTTTAAAAATATTGTTAAAATGTTCTTTGTTCCATCTTAGAATCCGCTCTTTTAGCATCTTCATTTTGGAGATGAAGATAAACATCTTAGAACCTTTAAAATCATCTTGTGCCCGCCATTCTTTGATATTCTTGATGAAATTCGGATCTAGGAACCACATTTTTTCACATTTAAATGGGTTCCTAACTGGTTTAATTGGCTCTATAAATTCTAACCGAACTGGGAAATGATCAGACTTGGCAATAGGCAAAATGGGTGAATGAACATTAAAATTATTAGCATCTAGATCCCTTATAATAAAAAATCTATCCAATTTTTCAGTAATGTATGCAAAATCTTTCCTTCTTTATTCCATGTAAAAATTCCATTATTAGTTGGTATGTCAATCATACTATGCTTATCATACCATATTTTAAAATCTAGAGATGATTGCAAGAGGTGTTGAATACCCCTTACTTTTTCTGATATATCTAAGATAGAATTAAAATCTCCTCCTACAAAAAATGATCTATCCTTAAAGTTGTTAATAAAAGTACTAATTTCTTCCTAGACAGCTTTTTTACCCATATGACTAGTTGGGCCATACACATTAATTAAAATAAACTACAGATTTGACTTTAGACTCTGGACATTAACAGTGATCCAGTTGTTACTACATTTTAGACAAACTATAGATACCTTCCTAGGGTTCCAAAAAATTCCTAGACCACCTGAGGCACCTACTGATTCCTGAAAGATGGAGCACCATAGACCTAGCATTTTATCTAACTTTATTCCTTCAGCCTTATTTAACTTTGCTTCCTATACTAAAATGATTTCTAATTCAAAAGATTTAAGGTTTTGTTTTAATAACCTTTTCTTACTAGGGGCATTTAAGCCCCTAGCATTCCATGTAATCTTCATGCCTCCTTGGGAAGGCACTTCCCCTTCCCGTTGTTAAATAACTGATCAATCTTTTGTCATATTTGGGTGAGCTTAAACCTTCCTGATTCATCTGGATCCTGAGATGTTCTTACTCTTTTTCTGCACTCTAAGAAATATAATTCTTGTTGCTGACCTTTCCTTCCATATCTTTAGTTTCAAGTTCTCTAATGATCTAATTAATAATGCTAGGCTAATATTCAGCTTCGAAGTCTAAACCTTTCATTTTGTCTATACCAGCGCCCTTGTCTCTAAGTTATGTAACCATTACATTGTCACTATTCTGAATATGCCCCTTGATGTTATCCTCAACCTCTATCTTCAAAAGATCTCATCTTAAATCTTCGCATGTGTAGTTTCCACCTCCCAATTTAAGAATTTTCTGGATTAATTCTTCCTTCTGAGCCTCTGAGCTATCATCAATATTCTCGTAGCAGAATACTCGGATTAATTCATCAGATAATTGATCAAAATCTTCATCTTCTAATTCCAAGTTTTCCATTGTTGAATCCACAGTAATATCCTTATTAAGGATGTTTTGCACTTCTTTTAACACAGAGCTTTCTGCCTTCTTTGCATTGCAATCCACTACTTTTTGGTTGACTACTGGAGTACATGGTGAATTATCTAAAGTTGATGGAGTCTGCCAGAGCTTGGAAGATCTGATAGCATCCTCTTTGCTCAAAGTTATTTCTCTAGCAATTTGTTTCTGACACTGCTCCATTTTTAGTACTTCCTCCGTGGATTTGAGAGTTTCATCTTTATTTGCTTTTGATCCAAATAATAATAAGTTCTCTAATTCCTCTATGTTGACTTTATCAGAAACCCCTGCTACCTTGTTTTGTTGAGATAATGTTAACCTTCTGTCTTGATCCTCACCTATAAGATTATCATGCTTATTTGAAGAGATTTTGTTGTGAGAGATGTTCCCTTCCTGTTATTTAGTATCAATGGAACTAGACAGGCTTTGATCCCTTTCACTAGAAGTTGGTTGATCTTGAGCCAATTGTGGGTGAATCCCTCTAATTTCCATATATTTACCTTCTTTTGATGGTGTCCCCTACCCTAAGATGTTTTTTGACACTTATTATCTTCCTTTAGTTCTCCATTTTGCTTTAGCTTTGTTCCCTTGTGAAAATTTTGGACTCATCATATGATTAACCACTATAATGGATTTGAGTCTTTCCTTCATTTTTGCATTATCTTCATTGACAGTCCTTTCTCTACCTCGAAGATCTGTTTGAGTCTTACTATTATCCAAACACAATGAAGAGGTGTTCAAATCGAGTGACCTTTTCCTCCAATTCTTTCTCTGAGCTCTTATCTTTGGGAACTTGCTGAGGAAGTCTAAAGTCAAAGGTAGAGATTTGAAAATGGTGTTCTTGCTCCCATCTATCCTTATAATTTTTGATATTTCCCCCTCAAATAAATGCAGATTTAAATCATACGATGTTTTTTTTGTAATCACTTTCCTATACCCTTAAAGTGGTTGATTAAACTTTGTTTTAATAAGCAGTTTGACATTGTTGTAATACTAATAGGAGTCTATACCTATGAGCTCTCCCAAGCTAGACCCTAAAGACCTAAGAATCTCTATATGATTCAACTTTGGCGGTAAGGATTGAATATGGACCCAAATTGGACACATAGTATCTAATCTTTCTATACTAAAATTCAGATGCCATTCTATAAATTTAACCACATAACCATTGAAAAAACATTCAGATACATAGATAAATTCTTTTTTCATGGATTCATCTTTACAATGTAAGTATAAAACTTTATCCAATAAGTAAGAGATACTTGTTCCTTGTAGTTTAACCAGTTTGAGAGAAAGAACAGATCATCCTGGGGGCCACTCCATACTTCGAAGATTCCAACTTTTTGACAGTCGTTCCATCTATCTTCAATTTCCTCATCATGTAAAAAGATGGAATTATCTTCACTTTTTTGAGAATTTTGAGACCCTTGATTTCCTTTAGGGTTTGAAGCATCCACATGAGATCCCACCACCGAATGCCGGTGAGGAGGGATATAAGAACATGGCTGAGAATTGACTGGGGCTGAGACAAAACTAGGGCTAATAAAGTGGCACGAAGTAGATGACACTAGTTTTTCAGCCTTTAATGGATGAGGAGAGGGTTTACATATACCGGGATGCGCATATCTTGTCAAATAAAAAACCCTAAATTGATTGTCTAGATTTTCGATAGTGAAAAACTGTGCTCAATGGTTACTTAACAAACTTGATATAGTGAGGGTGGATTCAACCTGTGAAATTTTTGGAAAGACTTCCCAATCACTTGGAACATTTTCCTGAGCAGGCACTTCATGGTGGAATTGCCAATTATAGCTTTCTTTTTTACCCAGATTTTCCAGAATGGAAAATTTGTTCGAAGTTTTGACGGCATAATCTAAATAATATGCATCTCGACTGCCCACCGAAGAGGGTGTGAACCACTGCTTCCCGGAAGGCTTGGGTTTTCTGCCTACAATTTAATTTGTTCTAGAGTTTGTTTTTTTGAAATGATGATCGACTGCCTGCCTTGTTTTTTTGCATTTTTAAAATTCGCCATTTTTAAAAAAATAAGAGGACAATAATAGTATTTATTTTAATTAATATTTGTAATTAATATAATAATAACTATATTTATATATTAATGTGATTGAAACAATATTCAAATAAATAAATAGTAATCAAAGTAAAATCATTAATTAACACTATTATAGTGGACAAGAAATAATTAAATTAAAAAAATACAGTCACAAAAATTGATGTGCCCCAAGTCATATTTAAATGCGAAAAAATTAGATTTACTTTTCATCGGGTAAGAAGAAAAAATCAAAAGGATAAAATGGGAATTAAAGAAAGGAGGGAGAAAACAAGGGAGAAAATAAAGGAGAAAAAAAATAGTAATAGAAATAGGAAATAAAAAGATGAAGGCACAAAGAAAACAACAGCTCGGTAGAACTATGCTTGTAGTTTAGGAAAAAAATAACTATCTATATTTTTTATAATAATTTGTATGAAGTTTGATCGTAGCCTTGCATTAGATCTCAAGGGTGCCAATTATGAGCAAGATCAAGTCAACCAAAGCCAAAATTTAGTCAACCAAAACCAACTACTTCTTCAACCTAACTAGGTCACAAGAATATTCTAATGCTTATTCATATAGGTAAAGCTATGTAAAGAATGTAAGGGCATTCCAAAAAAATAATTTTAGAGATTGTTGTAAATATTTGATAATTTAAAAATATTAGAGTACATAAAATATAAATATCACAATTAAAAAGACATTTTTTGACAAGAAATAATAAGATTACATTTTACAATAATTTAATTTAATTGTTACGTTAAATTATTTTAGAATTATAATATAACAAATTAGAAATAGTTTTTATAAAATTAATTATAAAAACTATATGTTTTCAAATCTAACCAAAGTAAAACTAAACTAAAAAATAGTAATATATAGTTTAATTGAAATGTGACTCACACTTATTAATAGTTGGTGAGTAATAGATTTATATTTTAAAAATATCATTGTTATCATGTGAATAATGAACACTATAATTATTAGGAATATGTAAACATTATATAAATATTTTATTTTTACAGTAATATATATAAGATAAAATATAATCTTAAGAAGTGTCTTCAATGAAATTATTTGAACATATCAAAATTCAAGACTAATAAAACCAACAAAACTCTTGACATACATCTTTCACACATTCACAAGAGCCTTTGGTAATTCTACCTCTTTTGTGTGGTTAAGTGTATTCTTGTTATTCATTTTTTGTAATTCAATATTTCAAATAAGAAATAGATGAATGAATAAGAAATAGATAAGTGAAATGAGGATTGGAAAAATTGATTACATATAACTTACTAATGTGATAATATGTTTCTATTTAAATTTTTTTTAAAAAAATTAAAGTGATAATATGTTTTTATTACAAAAATATAAGGTATCTTTGGGGCCATGGCTGACATGGTGCTACGCTAGCTGAAAATGGAATTTTATAAAGATATTTTGTTAATTCTCTTAAATATGTTCCTGTCAATTGATGTGTTACTAAAAATGTGGAGTATGTCTGCTATATCTAGGCATTCAAACATTCACACACAAGCAAAGATGGATGAATTGGTGTGTGAATACACGTAGAAGCAGGGCATGTGCGAAATTTTGGGTTAAATCATGCCTTAAGATCTTGTGGCAAATTTTAAGATCTTGCAACAAATTTTCATAGTTTGGACAGCGTGCCAGAGCCCTAATATGTAAGATCTACAACTTTGTTCCGAAGCAAGAGTTTATCTCTAATAACTAGGTTGGAGTGAGGAATATATTTTGCATAGATGTAGGGGAGGGCTTCAATATTGTGATTTTTGTTGATAAAGCGAGTAGGGAGCGGGTGCACAAAAAAGAAAGACTACTTTATTAATGGGAGAGGCTTTTTTCACCCAAAAGTGATTTAGGGACCAGACTTTGTCCCCATCTAGACTCAAAGTGATTTTGTTCTGGTTTGGATCTATTGGCATCTGGCTTAGGGCCAAAAGATATACTAAATGAACATATGAATGCCATAGAAGGGACGTGTTGTACATATTGGGGTTGCATTAGTGGTGTCAAGAAGATTTGTGCTACAAATTGTGCCACTCAAGGGTTACAGTGTTCTTAAGATGTAATTCATGATGTTTTTGCACAGATTTTTTTCTCGATACAAATGTTATGCATTATGTTCCTACTGATTTTCATTCAAGAATGGATAAGCATGGGATGATTGTGTGAGAGGTTTGAATTTTTTGGACAAACAACAGAGCTGGATCAGGTTTTCTTATGGAAAAATCTCATTGATTCATGTTATGCACAGAGTTGCAAGACTTGGTAGTGACAGTCTCTTGTTTTGCCACCAACCAGCAATAGTCCAATGTTATGCCCATGGAATCGACCTACAGAAGCTATTAGAAACATATAGAAACTGCTTATGGATTTTGTTAGAAATATCCAAAAATTTCATAATTTAAGTCATGAATTTCTTTGTTTTTGTGAAGTAAAAAAAAAAATAACCCCTAGCAAAATAACTACTGGCCAATTAGAAGACAAGAATTATTGATAGAAAATTATTTTAAAAATAAAATGGTTTTTCAACTTTACAAATTCATTAATTTTGGTTATAAAAATTAATTAGAAGAGGCCATTGGGAACATTATTCCCTACATTATTTATAGGCAGGGACTAATAATAAAGGGAATAAATATAAACGTAAGAATAGTTGAAAGATTTATATAAAATCATAATAAGCAATGTGGCCAAAATAAGAGGCGTAGAATAAGAAATGCACCCATCTTATTTTATATAAGGAAAAAATCAAAGTCAAAATTCTTATGTTAGAAAGAAGACGGGATAAGTACATGATATATTATTTGGGATTTTGAGGTAATCCATATGTGGGGACTTATAAGGTAAGGGAAGGGTATGTAATTAGGAATTTATTTTATAATTAAATTAAGCAATGCTATTTTCATTTGAATATATATTGAAAATATTTTTAATGAAGGATTATTATATTAATATTGTTGTTATCGATCCAAGTTTATTAAATATGTTTGTTAATGGCATAAGGCTATGGTAGATAAGAGAAAAATAATAGTTGAAGATAAATGATTTTATATATAGAAATCAAATGAATCTATTTGTAATAATAAATTCCTTATATGAGGAATAGTGGAAATTGGGTAATATTGTGCTAACCTACCATGGAGATTAATGAGACTCGAAGCATGGGGTATGCTAGATGTTAAGATCTCCATCTAACCACCATGGTTGGGAATCAATAGATAATCTCCATGTGCCAGAATATTATGATGATGTCAACATATGCATATGTGATTGGCTTTGGATAGAGGATGCTTGTCTAAAAAGAATCTTAAAGGGTGCGCTCTCGAAAAGACGGTGAGGTAGCTATGAGCTAAGAAACCCGATCTGGAGATGTCCTTAAGATTGAGGTTAAATTAGAGGGTAGAATAATATAGTTAGTTTTGTTATTGTTGTGATTCTAAGCATTATTTTGGAGGTATTACTTGTCCCAAACTAACTCTAATAGTGGGGACATTACAAAACTCAAGCACAACAACAAACCAAGATTGGACCTTATAGAAAAAATGTAGATTTTCAGTAACTTGTGAATACATGTCGTCCAATTAGAGGATATACACCTATATTGAGGGAGACAAACTTTTAAGATTCAAAATGTGTTGTCTAGTATACACACACATACTAGAAAGGCAGTTATTTAAGAAAATAAAATTCACTCTTTTTTAGTAAGCCAATATAATTCTAGATGAGTGTCAAATTTTCAAAATAGAGCTTTTCTAATACATGCATCAATAAATATCTTACCTTTGAAATGAATGGTTCATAAGTTGTCATTTATAAGGGTTAACATAGAGCTCTTCATGGTAGAGTAAGTCTTCATGAGTAGAATGTCATATTATTGTCTGCTTCTCTAATGTCGTGTATGAATCCTATCTCTCATTTCATGATATTATAAGCATAATACGTTTGTTAAACGTGTACAAAGAGTTCTATTTATTTGAACATGCTTTATGTTAATTATTGGTATCTAAAACTAACGATACAATAAATCTCAAAACTTACTTTTTTTAATTTCTTAATATTTAGGATCGAGAATCAACTATCCAATCTCATTTGATTATGGCATTACTGCAGAACAGGTATTATTAATTGACATAAATATCACTTGCTTTTTAATATTTATGAATTGATCTTAATATTAAGCATTTGTAATATTTTTAATGAAAAATGTAAGACACAAATTTATAACAATAACAAAACAAAATTTCCATAATTCAATAGGAGTGCTATCAAGATTTTTATTGTAAAATATTAAATTAATATAATAATCATAAACCAACTAAAATTTGATAATGCATATTGAGATGCGATGGGTAAGTTATATGAAATTCAATTATGCACGTTAATATCAGATTGTGAAAATTGTGAGGAATAGTGTCAACCATTTTAAGTAATAATTTCTTACCAAAATTTATACTAAGAAACTAAATATGTAATTTGACAGGGAAAGGTTATTATTATAGTGAATCTAGTTGTAACGGTTGACGATTTTTATTTATTGTTTTGTGTAGATAATTGAATTTCTATCTAAGAACGCACACCCACGCACAAAAAACCGAGAAAGTGCAGTACCTGCTAATGTGATTGATCAGGTATGGAAATGCTACGAATAAATAACGTAATGATTTAACTATGTTTTGTTTATTCATATATTTTCTGCATGCTTTCTCCTCTTTAAACGTAATTCTTTTCAAAATTTAAGTGGGTCATGATTGTATAGAGTCGAATTTGATTTCATGGCAGCTTATGCTTTGGGAGAGAGAGAAAAATAGAGTTGATATCACCCCTTGTTGCATATACACGGATCTCCCTACACAAGTATGTCCATCACACTCGTAAGAAAATATGTTTATTTGCGTGTAAAGAATAATGAGTTTGTATAACATCACATTTTTATTAAAACAAGTGTGACTGGCAAAACATTCCGTATGAAATGCACTTCCAACTCTAATTTCCAAAGTAAACACATTTGCAACTCGTGCCATATTTTCTTGATGAATTTATGGTTGCTTTGAGCAGGGCTTCTTTGTGAGAAGCGTCAAACATGCCAGAGAAACAAAAGCATTACTCTGGAAGCACAGTGAAAGAAAACAGCTTCTTGTTCTCCAAGAAAAAGACAATGAAATGCGAACCTTCATGAAAGCTAATGCTGCTCCCTGTAAATAGGAAAAACCCTATTTAATTTACAAGAGATTATATTCTTTGTAGAGAGCTCTTTTATCAAACATGTATTTGGTCATGCTGGTGAAATGAAAAAACAAGTTGCTTATAACATTCTGATGAAATGATAAATGACAAGTAATAACAATGCTGCTTTCAAGAAATTATTGTATACATCTTATAATAACAAATTTTTCAAAAAAATTGAAATTTAATAAATTTTAAAAAAAAATTTACATGCAAGTACATGATTATTGTATTTTAAACCATTCTTTAGATTTTTTAATTTTAAACATTAGCTATTGACAATTGGATTGGCTAAATTCTAAACTTCATTCTAGGGATCTATTACATTAAATCTTGAACACTTCATTTGGACCAAGTGAAAATTTGAACATAATTACATCATTAACAATGCAATGCTTAAGTCTTTGAAGGAGAATTCATAGAACCGTGAATTTAAATAGTGAAGGAGTGTTTGCATTGTGCAGTATTTGACGAAAGAATAGAAAAAGTGAAGTGTATGAAGTAAGGCAACAGGAGTTGGAAGGAACGGTCACTACAGAATTTGCTGAAGATCGCATCTTGTTGACCAATTTTTCCGATTGAATTCTTAATTTTTGAGCTTTGCAATTTTAGGGTTTCATATCAATGCTTGTTTTGAGCAATTTCATCCCTATTTGATCAGAAATTTGGCACGAATTTCGCAATTGTAAATCGCATGCAACTACTTTTCCTCTGTCTGTGCAAATCGATCAGTTTAAACAATTTAAATCCGAGGTTTTGGAAGGTATTTCTAGAGCGTGACAAGCTTCACAGTTAAATATGGGCCATAGGCACAATTTTCAGCCCTCTTTCTAATCCGAGGGCCAACCAATCCTTACCTATTGAAGCTATTAAGCGAAAATCTTACTGACAAAAAAATTTAATTTAATAGACAATCAACATTTGATCAAAAGAGGAAATATGGAAGATCATGATGCTCTGAGAGTACAATTGGAAGGGTTTAATTATTTTCTTTGATTTCAAGGGTTTTTACAAACCAAGTATTTCATATTGTGGATTGGTAGAGAATTTATAGACGGTGGCAGACAGTATAAGTTACACTAGAGCAAATTCTCTAACAGTATACAAGGATCGACATCATCCAGCAAATAACAATTTCTACTCAGGTGATATCTAAATCTACACTTTTTAGAGTTTCATTTCAATCGATCCACTTTTATATCCACTTCATTATTATTATTTTATCCTTGTCTGTAAACAATAAGCAATCAATTGGGAAATGAAATTTCTATTTGTCTGAAGTCTAACATGTCACCTTTGTTTTATTGTATTAAGTTTTACATATCTAACGCTTGGATCATTATTGTAATATTTGCAAAAATGAATCTTGTGAACTCTACGTTTTGTTCGATCTATGTGAACTAGGCAGCTAAGGAGAAATTTGATAGACAGTGTTTTATATTTTGGTGCACAAAATATGCCATCCCTTTTTACTACAGATTGATTCCAGACTTGGTTCTCTTGAATCTTTTTGAACTAGTGAAGAATGAATCTAATGTTGAGGGTTGGATTACAGTAAAATCTAAACAATCAAAACAACAAGAAGCATCATCTAATTCTCCAAAAACTCAAATTCCTTCCCACCTTTATCCTCACATTCACATAGGTCGAAACTGCCCTCTATAAGAAGATCGAGATCGACTTAGTTCAGACATCGTTTGGATTCTAATCCTTGCATTCCTCTGAGAGATCCAAATATGAGATCATCCTTGCCTAAATTCAAATCAAATCCCATAGCCAAACTAGCTAGGAAGGAAGCCCCATCAAGCCAAAACATAGTGGTCGTTCCTAGTCTAGTGGCGACTGACAAGGAGGAAAACCTCACCCTAGATCTTCAAGGCTATGAAGTGAAATATACCCAATGACAATGCTAGAAGTACAAACTCTATGTTAGATGGATAGAAATATGTATAAAAGTAAAATCTATTGTGAGATGGTTGAAAGAATCTTATGGTAAGTAATTAGAAGTAACTATCTTGGAAAATGATTTTTTATATTAGTTGTTGTAGCTCCAGTTTGGAAAAAAAGATTTTTATTTAAAAATCCTTAGTTTTCAAAGGCAAATCTTTTAGAGTTCTTGACTAGCATCCTTTATTTAATTCAAACAACCCAAGATCCTTCATAATAGATCGTGTTGTTAGTTTTCCTAATCTCCCTATTGAACTATTAACAAAAGAGACTCTCAAATTGATAGGTAATAAGTTAGGGAAATTTGTAGCTTTTCATAGTCAATATGGATTAGTCCCGAGCCTTTAAAAATCTACATTAACAAAAGCTCATTCATGATAGAACAAAGATTTGCGGAAGGATCTTTCATAGAGGACCTTGCATTAGCTTCTTCGATCCTTGTTTTCCTTATCCTCCTCCAAACACACAAATTATCCTTAATAAGGAAAATGGAGGCTTTGACATTATGGAATCCCATGTAGGGGATGATTTGGAAGAGGGGGAAATAAGAGAAGTTGTACCCTCACGCCCCTCGATTATAGTGAGAATTATTATCTCTACAAATCAGGGAGCAAAGGCTTCAAGATTCATTATGAATACCCCTCTTTCAACCCAACTAGAGTTAGAGATAGTTGTAGTGTAGTGCCTACCCCTAGTTTGCATTTCTGTTATCATTGTCAAATTCTTTAGGCCGATTTTGTGCATTGATTAGTTTTAGAGATACTGGATTTACAATATTATGATATTATTTCATGTCTTGAATTACAAATATATCGGTTATAATTGCTTAGTTGTTTTCATTTCATGTGTTGTTAATGATGTCTTGATGATTCCTAATTAGTAAATATGTTTTCTTTCGTAGCAATGTAACGTGATGATGATTATGATAGAGATGTATTATTATATGTATGCATTTGATATTAGATTTGTGATTTTTATACTTACCCCATATTTGCATGTGTATGGTGTGCGTGTTTGTTTTACCTTTCTGTCTGACGTGTTTGATGTGGTTAAGGGAGGGAGTCGTAGTCACCTGCTACTCGGGATCTACATGATGAACCACTCCCTGCCATTGCCTATTTAATTTAGATATATAGTATATACATGTACATGCTCGTCTTTTATGCAGGATGTAGGTACCGGGCATCAACTCCCCTGAATTGCTAGGATGAGCGTGCCCGATTACAAATACTCAAATGGTGAGAATGGGAAGATAATGATCAGATCCAATCCCAACCATAGCCTATAATACTTGTCCTGCAAAGAGGACTCGTAATATAGACTGTCTACCCTTTTTAAAACCCGTGAGTATTTTGTGAGTATGTTGTTTTGTGAGTCTTTGGTGAATTTTCTGTTAATTAAGTCTAATTAAAAGATTAAATTAATGATTTAATTCAATGGAAATTATTAGGACATTTTAATATTCAATTATATTTAATTAATTGAGAAATTAATTAAATAAAAGAATGAAATTTGAAGATAAAAGTTTTAAGAATAAATTTAGAATGTGATAATATTTATTTAATTTAATAATAATATATTTAGAGTTCATTTTTAAATAAGTGCTAAATATTATTGTTATTTAAATTAATAAATATTTATCAAATTAAACGTTCAAAAATAAATTAAGAAGTGAAAAAGTTTTAAGTTCGCATGATGCATGTATGAGATTAAAATATAAGAAATTAATTAAAAAGATAAAATATGTGAACTTAATAAAGATATTTTAAAGTGCGCATGAGATTTAAAAAGTTAATAAATTAATTTAAAGTGAAGTCAAGTGGAAATTAAATAAAATAATTTAACAATACATTTTTCTTAATTAAAAGCAAATTAATTGTGCGTTAAAGAATTAATTAAATTAAATAATTGTAATTTTAGAGTTGTGGAGATAGAAACCTTAAAAGGTAATTAGATTCTATATTAGAGGGTTTTCAGGTCATTATTGCACGCACAGGTTTTTGGAGAGCAATTCAGAGGGTTTGGAAAAGAAAGAAATTTTTCGTGGCTTGAAGGATTTTGGCTTGCGTTTGGAATTTGCATCTAGTTGTCAAAGGTTAGCATTATATCCAAGTAGGATCTCGTGGTTTAATTGTATAGTAGTTCTCCGTTTTTCAAACTTCTGTCTGCTCCGTGTCTTTTGCATTTGTTGTTTTTTTGGTATGCAAATATTTGTTCTTGATTGGAGAAACTTAAACTTGGAAAGGGTTTGATCGTAGATTGAAAATTCGATTAGTTCAACTTAATTTTTCCTACCAAATTTAAATGGCAGTCATTTATTTAAAAAATTTATATAATTGGGGGGACGGTGCATTGTTCTGGATTAAAATTTTATTAAAAATAAAATTATAAATTATCTATATATTTAAGTGGTTATGAAGAAGTATTGTTTTGTCACAATTTAAATAAATTAAAATTTTAAAATGCATATATTAAAAAGAGTGTGAATATATAATTTATGATTAAACTAAAAATAAAATGATGTAATATATTCTATTGGGGGGAAGACTTTGTTTTAAAAAAACTTAATACAAAAATAAATTTTAAAAAAAATTATAATTATTTGAGGAGGGGCGGTTTAACCAACCCCAACCCCCCTTACCTGTACAACGCAAGTGACTACGACAGCAGCCGTGCGTTGCGATTCCATCATGGGTGCAGACAGCGATTATAATAATCGCTTTGTAATAGGTTTAAAAAAAAACAAAACTTTGTTATATGTATTTTTTTTATTCGATTTTCATATGTGAATTAATTAATTTTTATAATATAAATTTGCATGTAAGTTTTATTAAATTTTAAAATTATGTTTATTGTTTATTAATTATTAAATGTTATTTATCAAATGTATCTTAATCATATTTTATTAATATTATTAAATTAATTAATGATTACTAATATTATTTAGAAAATTTTGTTAATAAATATTAATAATTAATTAATTATTAATTATTAGATAATTATTAATTATTAATTTAGTAAGGTAAATTGGTATTGGGACTAACTAGTATTAATAATAAATAACATAATTATATTTATTATTTAAAAATTTATTAATGAACTTGGAATTATTTTATAATCAATTATTATTATTTTATCTTACTAAATGATTATTAATACGTTTAAGTCAAGATGCGATTTCTTTTACTATAAGAACAAGACAGGGTTTAATTGAATAGGTTAACTGAGGAACTCTTAGTATCACTGGGAAACTTACTTACTCGAAAACATGTATTAAACTGGAGATTTAAATCTTAACTCAAACAAATATACGAGTGTATTGTATGAGTATTACTGAGAATTGTATACACTTGAAACGTACATTGAACACAAAATTGAAACTTTACCCTATTGTGTATTATCAAATCAAACCCAAACTATGAAACTGTGATATTGCTTGTACTATCTATGCTTTTGGATTTTGGAGTCAATTAGATGTTGACCAGTCTAGGATGTACACTAGAGGTTTTGGTTGAGATTTCTTTTATACTAGCTATGTGGCTAGATGTCATGATGTGTCTTGTGATTCAAATTGAGATTATATTTATGAGGATACTTTATGGAGCAGTTATGTGTACTTGGGTGGGAGAACCATCCTATTATCAGGTTGCCTGTTAAGGAATTGAGTTTCATCATTATGAGTGTTGTGGTATGGGACACAACTGTGTTTTTATGTGCTTAGGAGAGGTTGTCTAGGTACGTGACTTGGGAGTGGCTTGCAATAGGGGTCCAAGACCCAAAGTGGTCAGTGCCAGGGTAACCGAATGCAAGTTATGTAATAAGTGATAATCTAGTAATTAAAAATTGTTTGGGGGGAAACACACTAAAAAGATAAGTTAGAGATATTTGATCCACCCATGCCTTGAGTTCTTGTATAGACTAAGGATGGGAATGGGATGATTGCCTCGTCTTTTTAAGAGGGCTTTTTGGTTTCCACATGTGTCATGTTGAGGGTCCGGGGTTCAGAGTAACCAGTCTAGGGTAACTTGACGCTTGAGGGTCCGGGGTCTATTAAGAGATCAGTCCAAGGTAACTCAAGCAGCCATGTGATGACACTCTCTAATATGTAGCCTAACTCTCCTCTGTAGATTTTGTGTACCTTTGGTGGTGTACTTATTATTAGATGTATTTATTGTGATTATTGCTTTCATTGATGAGGATTGATGATTCATGGATGATGTACTTTTGACATGTGGATATTGACTTAAGGAGGATTTCTTTCGTTGACTTTATCTTATGATCTTGGTATTTGATTTATACTTGGTTCGCATATGATGTTTGGTTATGTGGTGTCGGTATTGGATTGAGTGTTCTTTCTTTTGGGATTGTCTTATATTCTTGAGTAGCATGTGTTACCTTTGAGGTAGTTTTGGCTATTAGGGATTCCTTGTCTAGGAATGTTTTATGTTTGATTAAGCCGTATGTGGATCGTTCATTATCTTCCCTGCACGGTGGGAGTGGAAGCCTGATTAGGTAACCATGCGATCGGGAGGTAGTGTTTTCTTACCATTTGGGTTCCCCTCATATTGCCAGCTGATGGATGTTCATTGCAGAAGATATACCTTTATCATTCTTATTTCTTATCTCAAAGACTTCTTTTCAGATGATGTATATATGTTATGATGTATTCTGATGTATTGTATCTATTCTCACATACCCTGCGACATGTGCAGTGGATGTTATTTATGGATGTACTTTCATTGTATTGTTTATACTTATGTATTTGCTTATGCAATTATGTATCTGTCATTTCTTTATGATCATCAGACATTGTACTTGAAACTTAAAATAATTAATTTAAAATTATTAAATGTGACTCAACGTAAAGGAACCCTTGAGGAATTGAAACTAAATCTGTAATTGATTATGTGTATTTGATGTGTATGTTCATGTTGCTTCTGCATTAATGTTATCTTGATGTTGTTTAAACCTTTTTTTTAAAAATAGTTTAGTAAACATTGTAACATGTTAGGTTTATTTCTCTTGGGTTCCCAAGCGGGGCATTACATGTAGACAAAACTAGGAGTGAGGAAAGTTCCAAGCAAGATCTTTTAGCAAAAATGCATGTGCAGAAACCACATGGGACAGAGTTAGGGACTTTGAAAGCAATAAGACTCGGAAAGACATAGCAATGCTACTTAATAAGGAAGAAAGCTCGGCTTCAAAATTAGAACAAGTCAAAGGAGAGAGAAAAAGGATTATGGAGGGGATCACCTAGATAATGACATAGATATCTAGGAGAAAACATTATATCCATCAAGCCCTTCAAATGAGGAACCTGATAGCTAAGTTATAGTGATGTGATATCGATATTTTCATAATCATTAAATAATAAGATTTAATAAATAAATAGAAAAATAAATAAATACTATAATCACGCTATAAATAAATAAGTTTTATTGAACTAGAATACAATTTATTATCAAAGTAGTTGTATTATTTGATATAATATTATAACATAAATAAGTAATAAAAATAAACAGTAAATAATAATCAATAAATTATAAATATATTAAATAAAATGTCATCATAATATAGATAAATAACAATTATCATCTAAATCTACATAAATTAGCGACCAAAGGTTGCGAGTGCTAGAAAGAGTTGTCCAGGAGAGGCAAATAAATATGTAGAGATCATTTTGGATGGAGAGGAAAGAAGGGAAAAAAAAATATGATCCCAGAAAAGTATATCAAGCTTATAGAAGACACAAAAGAGCAAGAGGAAGCATTGGGCATCTACATTGACAAGCTTGAGGCATTTCTCCGTGATTGCTCACTTCATGGCGATGGTTGTTATTTACATTAGGTGTTGATCTCTATTATCATATTTGTTGATGATGTGATTCTCCTAGCATCTTCCTCTGATGATCTTCAGTGGCTCCTTGATGGCTTGGCCTTTATGTGACTCATGTGAGCTAGTTGTAAATCTGGGCAAGACTTGTGTTGTGGTCTTCAATTGTTTGAGGACATCACACCTCCATTTTTACTTCCAGGTTATCAAGATCGAGATTGTATCTTCATTTACTTACTCGGGGGTTAAGTTTTTTGGACCTCAGTTTAGCCCGAGACCAGCCATGCAACCTAGAGTCAACAAGGGGCTCGACTCCCTCACTATTCTTAAGCAACAGTACTTTTGACACCACTTACAGGAGGGTGAACCGACAATAATGGGTTCCACTTTAATGGGATGAACAAAAAAGGGAAGAAATTATAAAATGCGAAATCACATATAGCATTTGTTCACACGGACATACTTAATATGTTCGTTGTGAACATATTTTTAAATATGTTCACAGCGAACATATTTATAAATAATTATAGGTGTTTGCAGCAAACATACATAATTTATATGTTCGCTGCAAACATGTAAAACTCGACTTCCAGCGTGTTAAACATCGTTTTTCACCTGTTTTATTCATTTTTACAGCGTTTACTATTGAATCAAGGGTTGGAGCGAATGTGTGGTTTCTATCAGTGTTGCCTTGTCATTTTCCTTAAGATTCTTATCTTCAGGTATGTCTATATATTATTATTTTAATATTTTTTACATTTTTAATGTTTTCAAAGCATATTCTAATTTTATTTACATTTTTAATGTTTTCAAAGCATATTTTAGTTAATTTAATATATCTTTATTATTTTTTTATGTTAAACTTAATTATATTAATTTAGAAAATATTTTAAAAATATTATATAAAAAACATTAGAAAAAATATTAGAAAAACATTAGAAAATTGTTAATAATATAAAATTTAGAAAATAAATTTAGAAAAAATATTAGAAAAACATTAGAAATTTTATAGTAATATAAATTTTAGAAAACAAATTTAGAAAAACATTAGAAAAAACATTAGAAAAACATTAGAAAATTTATAATAATATAAAATTTAGAAAAAAAACATTAGAAAATTTATAATAATAGAAATTTTAGAAAAAAAATTTAGAAAAACATTAAAAACTTAACATTAGAAAATTTATAATAATATAAAATTTAGAAAACAAATTTAGAAAAACATTAGAAAAACATTAAAAATTTATTAGAAAATTTATAATAATATAACATTAGAATTTTTTTAGAAAAACATTAGAAAAAATATTACATTTAAATATTAGAAAAACATTAGAAAATATATATTTTTAAAAATAGTTTAGAATTTAATATTAGAAAACTACAAGAAAATATAAAAGGATTTAAACATTAGAAAATATTAGAAAAAAACATTAGAAAATATTTTTAAAAACATTAGTCTTGAAAATTACAAAATATCATAAAAATATTTAAAAAACAATAGTGTAGAAAATAAAATTTAGAAAAATATTTTCAATGTCCATATAAATTTATTAATGTTAATGTACATGTCATTGATTTTTTAATACATCTTAATCTTTTATTTTTACTTATATGTTTTATTCATGTTTATGTATATGTTATTCATCTTTATGCCTTAATCTAAATTGTGTAATTAACTATATTTAATGGCATACATCTTAAGGGGAGATCCTAAATTATACATAAGAATGCAAATTAAAATATACATATTTTATTTCTTAGATATATGTATATATGTTCATGTTAAATGTAGATGTATGTATGTTTTCAATATTCATGTTTATGTATATGTCAAATTTATCTTAATGTCTTAATCTAAGTGTAATTAAATGACATGTCTCAAGGGTCCAAATCCTAGATTATACATATAAGAATGTAGATTAAAATGTATTTCTTTATTTTGAACATAGATGTATGTATATTTGTTCGTGGTTAAAAGTAGACATCATGTACATGTTTTCAATATTCACATTTTTATGTGGTACATATGTTAACTATTGATCTTAATTTGTCTTAATTAACTATATTTAATCTAAGCATAATTAACTATATTTAATGACATGCCTTAAAATTAACTATAAAATTAACTATATTTAATCTAACTATATTTAATGTCTTAATTAACTATAATATTTAATGACATACATCTTGATTAGTTTTATATTTAATCTAACAATAATTAACTATATTTAACCTACTAGTTGAATTAAGCCCTCACATTGAAATTGAAACCTCCTAAGGATACAAAGATACAACTTCAGATGACCCACATCAAAGAGGCCTAAGGATCCAGTATCCTCTTGAATCTCACATGCAAAATGCTTACATAAGCAAGTATGTGGACTAAACCAAATAGAGTAGCTTATCATTGGACTTACTACCCACAAGATTGGATTCCCATGCCCTCCTTTCCCTAAATTCAACATCCACCCAATCATCTTCCACCACATGTACAACCCTCAGTGTCTATAAATGCAAATCATTCAATTTTAAGTGAGATAGGTAACTATAACATATCCCTTGTCATTGTTCTAAATTGTAAGCAACTATATGTAAGACCCCACAACTCACCATGAACAAATCAGCTTTCTTCTCTTTAATATGAATATGTTATTATTTTTAATGCCTTAATCTAAGTATATAATTAACTCATCTAAGTACATATTATTTTTAATGCCTTAATCTAGAAGTATATAATCAACTATATTCAATTACATGTCTTAAGGGGAGATCCTAAATTATATACATATATAAGAATGTAGATTAATTTGCATAGGTAATCTAATATAACATACATACATAAATACATACATAAGAACATATAAAGAATGTATGACCTAAAGTTCATACATGTTACAAAATTTAATTAATAAAAGTTAATTATAAGAACATAGCTTGATTATATACAAACATAAAGAATATATGATCATATAAGAACATGTAAAGATTTTGTGTGAGTGTGTGTCTAAATACATAACATTAACTTGACCATAAGATTTAACGTAAACAATGTCTACACATAACCCTAAAACTAACTATAACCAAGCTAAAAGATAACTCTAAGCATGTAAGGTCTTTTAACCCCAACTCAAACTCTAACCCTAACTTGAAAACTATAACCCTAATTTCTAACACTAACCCTAATTTCAAACTCCTACATATTTGTACACTTTCTTAAGACCAATTATATATACATGTCCACATTAACTTAGCTCGAAAACAAAGAGAGGTCCCTAGATCTACTTCTATTAAATATGTTAACAGCTTAGAGAACCTAAAGATATTATACACTTGAAGTTCATGCAAGGTTCACAACATTGTCTATCAATTTTAATTCTTTTGTATCTACCTAGAACTTAGTCATCACCATCATACCCATGGCTCTAAATGATCTAATTGTTTAAAGTTACCAATATTATGTTGCCCCTAGAAAAATAATAGTCAAAATGGAGTAATATGCACATAAGTTGTATTTGATACACGTGATCATTCATGCCAAAGACCATAATTCACAATTCCTTACTGTGAACTTTTCTTCAATCCTCAGCTAGATTCAATAAGTTCATGTTTTTGATACCTTGAATGAGAGAGTTGATCTCTAGTTGCATAGAATTGAAGCACAAGAAGAAATCGTGAAGGTTAGGTTCTAATCTTGTGGCTTATTATTCAATTTTCTAAGGTTCAACTACAACATCCTCTCCCACATAGTACAATGGATAAATTTAAAAGTCTCTTTATCTTGGGGCATTTACAAATTGGTCTACTGTCAAATGTTCTCTTATTGCTCAAGGGTTAGAGTGAATTCATTTATCTCTCCAAATCAATGAAGAACAAGGGAGAATATGTGATATTAAATTTTTAGTTTTGAGGATAACATTCAATTTATTTCTCTTCTTTGTATTGGTCACGTTATGGAATTTTTAGTCTAGCCCAATTTAGCTAAGGTTGCAAATAAGGTATCCCATCTTAGGTGAAGATATCATATTAACATGAATAGTCCTAATCCACCAGCTCAATATCTTGTTAGGGGTACAATTCCCATGGGTATAATAGCCCAATAAGCATTTGAGTACTAAGTTGTAGATATGAACTCTAACATTGTGTCAACTTGAAGTTTTAAATATGCAAGCACATTGAATTTCTTAGGGCATAAGGACCAAAATCATAAAAGCCCAAAATTTGTTTGAACCTTACTAGAAACATTAATAAAAAATTATCTAGCCATCATATTAGACCTTGGACAACATATCTCATGATAAAATATTGAGATTCTTGTAAATGATTTAAAAACTAGTTTGGATAAAAGCTTGAAAATAAGGGATTAAAAAAGGTGTCAAAAGTTGACTTTTTGTTCCTCAAGATAACCTAAACTCAAGAACATCTATGAAAATTTGGAGATATGGTTAAAAAATTAGTATGATAAAAAATTGAGTGCACATGCATTTTTTATTTCATAAATCTAAATTATAATACAACATCTTTAATCAAATGATACTATTTTCACTTATTTGAAAACAACACACATTAAAATACATTATTATATATTATGACATTGTGTTATTTCTATTTAAGGAAAATATAGAAACTATAGCTAATTTAATACATTTTTAATTAATAATAAGTAAATATATTATCACTTTCTTATTATATGTTTGAAAGTTTATTTTGAATAAATTATTGTTAAATGATATATAGAAAATCTAAGTTTACTTATTATTTAAGTTTATTATTAATTTAAAATGTGTTAAATTAGCTAGATTTTCTATATTTTCCTTATAGAAATAACACAATGTCATAATATATAATAATGTATCTTAAGTGTACTTGGTAGACTTAGCTAATTTCTAATTAATAATAAGTAAATACATATAGCTAATTTAACACGTTTTCATGTTTGAAAGTTTATTTTGAATAAATTAAATTGTTAAATGAAATATAGAAAATCTTTTCAAAACATGTCATAATATTGATAAACTTAGAAAACATTCTCGTGAGAAATGGATTCATGTGAATCACTACTCTTGAAACATGGGTCAATGAGATTCACTCATAAACTATATATGATTAATTCCTTATAGAAATAACACAATGTCATAATATATAATTTAATGTATTTTAATATAAAACTTGAATTGGTCTTATATGTAGAGAACTCAATGTTTTGAATTGCACTTTAGAAAATTATAATTTAACATATTACTTAAATATCTAATAAGATGAACCCTTTATATTTCTCATACAATTTTAGTAATCAAACTACAAAATAGGAAAACTATATATATATTAGCATTTAACTACTCCAAATATTTGACGTAGGGGATAAAATAAGATCTAATATCCTTAGATCATGTTCTTATTTTTTATATATATAAATTGATGGTTTATGGACCAATGTGTTCAAATTTATAATTAATTACACATGTTTAAACTAAAATTAGAAGGATTCATGACCAACCTTTGTGACACCACACGTGATCTGTCTCAACAAAATGAATTTACTTAGATTATCACATGAAATTGAGCAATATTTTGAATTGTTTAAACTTTTAGATTTTGCACATTAGCAGGTTTTGATTATCCCTAAATAACTCTAACTCTAACTTTAACTCTCATGTACATATATATGCATTCAATCATATATTTAAATTTTATCAGATCATATGCACATGTTACAGATTATCTAGACATGTGTGATGTATGTTCAATTACATGTATAATTTTTAATAAAAAATAAAAAATTGTGTGTATAGTAGACTTAGCTCTTGATACATTTAGATATAGATGTGGGACCTGATGCAATCCTTTTTGCGGCTCCTACTGTGGTACCTAATGTGGTTCCCATTGCAGCTCCTGATGCAGTTCCTGTTCTGGCTCCTCATGCAAGTCATCGTGTTGCTCATGGTGGTGCTCATGCTACAGCTCATGGTGGGGCTCGTGGTGTACCTCAAGGTAGGGCTTGTCATGCGGCTCATGTTTTGGCTCTTGGTGTGGCTCCTGGTGTAGCTCCAGGTGGTGTAGGTGCTAGTGTGGCTCCTGGTGCGGCTCCTATTCCAAGTCAAGCTACACTTGCAACTCTTGTTGGAGGTCCTACTACACCACCTCCATGCATCAATATCAATGCTTTATTTGCATTTTTAGAGTAGGAGGTTGCTATATTATAGCAATCTATATTGTCCTCTGATGATGGTCTTTATAGAGACATATGTTCTACTATATGTAGGAGTTTACAGGATCTGACAGCTAGATTTAGAGCTCACCATTCATTTACTCCTGACATACTAGCTTCCATATCTAGGGAGCTTAGGGCTGAGATTTTAGGAGATGCATCTTTTGATGATGTCAAGAGGGTGGCCCCCAAAGACGTCATCAAAAGAGATATCTTTCTAGGATATGAGGGAGCACGAGGTAGGGTGAGAGGCTACCGAGTCACATGATGCACAGATTCCATTATTGCTAGCATGATATATCCTCGATTTTTAGCTGCGCATGGTCATTATCCTAATAATGACTAGATACCTCTTTATTTTGCACAGCAGTTGTATGTTGAGTTCCATGTGGGGCTCAATGTCAACTACTTGGACATTCCAAATTATTGTGGATAGGAGTGTGGTCAGATCACAGATCACAACCACTATCACAGTGCACATTATCTACCACCTCTAGATGTCAGACAGTTTTTTGGACAGAGATTGCTTCCCATGACTCTAGCACATGCACCTATTGCAGATAGAGTTGTCATTTCTTCCTAGAGGGGAGAAATTGACACTATTGGACACATTGCATCTGTGACTGCTAGTACCACATCTGATTCTATTGGTCATTATATTCATAGTCAGCATCCTCGTCCACCTGGTCGACCATCTTCAGAGGCATCTAGTAGCACTTTAGGCACCTCCTCTGATGATGCATATAGAGCTATTGGGCTACCACTACCAGGTGATGTTCATGCTTTTTTAGGACATCAGACACATATGGATTTGGCACTGTATTTTTTGGAGGATATGTTGTAGATTATCACTTATATTTTCGATACATAGGGGATGCCAGTTCACTTGGTGATGGATGTTGTTAGACAGCACCAGAGCCCCATAGTTCCATAGACACAGGCTGCCACACCAGTGGCAGATAATACAGCTATGCGTAGCTCACAACATTTGGCACCAGGCTCACAACACTCTATAGATGACTCAGGCATACGAGTTGGAGATGTCAGGATCACAACTGAGGGTCTTGATGATTTTGGTGAGTAGTTACGAGGCCTATTTGAGATTGATACTAGTTCGAGCATGGGTATTTCATTATACATGGAGATGTTATTCCGACCTGATAGCCATGATTCTACACCATTACCCAGTCGGTTACACAATCCACTTCACTCATCATTGCTAGCAGTTGGACATGGTGCTAAGGGTGGTTTAGTAGGTGTCACAGTTTCAGGAAGTGCATCGATAGACAATACGATGGAGTCTGTTGATCATCCTCCACCTCCAAAGACCCAAGTACATATATATAATTTTAATTTTTAAATTTAAATATTTACATGAAATTAAAAAAATATGAATTTATTTTAAAATTCAATTCAGATAGATATTTAATTTAATCTTTAACTATAATTTATTAATCATGTAGGCACAAGTCACTGAGCACATGGTTACATCTAGTGTTGGTTCATGGCATCATGTATGTGAGAGAGATGATTCTATTGAGGCACTCAGTAGTGCTCAGGTACAAGTTTTAAATAGTTTGTTTAAAGTTAATTTTATGTTTCAAACTATATATATATATATATGCACTTGTATTTAATTTGAATGTACACACATGTATATATATGTTTAGATCTAGAACTCTAACATGTGTGTGTGTGTGTGTGTGTGTGTGTGTGTGTGTGTGTGTGTGCATTTGTAGGGCTCGGTTGATGCACCTCGGTGAGAGGATGTACAGGAGACAAATCGATCAGAGGGTTGTTCTGTTCATATGTGTCTTGAGGGGTCCCTCTAGTAGTATAGTATATATTTATATATTTTTTGATGCATTTATATATTGGAGACAGTTTACATACACATATATATGTGTATTTTAGTACCTTGGCATGACACATGTATACATATGTTTCATTATTTATTTGATTATTTAGTACTTCAGTAGTTAGATGGTCACATGTATATATGACTTTTTATATTTTGCTACGTACATGTATTATTTGAGATTTATAGTTTGCATATGTATGCATTTCAGTTGTAGAGATATATTAGATGTAGATGTTTATTCTTGAGATGTGTATATATGTGTACATGTGTTTTTTTTTTTTTTGAATTATATAGCTATAGAATGTTCATGTTCTTGAGACATGTACATGTGTACATATACATGTGTTATCTTTTTTGTATTATAGTAGACCGTGTATAATTTTTAGATTATAGCTTTTAAACTTTAGATTTTATTTTCATCATTATAAAATAATCAAATTAACTTCTCTAAATACCTACTTCAATAGTTAAATAGTCAAAGAAGTTCCAAATTGATCTTTATCAAACCTAATTAAAAAATTTCAAAAATAATAATAATTTATAGGGTGATTGAATTGAATTAATATAGGTGCTTAAAACTACTAAATTAATCCAAATGATTTAGATTAAATAAATTTAAAACATTATATTTATTTGTAATCATTATATGAAATAAACAATTAGTGGGACTAAAGATACATTTAAATTTGGTAAATCAATTAATAGGAATAAAGATACAAATTTGTTACATATATTAGTAGGAAGTTAGAAATATACATGTATTTCTTAAATTATCAATTACTAACCCACTAAAGATAAATATTAGTTTTATGTGGATAAAAATATGTTAATTAGGTAAGCCAATACATTATTTTAGAAAACTTTTACAAAATATAATATTTAAAAACATATTAATTTAAACTAATTTAAAATAAGAGTATGACCATAGATATAATAAACTAACATTAAAATATATAGTTTTTTAATAAACAAATGATCTAACTAGATGAACTTATTAATCTTACAATTTTAAAAGCACATTTAATTCAATTATGAAATTAATTTATTATTAAATTATATAGTTTTTTAATAACTAATGATAATTAAGAACTTATGATCGTACAATTAAAAACACATTTAATTCAAGATGAAATTCAATAGTTTGAAAAGAAGTTGATATCTAAGAATTCTAACATATTAAATTATCTTTGATACATGTATCTATAGATAATGATTGTGTAAGAGCGAACTAACTTAGCCTATTTATATATCAAGTTGTTAAATTATTAAATTCATCCATGGTACAATTAATATTATTAATTTATATAGTTTTTTAATAAACTAATGATAACTAAGAGTATGATCGTACAATTAAAAACACATTTAATTCAAGATGAAATTCAATAGTTTGAAAAGAAGTTGATATTCAAATTATTATAAAATAAATCTCAAATTTCAGTTCAACCATAATGCACACTTATAACATGTAATATCTTCTCATGATCTTCATTGTCTAGTCTCCACTTGCGACATGCACACTTAACTTTGACTGGATGTAGATAAAGCTCGGTAGCAACAACCAGGTGGTTGTATTGTAAAACCTTGTTGTTAGGTTGATAATCAACAAAGTGTATTCCATGTTGGACTATTTTCTTCTTGCTTCAAATATGTTCCCTCTATCACAATAGAACTTGCACCACAAATTTAAGTATTTCAAAATTTGATAAATATAAAGTTACCTAGATATATATATTTATTTATTCATATAAAGTTACCTATGGGGAACAACATTCCATCACTTTCTTCAGGGTCATATAACTTTGTCCTCTCTACAGTACATCGCAATAAATAATAATTGACACCTTCATAATTTCCACACTCAGCAATCAATGCAAAGATATCTCCTGCATAACAAGTATACGTGTGTATGTGTACAATACATATATAAGACAGTTCAAATTGAGAATTAAATAGCACTTGTTCAAATTATTTTTTATGATACTTACCCACTTTTACCAATCCAGATATATGATTATAATCATCAGAAATCAATGGAATATCATCAAAATTTTCATCATCTTTATCGAATGTATCAGTAACATCAAGTGGTACCAAAATCCATGCACTTGTATATCCACGTGCTTGATTGATGCATTCTTCATAATCTTCATCAATGCAACTATCACAAAAATATGAATATTCTCTTGTCTTCAATATCCAATTGCAATTATTTGTACTCGTGACTAAATGTAAGGAACGTGCGTTCTCTATCCTCTTGCAACCGTGCATGTTTTTTCTATTAACACTTGAAAGTTCATTAAATTAAAAATATGGACAAATTAAACTTAAACTTCAATGAATTGAAAAATAAAACTTAACAATAAAATTTTATAACTTAATTACATAAAAATTAAATAGATGTACACAACCATACCTGTTATCTCCCAAAAGACTCTATATGGTACCTGTTGACTGATTGTTGATGATGTCCCAACCTCATCTGATGCAAAATGTGTCTTACACCATTCAACAACATCATGTGCATCATTTATATGAACTCCCTGATAATTCATTTGATACTTTTACAAAGCACGTTTGATGCAAGCTCCAACACCATCATGTTCACCTTTTCCGTGACCACTTTCTAACAAATTCCATATGTGTTTTATATTCTCATTGCGATGATATCTACATAATGTAGTGCCTGCCCCTAAGTCGCATTTCTTTCATCCTTGCCAAACTCTTTTAGGCCAATTTATGTTTGATGATTAGTATTATTATTTTAGAGATTATCAGATGTTGTTTTACACTCAGTTTATTATATGATGAGATTACTTGGTACTCTATATTTCATGCATGTATGATGATTATTCAATATTTTCAGTTAACAATGATGTTTAGTTAGATGGTTTATTATTCCATGTGTTTCTTATGGATACTTACCCCATATTGCATGTGTATGGTGTGCGTGTTTGTTTTATTTATGTATGGTGTTTCTGATGTGGTTAAGGAAGGGAGTCGTAGTCACCTGCTAGTCGGGATCTACACGATGCACCACTTCCTGCCATTGTCTGTTTAGCTTAGAATATTGTGTTTGTACATGCGTGGATTTTTATGCAGGTTGCAGGTACCGGGTATCGACTTCCCTGAATTGCCAGGATGAGTGTACCCTATCGCATTGTCTCAATGGTAAGAGAGGGGAGATAACTCTTAAGTCCAATTCCTAAACCCTTTAGCCAATTGTCCTAATTAATAATTAGAACAAGTATCTGAGTTAAGTACCCTCGGAATGCATCAAATGATGTAATTTCGTGATTATAATCCTTTTGTTTGATTTGGTATGTATTTTTCCATGATGGGTTTTCGTATGTTGCTTTATGAGTCCTTGGTGTATTTTCTATTAATTAAGTCTAATTAAAAAGATTAATTAATGATTTAATTTAATAGAGAATTATTATGATATCTTTATATTTAATTAATTAATTAATTAATTAAAAGAATTAAATTTGGAGATTAAAGTTCAAAGATAAATCTAGAACAGGATAATATTTATTTAATTTAATAATAATATAATTGGAGTTCATTTTTAAATAAATGCTAATTATTATTTTTAATTAAATTAATTAAATATGTTATCAATTAAGTTTCTAAAATAAATTTAAAAAGTTGAAAGACATTAAATTTATTAAAGGTTCTTAGATCGCATGATCTAAGCATGAGTTTAAATTTGAGTAATAAATTTAAAAGATTAAATTATAGAAATTAATAATGGTATTTTAATTTCATAAAGTGCACATGAGATTAAACTAATAAATTAATTTAAAATAGAAGTCAAGTAGAATTTTAAATAAAGTTATTTAATGAATCAACTTAATGTGCATAAAAGATGAATGTAAATTAAAATAAAAGATAAGGAAGGTTAATTGGAGTTAACTGAGTTGTGCAAAGAGTCTTCTCGGGTGAATGCACAATTAGTGCCCCAGTTTGAGAAAAAAAAATTGTTTATCACAACGTTGGGGGTTCATTCTTGGGGAGACAGGAATTGGGACACAAAAAAGGGACAAGGAATTTTGGGAGACAACTTTTGGAAGCAAAATTCAGAAGGCGAATTCTAAAGAAGAATTTCAGAAGAAGGTTATTAAAGAGGAGCGAATTCTCTTACAGTTTTTGGAGATTGCTTAATAGCATCAGATTGAGGTAGGGTCTTGTGTTTGATCATGGGTTGAATTATGCAATTCAATAATCTTGTCTTCTTCGTGCTTGTGGATTATCAATCCGAATTGTTTGATTTTCACTGTTGATACTATATCATATTTCATCTACATAATGAATTTGGAAGAATAAATCAATTTGAAACCCTCATTCTAGATGATAGATTTTTACAAATTAAACTAGGGGGAGCTTTTGAAAGAAAAGAATAATCTTGATTGGAAAATTCTATTAAAATGAGAGAGAAGAAATTTGATATATATATAATTTATACGATATTCTTTTAAAGAATATTTTTAATTTAGAAATCTGAGTGGTTCGTTCTATCAAATTTAAATTTCAATCATTTATTTAAATATATATATATATATATATATTGGGAAAAAGAAAATCGTTTAAAAACGATGAAAAAAAAAAAATATCATAAAGTTTTTTAACAAAAAAGAAAAAAAATTGTGCTTATATTAATAAGGGAGGGGGGCGGGAGTACCCACACCCCCCCGTACCTGTAAAGGCTGCCGCCGGCAGTCTGCTGGCACAGGTACTGCGTCAGCCAGGCTGCCGTAGGCCCTGCGTCAGCAGGCCTGCCGTGTCGGCTCTTTAAAAGGCCAACGGCCTATATTAAAGTTATAAAGTTTTTATTATTTTTTTGATATTTTATTATTATTTTTAATAATATTAATTTTTATTAATTATTATTTTAATTAATAATATTTATTAAAAAAATGTTTTAATGATATTGTTAATTATTATTAAATAAATAAAATTATTAATAAGATTATTAATAATTCTTAATTATTATTTAAATGAAAGTATTAACAAAGTTTTTTTTTAATTATTTTTTATTTAAATAATAATGTATTTAAAATAACTTTATTTTTAATTAATGAAATTATTAGTAATTATATTAATTATTAATAATTGATAATTCTAGAGTGGATAATATAAGAATAGGTTAAGGGATATATTGTAAATCATAAGTACCTAAATTATACACTGGAAACGAGAATAGAAACCCGTACATTTGAATTAACATTATATAATTAAGATTAAATCAAATTGTGAGACTATTCTATATTTTTATGTGTTATCTGTATTATGGGGTGTTTTGGGTTTTGTCCTAGCATTGACCAGTCCTAAGTTGTTACCAGAGGTTTAGGGATTATGTGAATGTGATGTTATGTTGTTTTGATCTTGATCTTTTAAACCAACCCTGGCGATGTGTTGATATGCTCTATGACATGTTTGTGATTACTGGTTGTTATTGCTTTCTAGTTTCCTGGTGTGAAGCTAAAGTGTATGTATTTGAGATACCTGACTTAACCATTTTTGAGTCTCGATCAGTTATATTTGATAACCATTTTGGAGTCTTCGATCAGTGTTGTAATTTACTATTGGGATACTTTCCGGTTGCTCATTGGAGAACCATTGGATTTTGTGATTTATTATTGATGCCTTCAGTTGCTGATAGAGAACTGTCGTGATCATATGATTGTTATTGGATGCTTATCTATTGCTCATGAAGAACTGATGTAATTTTGTGGCTTATCTTTTATGATGTTTTTCAGTTGCTTGTATAGGACTATGGTGATTTTATTATGATTCTTTGATTTGTAATTTCATGAGCCTAGGGTAGGTTATCTATGTGTAGAGTCGGGAAGTGGCTTGCAATGGGGGTCGGAGCCCTAAGAGGCTGCCTTGAGAAACCCATTGCAAGTCATTGTTTAATAAGTGAAAACATTTACACTAAATGAGAGAAAATGAACCTAACAAGATAATTGTATGTTCTCTCCCATACCATGAGTGCTAGTACAGACTAGGATGGGGTAGAGAGGACGCTTGGTTACGACCTTGCACTCCATAGTATGCCTCGTTAGTACGAGAGGATACTAGTGGCCACAGGATCAGTAGGGACCCAGGATTCCTAAGGGATTGCTCGGGTAACTTCTACGTGACTTTTGCGATGACACTTTCCCGCTTGCATATTAGGTTTCCTACATGTCTTGTGGTACCTCTGGGATTTAGATGTCAATTTTTTTAGGAACCCTTGAGTTAGCATACTTATAGGATTTCCTGGACTTAGAGAGTATTTATGATTATAGGTTTTGTTATCCTATTTGGGACTTGAGACTATCTCCTCAGCATGGTGGGAGTGGACCATTTAGGTTCCACGCGATCGGGTGGTAGTGCTTTTAATCTTACCATTGAGATCCGTTCCGTGGTCACCGTGGCTGGAGTTTTCGTGATTGGCATTTACCTTCACTATGTTCTTGGATTATTATGATGGATGGTTAGATTTTATGATAGATGTTTTATCATTATGGATGTATGGATGTATCATGTATGGTGAATAGTTTCATATATTTTTACTGTACTTGTATCATGGATTTGAGGATGTTGTATCTTGATCTTTACATATGTATATTCTTTTAAGCCTTTCATACCCTGTGACTTGTACAGTGGATGATTGGCCATTCCGAATTAATTTGCCGAGAGGCATTCGAAAAAAATGTATATTATGGACATGGGACTTTCTGATTATTCTTTCATATGTATGTGATAGTTGTTAGACTTAGATTTAATTAAATTTAAACGTGACTCAACATCTTGGGATCTTTAAGAAATGTAACTTGCAATGTATGTTTGTCGATGATTACATGTTATTGCTTCCGCTACTATGTGTATGTTATACATTCTTCTTTAAAAAAAAAATGTTTAGCAAACTTAGTGAAACTTTAGGTTAATTCTTTTGGATCCCTTGGCGGGGCGTTACACATAATGCATAAAATGGTTTAGATGATTTGAACTATGTGGCACATCCATTAGACCAAACATAATGTTTATCAAAATTTATGTTTCTTTCTTTCAAATAAGAAAAGAAGATATTGAAGCAATGTTTGACATAGTGAGCGTCATGTTCTTTATCATCAGTTATATAGAAATGATATTCCTTTTTAATTACTCGTGCTTGAACTATATCTGAACACCATCCAAATCTAATTGTGCATGTCTATAAAAAATATGTACCATAATAGTGATGTGCTTAAAAAAGTAATAATCTGATTGAATTGCTTTATGATGAACAAAGGAATAGTTCTCTGCAAAATCAACAACTAATACAATCATTCCAAGTGGGAAATTATCTCTCAAAGTTTGAAACCGTTGTTCTTGACACTTTGCAAAAAATGCGTGACAAATAAAAGGTTGAATCAAATTCTTAAATCTATCCATAAATGTTAGAACAGGTAACTCCTCTTCAACATATTCCAACATTTTTGTCTCTTTTCCCAACTTTGTTTCATTCCTAACATACTTGTAACTTTTACAATTCAATTTTTTTGTTGCATCAATATTTTCAATTTTTAAAAGAAATAGAGAAAATTCACCACATGTTTCACATAATCCTTTGATGCAATTTATTTGACCAGCTGGATCATCTATTTTGTCACATAGAATGGATGATATAAACTCACTTCTCCTACTAGGAGGAGTAGCATGAAAACCATATGTGTCTTCTACAAACTTTCAAAATACCTGATAGTGGAGATCAAACTAAATATAATGACAAGAACATGTTTCAAACACTTACTTTGACCTCACAAAGTATGGCTTCAATTTTTCAAACAACGTTTGCCCAACTTTTACATTAGGATGTTCACTACAAAACGAAACATATAACTCATGTTGTGTTGTGTCCAACCAATATTTTGTATGATGTTCATATTGACTAGATGCAATCCTATGCCTAATAACATCTCTACTATTTGATGAAGGGCGATTTTTATCAATCCAAAATGATATGACTAAATTTTTTAATGACTCTTCAATCCCATCAAAATGAGGAGTTCTAAACATGATTGCCCAATTGCCCTCCATAGTACTGTCATCCACAATTAATCTTCTCTTAACATATTTTCTCATTATTTTCCTACTAAAACCCATTTAAGACGAAATTCAAGATATTTGTCTATTTTGGGTCATATTCTTATTTACAACAGACATCAACATCACTTTTCTTGCCACAGACTTATCTTTAGTTCGAGAGTATTTTCATATGTTTCTCAAACCTTGTTTAACATTTTCAATCAGATCAGTTTGCATGGTAGAAAATCTTCTCTTCTTTGATGTTGTGTCTACACCTAACAATTTCAATGCCTCTTGCAACTTCTTTTGTGTAAGCAAAAGTGAAAGTAACTAAGCTTGTTCAAGTGTTTCAGTGTTATCCAATTGAGTCATAATTTTTCTATCTTCTTATTCATTGACCTTTTCGTAGACAAACTTAATGGTTGAACAATAGTTGCAAGTCTTCTCAATTTATCCACATCTATTTTAAGTAAATGATCTAATTTTTTTGGAGAAATAGCATTCTTTATAGATTGGGCAATATTTAGGGGTTCATCCATACTAGTTCCTGCACCTAATCCTGACCCTTCTCTGACTTCTATTATCAGAATTTCTACAGGGAGTGATCTTGAGCCTTCTCCAACATTTATTATTTGATATTCTATAGGGAAAGATTCTGACCACTTCTCCAACTTCTGTTATTCGAACCTCTGTAGGGAGCAATCTTGAACCTTCTTCAACATTCATTGTTTGAGATTCCGTAGGGAGTGTTCCTGACCTCTCTCCCATCTCCACTTCTTCTACTTTTGTCGAGCCTTCTTCAACATTTCTTTCACCTTGTTGATTGGCTGAAACAAATTTATAAATAAATCAAATTAGATACAAATAAGATTGAAACATAATTAAATTCAAGATCATAAAAAAACTAATATATATAATTACATACCTTGTTTAATTAGATAATAACGTGCCACAGTCTTCTGAAGATTTTTTTGTTCTACTTCATCAGATCTCTTGCATTTTTTTTTTGCCTTCTTTTCTTGTTTCCCATTATAAAATCATAAAAAAAAAAAAAAATTGACTCCTTGCCTTAACATAAATTTTGCGCAATAACTATATAAAAATGTCGTTGTATGAATTGGCAACATGACTTCACTATTTTTAAGCTAACTTATCTAAAGCCGACATCAGCATTTTTATTTTTTTATGTTCGTGTGAACGTAATAAAATTTACATGTTTGTGCGAACATATCTAGTTTAATTTCCAGCTGCTGAAAATTTTTGGGTCAGATGTTCATAGCAAACATATGAAATATGTTTGCTGCAAACACTACATTCACAACGAACATACAAAATTACATTTTTTGGGCCCTTTTTTCTTTTAATTTTTTTCTCTTAAGACACCCATAATTGCAGATAAATTATCTCCTATTATAAAATAAAAAATGTCAAAATGTGTTGCTCGGAGCAAGCTTTCCAATGACTATAATTGTAATATATATTTTAATCATTAAGACTTTCAAATATGAGTTTAACTCATCATAGGTTCATTACCAATTGAACATCAACTAACTTCAACACTTCAAGAAAATTAGTAAATTAGGTCAATTTTTTTTTTTAATCTAAGAAATTTCTTATTGAGTTAGCTTTCTATTCATAAAAAAAAGATCTATGATAAATTGACTTCAAGTTATCTATGTCAAAATGAATGTATGTTTGAATTACAATTGGTGTTACTTCAAAAATTTCATAAACTATACAATATTCAACCAAATTGAATCAAACCAAATGAATCCTCTAGATATTCATATTACAAATCCAACACTGAAAGAATTACCTTATTATATTTTCTAGAAAAAAATTTATGTGTCAAACGGACTGTCACTCTTTAAAAATATTGAATTTTATTATGTACCACTTTTCGGAAGAGAAGAAAAAATTGACATAAATAATTAATTTTTTTTAGATTAAAAGATATGGTTACAAAGTAGGAACAAAGTACTAAAAATCACTAGTTTATGTCATCTTGAAATTATTTATAGTTTTAGAGATATAGTCACTCGAACATGAGGTTTGTTTCAAAAATATTGATTTTAGTGTCAAAATTGGTCAAAAAGTGGAACCCATTATTGTTTGGGGCGGATCGTGGAGTCTGACTGGGCCTCTATTGAGAGAGTCCAAACTCTTTTCCTTCGATGCATTATCAAATGTCATTGGTCCACACCGCACAACATCATTCTAGTAGAGTTTGGTGCTCACCCTTTCAGATTGGGGACCATCTTTGATTTAGTTTGGCTTCTTCATCGACTTAGGAGCTTTTTTGATTCCTTCAGAGGTTATCATAGATATTCCTACTTGGCTTATTGTTCCTCTATGGAGGTTGTGAATTTAGACTCTGGTCACATGTCTCATCGTTGATAAACCCCCAAGTCTCTGCCCTCTTGGGCTCGATTGGTATTAGTTTGGATTGTCTTCCCCCCTTTTAGTTTTCTCTAAACACTCTAGCCCATCTTCTTCCACCTCAGTGGGAGTTGAATGAGCATGTTAGACTTGACATCTACAAATAGTATGTTATAATGACTTGGAGGAATCCACTAGGTGGGCTCCATCCACATATAGTCTTCTATGCTAAGCATTTCCTTGATATCTAGGATGGGATCATCTTACACCCCTGGTACCTCACTCATCTTTGGACTCATGCTCTTCGCATCTCCTTGGGATCTTTTAGAGTGGGATCTCATCAACTATGTATTCAGATTGATCACTAGATTGGCAGGGAGGACAGGATATGTTGCCTTTGTCTCCTTGGGGAGGTCTAGACCGAGTCTCACCTTATTTTTCATTGTCCCATTTACTATGAGATCTTAGGGAGATTCTACTATTTGTTCATAGAGTGTCAGTCTTCTCCCTCATTTTTTAGATATATTGACCAGTACTATCTTGCACTCTACCTTCAGGAGACCATGTGGCTTTACGAGCACATTATACAACTCCAACTTTGCTCGACATCAACCCCTATGCAACTCATCACCTCTTTCTTCAATCTTATGGTTCCTACCTAAGGATTGAAGTAACCTCTCTACACTATCTTTGTTAACACTAGATCTGTGAGACCCCACAGAGATCGCACTTGACAAAGTCCCTCTAGTAGACCTCAAAGGTGACCTTCCAGAGTACCTAATTACTCTAATATCCACCTTTCCATTCTAGACTACTTCTCACCTGTGAGGAGTTCTTAGTTGTTTTTATTCTTTTTCTTGGTTATTTTGTTGTTTTTCTTTCATGTTCTTTTTGTGGACACCATTTGGTGCTTCCCCTATTGGCATTTTCCCTTTGTATTGTTTCTAGTCCCTTAGAAACTTGTTGGTCTCCTATTGGACATTAATAAATTTATCTTATCTTATCTCATCTCATCTTATCATATGGAAGAAATTATAGTTTTGGAAACCTTTTGTCATATACAAACAAGCATCATTGTCATATCAATCAAGTAGAATAGACCACCAAAAATACAACTCAATAATGGAGGAATACAAAACGAGATTTCAACAATCAATGAACACTTCAGAATTCGATGACATAGGTAGTCAAATTGGGGTAGATATAAGGTGTTCAATGCTTTAGTAACTAGGATCTTAACAAGATGTTATAGATGTCAAACATCTAAACAAGATATTGATCAAGGTATATACAGTTTTGGCTTGAAAAGATCTTCTCTAGTTGTTACTACCATAGACCATGGGAGGTACTTGACACTTAGGTAGGAAGAATAAAAACCAAATTGTCTGCAATGTGAAATAGAGAGTATCATCATTATCGTTATTAACAAGAACCATATTAGTTTATTCACTAATTTTTTCTAAGAACCATATAACAACCAACTCAATAATAGAGCATAAGGACTCAACATAATAGAAGTTGACATCAGTCATTGCACCAGACAGAAGTAGAATATAACAAAAATACTATAGAGAATAGGGCACTGTCAACAACTAAGTGTTGATTCATCACAAGGAACACCGTCCACCACTCCAATATTGATACAATAACTAGTGATGATTATGTGATGGATAAGAGATGAGATTGTTATTTGAACAAGATGATTATCACAGGAGATCAAATGAATGACTTTGGAGTGAGTCAAGTTTGTAGACGAAATGGATGGTGTTACCAATATTGATACAAATTCACTCACTTTGGCTTGCACTTGGTAATCTCTATTGGAATAGGAAATATGAAATAAGAAAAAAAGGCATCTAAGAGAAGAATAGAAAAAAATAAATCTATGACACAATGTAAAGGAAACTATTAAGTTTCCAAATGATAGAAAGAGCATACATGCAATTGAAATGGCTAATAACAAGAAGCATGTGGGAAATATAATAATTAGAATATGAATTATATGAGGTACATAGTTACAAGAGAACATCTAAAAGGGTGATGGAAACATCATATATATCCATTTATTACAATTTTAACTAAGAAGCAAGGGAAAACTCAAAGTAATTTAACCATAGATATTGCAAAAACAATTTTGAGTAAGAGTTTTATTACTTACTAAGTAAGGTCCTACTTGGGGACATTATAAGTGGAGGAAAAGGTTAGGATCATTTAGAAAAGTATTTATGTGAATTTGTAGTTAATGAACTAATGAATCAATTTGTGATGAGGAAGAATTACTAAGACATAAGGAATTGTTGATCAAGGGAATTTTGAAAGGTGATGATCCGATGGAAAAAGTGGAAGTGGAACAACTACTACTAGAACTAGAAGATTCAAAACTAAATGATCATGAACAAATGGGGGTAGCCATGGCTTAGCCATGTAAGAATAATCTCGATTGTGCAAAAACAAATAAAAGGAGGGGAAGAAAATCCCTACAAGAATTAAGAATGTGGGATGGATCTACTAATGTTTGACCTAAATTAACTGATATCTTTAATGTAGGGAAGGGGAAGATCTTTCTGAAGTCATCATGAATATCCTAAATTGGAATGTTATGGGTTTAAACGCCCTCAAAAAATGATGGATTTTAAAATGTTGCATATCAAAAATAATAGCAGAACTCATTTCATTTCAAGAAACAAAGCTAGATAGGAATGATCTAGAGGGTTTTAAAAAGAAGCTAGGATTTAGGGAGATATGTGGATCTCCAGTTAGGGGAGCCCAAGGTTTCCAACTATAACATCTTTAGAAGATCATGGGAATTGAAGTTGTGTCTTTATTAAGAAGCTCCCAAATGAAGTTGAGGTTCAACATTTTAATACCCTATTTAGAATATGGAGAAAATTGAAGTCTAGAAAGAGATTGAAGAGACCCAAGATCCTCCTATATCAAACACCTAGGGTTAATAAAGAACCAATTCCCACATACTAATATTCTAAACTGAATCATAAAGATCCAACTCAAATTCTGTAATCCATTAACTATGTTCAGCTTGTTTATCTTTTCACTAAACTATGTATTCCATGTAGTCTTTTCCTCTAGTGCTCTTACTTATTTTTCTATTCAAAATCCTTTCAATATTATCTATCTTCTTCTTAGGATAATCCAAACTATTCTTTAGTTCATCATTTGATTCAAAATACTCAAAGATGTCTACAATGTTGAATATAGGGGAAATATACATATCTTTTGGTAATTCACTTTGAAAAGCATTTCCACTGTCAAACTTCCTTAAAATCTTATAAGGACCAAACTTCTTCATTTTCAGCTTACTATAGGTACCAACTAGAAATCTATTCTTCTTCAAATGGATCGCAACCTCATCTCCAACTTGAAAAGAATTATGTCTCTTCCTTTTATCTGCTATCTTTTTTTATCCCAAATTATTGTCCTCCAAGTTCATTTTCACTTCCTCATGTAAAGTCTTCGTGAAAATTTTTAATTCCTCAACTTCAACACTTTTTTTTTTAATCTCAAGGATTCAGATCCCTTGATTCAGTAGTTTCCTTAAGGTCCATTCTAGTATCAATCTCAAAAGGTGTCATCTTAGTGCTCCTATTCAAAATATTATTATATGCAAACTCTTCTTGTGCCAAAATCAAATCCCAATTAGAAGGCTTACCTCCAACCAAACATCTCAACAAGTTACCCAAAATTTTGTTCACAACTTCCATTTGTCCATCTATTTGTGGACAAAATTTAGAACTAAACTTCAACTTTATATTCAATTTCTTCCAAAGTGTCCTCCAAAAATAACTAGTAAACTTAGTATCTCTATTTCAAAAAAATTCTTAGAAAAACCATGCAATCTTACCACTTCCTTAAAGAATAATTTAGCCATGCATACTGCATCAGATGTCTTCTTACAAGGTATGAAATGAGCCATTTCTAAAAATATATCAAATACTACCAAAATAGTTTCATTACCTCACCAAATTCTAGGAAATCTAAGTACAAAGGCAATGTTGATATCTTCCCAAGGATTATCAGGTACATGCAATGGTCAACACAATCCCAAATTTTGAGTAATTCCTTTTTAAGCTTGACAAATTATGCACCTTCTAATCATCTTCTGCACATCCTTGTAAATCTGTGACCAAAATTATCTATTTGAAATCAACTTTACAATTTTATCAATCCCAAAATGTCCAAAAAGTCTGCCACTATGCTTCTCCTTCATAATGTTCTCTCTCACAGATCCTTTAGGTATGCACATCTAAATTCCCTTGAACAACATAGCTTTCTGAATGAAATAATCAATCCACTTATCTTTCACCAATTGATCTTTACAAGCTTTCCAAGGCTCTATAAAATTAGGATTAGTTTCTTACAAGTACTTCAAATCATTAAAATCAAGTATCTTCTCATTTATGTCAATAAATTCCTTCTTCTTCTCAAAGCATCAACAACCTTGTTTAATTGTCCACTCTTATGCTTCAATGAAAAAGAAAAGTTCTTTAAAAATTCAACCCACTTTATGTGTCTCTGATTCAATTTATTTTGACTTCCTAGTACTACAAATCTTTATGGTGAGTATACAACACAAAAATCTTTAGGCATAAAATAATTTATCCATTTCTTCAAAACTTGAACAATAGGATACAATTCTTGATCATAAATTGAATATTTTCTCTTAGCATCATTCAATTTCTCACTAAAGAAAGCTACACGTTTCTTTCTTGACTTAAAACAACTCCTATAAATTTCCACTAGCATCACATTCAACTTGAAAAACTTTATTGAAATCAAGAAAAGAAAGTGTGGAAAATTTTGTAACTTTTTTTTAATGTTTTAAAACTCTATTTCCCTCAATGTGTCCACTTGAAATCCTTTTTATCTCCTCTCATAGTCATATTCATAAGCATTAGAAATGGAACTGAAATTTATGATAAACTTCCTATAAAAATTCACCAATGCATATAATGTTTTTACCTCTTCAATATTCTCAGGTGTAGGTCAATCAAGAATAAATTTTACCTTTTCAAGATCCATTTTCAAACCATCAACAGAAATGACAAGACCAAGATACACAATTTATTCTTTTATCAATGAACATTTATTCAAATTAATCAACAATTTCTCCTCCAATTTCTCTAATACTTGTCTGATATGCTCATGATGTTCCTCTTTAGTTTTATTGAATATCAAAATGTCATCAAGATACACAATTACAAACTTACCCAAAAAATTCTTTAGAACTTCATTCATTAGCCTCATAAAAGTACTAAGTGCATTAGTTAAATCAAAAGGCATAACCAACCTTTCATGCAACCTTCATTAGTCTTAAAACCAATTTTCCAATCACCTCCTTCTCTAATTATGATATGATAGACACTTTTCAAATCAATCTTTGTGAAATACTTTGATCTACTCAAGTTGTCCATTATGTAATCCATCCTAGGAAAAGGAAATCTTTATTTACTATTATCTTGTTTATAGCTTTAGAATTAGTAGACATTCTCCATTCTCCATTCTTTTTAGGTGCTAATAAAGTAGGTACTATACAAGAAATCAAAATTTCTCTAATCAAACCTTTATCAAGCAACTCTTGCACTTGTCTATTTAATTCAACCTTTTCATCTAGTTTCAATCCATGTGATGCTTTATTAGGTGAACTAGCTCCAGGTATCAAATCCATACAAAGACATATGCTTCTTATACAATGCAAACAACTAGGTAGTCTTGAAACCTCACCAAAAAATATTTAATCTCAGGTGCATGTTCTTACTCATCTTGTTTTTATGTCTTTCTAGGAATTAAAGGGAAAAAAATGTTCTTTCACTTCTATAGAAAATTTATTACCTTCAACCAAACATACTCTGACTGTGTTACAATGATTCTCAAAAAATATTTCTATCAAAGGAATTAATATTTGTTTGTTTTCATCAACCCAAATAGTATATTGATTCGATCTACCATCATGCAAAGCTAGTCTATCATACTGCCAAGGTCTTCCCAAAAGAATATGACAACAATCCATAGGCTTATGATGTCTCAATCTTTGTAACTGCAATTTATTAATCTACTCCTCATATTCTAATTCATCATAACTTCCACTATCAATGATTACCTTGCAACATTTTCCAATGATCTTACATTTGGTTTTGAGAAATCTCCTTCTCAAAATAAGTTCTCCATCAACTTCTTCATTCTACAAGATCCTTCTCAACATCAAGTTCTCACCCTTTTCAGTCTCATTCAATGTTTTAACAACTTCTTCACAAGATAATGTGTTTCCTCTATTACCTTCAATCTTCTTTCCATAGTTAGTACAATGAAAAGATATATGTCCTTCACCACATTTGTAACAAGTACCTTTAAACCAAGGTCTTTCTTCTTCTTTTCCACCATTATTACTCCTAGAGTAATTGATATAGCCATCTCTAGTGTAATTATCTCTTCTACCAACAAGTTCCTCCTTCCATTCTATTTTTTTTTTATCATGCATTACATTGTCTGACCTACTACTTTCTCCATATGTCTCACCTTTGCTTCTTTGAAATATGCCACCTCTTCCTCTTTGTCTTTGATCATTTCTCTTGGTAAATCTTTCTTTAGCCTTCTAAGTGTAATGATATGCTTCTTCCACAATGTCCATCTTAACATAGCTATTCTCATCTTGAATTGACGTCCTCAAAGCATTCATGTATCTAGCCACTTTCTCAACTTCATCATCTACATGTCTAGATATGATATCCAATTTGATGCAGGAGCATCCTAGGTGCAAGGGTAATCATGCATCACTCATAAATATTTTATTTTCATTTTTTTTAATTTTAATAAGGACTAGTAGACAAGGTGGTTACTATTTATGGGAACTTACTATTTTTAGTAAAGTTGTCATACGAGCTCAGAATCTTCTCATTTTCAATAGGAAGGTTCATCTTAGAGTTGTAAGCCTACCATAAAAATCTCATTGCTCAAGCATTAGTATCAAAGAAGTTATTGCAGACTTTTGGTGGAAACATTTGTAGAAAAATCTTTAGGCTTATTGTTGGAGGCCTTAGAGTGCTTGGATGAGGTCCAAAAACTCAATAGAAGGGTGGTAGCATGGTTTTGAGTTTGTAGATCAAAAGCTAGCATTTTTGAAAAGTGGTTGTAATAGCCAATCAGAGCAACACTTCGTGAGTTATGGCCTTCAGAAGTTGGGCTACCAAAATTTCTAAAATAATTTGTCAAAAATGTATTTGGTCAACTCTATGTGTATTGTTAGGGTTTTTCGGCCCTAGGTATTAAGTTTGAGCATCTAGAACCTTCCCAAGCGGCATAAAATTGCCTATTTAAGAAAGGTCCAAACATTGTCTAGGACAACTCTAAGGTGATAGTTTTCAACTTGTCTTGCAAATTATTGTGCTAAAGGTGCCCATGTGGGTTAGCATATTGTACTTATGAATTCTATAATTCTGCATTTGTGGCACGAATAAGGAGTCCATATTTTGTTCTCGCATTTTTTGTTATTTCTTTGTTTCTGTTATGAGTTTATGGTATTAAAGGGTTCACCCTGCATCAAGTGGTATCAGAGTTAGAGTTCTTGAGTGTGTGAATAAATTGTCTACTGTGAGGCGGTTCACACTAGGACCGTGGTTTGGGCTGAGCGTGTAGAGAGAATGTTGATTGTGAGGTAGTTTGCACTAGGGTTTCGACAGAAGCAAGAAAATGCCTCCACGAAGAGAGCATGGTGGAAGAACTATAGATGTTACACCTAAGGATTTTTGAGCCCTCCAAAGACAAATGCAAGCATTAGAAGAACAAATGCATAGAGGAATGAATTTTCCCATAAGAGATGAAAGCAAGGATTGGAATGAAGTAGAAGAAAATGCCAAAGTAGAGCCAATTCTAAATCTAGAGGAAGAGAGGCTTTTTAGAGCCATCTCCAAGATTGGAAAAAGATCTAAGTTTGAGGTTCCCACATTTTCAAGAAATCTTAACCTAGAAGAGCTAATCAATTGGATCAATGAACTAGAAAAGTACTTTGAGTATGAAGATATTGATGATCCTAATAGGGTCAAGTTTGCAAAGGCAAAATTGAAAGGACATGCAAAGATCTAGTGGTAGGAAGTTCAGTTAGAGCGAAATAGAAAGGGAAAGGAAAAAGTCACCAGATGGGATCGGATGATAGATAAAATAAAGAGACAATTCATTCACGTTGATTATGAGCTTGATCTATTAAAGAAAAGGAAAAAGTTGAAGAAAGCGAGAAAATCTGTTCAAAAGTATACTGAAGAGTTCTATTGAGTTCTCATTAGAACAGGCCATGCAAAAGCTGATAAGGAGAAAGTTTCTTGTTATCTTAATGGTTTAAGGCCAAACATTTAGGATGAGCTAAGTCTGGTTTGAATGAGTAGTATTAAGGAGGCATACTAGTTTGCTCTAAGAGTTGAGGAGAAACTAAGCAAGAAGTTTGACGATAAGAATAATGGAAGAGGTTACAACGAAAGATCTGGTGGATGATCTTATGATGGTCATAATGATGACCAAAAGAACAAGGATGGGGCTAGAAGTAGAAATCAAAACCAGAGGGGAAACAATTCCAATTGTTTCCATGATCAGAACAATAGAGATCATAGAGGAAGAGGCAAAGGACAAGGATTTGGAAGAGGAGGCTTTCGTGGGAAATGTTTTCACTGTGGAGAAGAAGGGCATAGAGCATTTGAATGTACCCAGTACCAAGGAAGGATAGATCAAAGAATAAAAGGCCAAGCTAGAGTTGCACATGTTGAAAAAGATGTCAGATCCTCATATTTTGAAGATGCTAAAAGAGGAGAAGTCCTAGTTAATCGAAGAGTCCTGTTGAGTGGTGAGAATGAACCTGAGTAAAAAGGGATCTTATTTCACACAACGTGCAAATGGGAAGATAAGTGTTGTGATGTGATCATTGATGGTGGAAGTACTAACAATTTGGTGTTAGAAATGATGGTCACCAAGTTGAAGCTAAAAAGGCAGAAACACTTGTGTCCATACTGTATTACTTGGGTGCAAGATGACCACAAAGTCATGGTTAATGAGCAGTGCTCAGTAAAGTTCAAGATTGGAAGCTACCAAGATGAGGTAGTATGTGATATCATACCTATGGACATATGTCATATGTTGTTGGGTAGGTTGTGGAAATTTGATAGGCATGTTGTGCATGATAGGCAAGAAAATACTTGCATTCTAAGGATGGAGTGAAACATAAGTTGAAGTCATTGAAGGATAAAGAAGAAAAGGTATATAGTACTACCAAAATATGTTTTGTTGATGGAAAAGAGTTTCTTAAAGGTATGAAACATGAGCATATGTGTTTTTCTATAATCCCTAAAGATAGTAAAGAAGAAGTAGAAGAGGTACCTGCAAAAGTTGCAGATATGTTAGGAAAGTTTTTTTTTATTGTATTAGATAATGTACCTGATGAATTGCCCCCAATGAGGAAGATTAGTCACCAAATGGATTTGGTTCTAGGAGCTAGTTTGTCAAAAAAGGCAGTGCACAGAATGACACCAACAGAAAGTGAAGAGTTGAACATGCAAGTTCATGAGTTGTTACAGAAGGGGTTGATTCAAGAGAGTTTGAGTCCATCTGTTGTACCAGAAATATTAGCACCAAAGAAGAATGAAGAATAGAGGATGTGCATAGATTCTCACACTATCAACAAGATCACAATAAAGTATATATTTACATTGCTAAGGATGGATGATATCATGGACTGTTTGAGTAGAGCTTAGTATTTCACAAAGATAGATCTGAAGAGTGGATACTATCAGATTCATATCAAAGAAGGTAGTGAGTGGAAGATTGCTTTCATGACAAGGGAAGGATTGCATGAGTGGTTCGTCATGCCTTTTCGGCTAACCAATGCACCAAGCACTTTCATGAGGCTCATGAATGAGGTACTAAAGGAGTTTCTAGGTAATTTTGTCATTGTATACCTAGATAATATATTGATCTTTAGTAAAACATTGGAGGAGCATTTGATTCATATTCGCAAGGTGTTCGATAAGTTGAGGGAGGAAAAATTGTTGATAAATCTAAAGAAGTGTAGTTTTGTAAAGAAAGAGTTGGTGGACTTGGGATTTTTAGTCTTGAGAGAAGGTCTAAAAATGGACCCAGAGAAAGTGAAGGCTATCTTTGAATGGCCTACTCCAAGGAGTGAGAAAGAGGTAAGATCTTTTCATGGACTAGCTACATTTTACAGAGAGTTCATAAGAAGTTTAAGCAGTATTTGTGGACCCTTGATAGAAACAATGAGAGGGGGTAGGAAAGAGTTTAAGTGGACTATAGGACCAAATAAGAGTTTCAATCTGTTGAAATAGAAAGCCACTAAGTAGCCTATTTTAGCACTTCTTAATTTTAACAAGGTCTTTCAAGTAGATTGTGATGCTAGCGATATTACAATAGGAGTTGTTTTGAGCCAGGAAGGTAGACCTGTTGCTTATTTTCGTGAGAAGTTGAATGATGTGAAAAGAAAATCTTTTGTTTATGATCAAAAATTTTATGCTATAGTTCAAGCACTGAAAAAGTGGAGACACTATCTTCTTCCTAAGGAGTTTGTTTTGTATACTGATCATCAAGCTTTGCAATATTTGAATAGTCAAGGAAAATTAAATCGAAGGCATTTAAAGTGGGTTGAGTTTTTGTAGAGTTATACATTTGTTTTAAAACACAAGGTGGGAAGTCTAACAAAGTTGCGGATGCTCTTAGTAGAAGACAACTTTTGCTGACAGAAATGCAAATAAAGGTGGTTGGGTTGAAGAAACTCAGTACATTGTATCCAGATGATCCTAATTTTGGTGAAGCATGGAAGGCATGTACAAAACCTCTTACACTTGACAAGACAAAGTGGTTGGATTTCATGATCCAAGATAATATATTATTCAAAGGAAGCCAGTTGTGCATTCTCAAAAGTTCAATGACAGAGAATCTCATCAAAGAAAAGCATAGTGGATGATTGGCTAGACATTTTGGTAGAGATAAAACCATAGCTTTGGTTGCTAAAAATTACTACTAGCCATAGTTGCAGTAAGATGTGATGAAGTTTGTACAAAGTTGCAGAGTATGTCAGATGGTGAAAGGAGTAAAGAAGAAGACAGGATTGTATTAACCATTACCTATACCAGAGAAGCCATGGGAGGATATCAACATGGATTTTTTTCTTGGATTACTAAGGACACAACGTGGGTATGATTATATTTTTGTGGTGGTTGATAGGTTTTCAAACATGACACATTTTATTCCTTGCAAGAAGACTAGTGATGTTGTTCATGTAGCAGAGTTGTTTTTAGAGAAGTGGTGAGATTACATGGTTTGCCAAAGAGTATAGTTTCAGATCATGATACTAATTTTTTTGGGTATTTCTGGCATACATTATGGAAGAAGTTGAAGATAAATTTGAAATTTAGTTCATCACATCATCCATAGACTAATGGATAGACAGAAGCTATGAATCACAGTTTGGAAAATTTGTTGAGATGCTTGGTTGGAGATAAACTAAAAGGATGGAATATGATTTTATCATAGGAAAAATTTGCATATAATAATTTTGTCAATAGGAGTACTGGTGGTAAATCACCATTCTGGATTGTATATGGGAGTAGTCCTAGAAATGCTTCTGAACTAAGGCTGTTGGATAAATGAGAGACAAGTAGTGCTGAAGTAGAAGATTTTGTTGAACATTTGAAGAAAATCCATGAGGAGGTGAGGAAGCACATCATAAAGATGAATACATAGTATAAGGCTAAGGAAAATGTGAAAAAAAGATATAAGGTATTTTAGATTGGAGATGAAGTCATGGTTCATTTGAGAAAGGAGTGTTTTCTAGTGGGTACATATAATAAGTTGAAGATGAAGAAGTTTGGACGGTGCAAGATAGTGAAGAGGCATGATTCTGGAAATGTGTATGAAGTGGAGTTGCTTGTTGAATTAAATATTTAACTAGTATTTAATATTTTGGATTTAACAAAGTATTATGAAGGAGGTGATGGAGATGAAGTTGCAAAAGCACAGTAGAGCATTCCAACAACTAATTCAACTACAAAGGAGATTGAGGAGATACTAGACAGTCATGTTGGAAAAAGTAATAGAAACAAAATTTATTAGGAATATATGGTCAAATGGAAAGGGAGACCAGTTGAGGATTCATCATGGTTAGCAAAGGAGGAGGTCAACTGTTTTGGTTTTCTTCTAAACACCTAAGATGTGACGAGGTCACTTCTCAAATTACCCCGAGTGTCTGATGTAGGAGCATCCTGGGTGCAAGGGCAATCTTGCATCACCCAAAAATATTTTATTTTCAGTGTTTTCTATTTTAATAAGAACTAGTAGACAGGGTGGTTACTATTTATGAGAACTTACTATTTTTAGTAAGTTTGTCATACGAGCTCAAAATGTTCTCATTTTCTACAAGGTTCATTTTAGAGTTGTAAGCCTACCATAAAAATCTAATTTCTCAAGAATTAGTATTAGAGAAGTTATTGTGGATTTTCAGTAGAAAAATTTGTAGAAAAATTTTCAAGCTCACCATTGGAGGCCTTAGAGTGCCTAGATGAGGTCCAAAAATTTGATAGAAGGGCACTAACATGATTTTAGGCTTGTAGATTAGGAGCTGACATTTTTGAAAAGTGGTTATGATAGCCAATCAGAGCAACAATTCATGAGTTATGGCCTTCGAAAGTTGGGCTACCAAAATTTCTAAAATAATTTGTCAAAGACGTATTTGGTCGACTCTATGTGTATTTTTAGGATCTATCGGCCCTAGGTATTAAGTTTGAGCATCTAGAACCTTCCCAAGTGGCATAAAATTGCCTATTTAAGAAAGGTCCAAACATTGTCTAGGACAACTCTAGGGTGATAGTTTGCAGCTTGTCTCACAAATTATTGTGCTAAAGGTTCCCATATGGGTTAGCATATTGTACTTATGAATTCTATAATTTTGCATTTGCGGTGCAAATAAGAAGTTCATATTTTGTTCTCGCATTTGTTGTTGTTTCTTTGTTTCTATTATGAGTTTATGGTATTAAGGGGAGCACCCTACATCACAGTTTGTAGAATTCCTCAATATATTCTTTCATACTCATGCCTTTTTGCCTCAAATTTTGCATCTTCCTTAACAAATTAACTTGGTAATCTGTAGGGAGAAACTTCATTTTTTCAATGATCTTCAACCATGTCTTGATCTTTTCTTCTTCCCTCTTTTTTCTCTTAGTTTGTAAAGGATCCTGTAGTGCCCACCCATAGTTTGTTTTTCCATTATATTTATCAAACTCTTTTATGCCTATTTCATGGATGTGTTAGTTTTAAGGATATTATTTCATAACTTGGACTATATCAACGATGATTATGCAGTTGACTATATTTTATGTGTTGTTTAATAATTATGGTTACTGGTGTATTAATGATGCTTTAATGTTTCATAGTTAATAAACATGATTTCTTTCATAGCAATGTCAAATGATGCTTTAATGATGATTACTTAATATTCGTAAAGATGCATTATCTGAGCATTTGATGTTTGACTTATAATTATTATGGTACTTACCACATACTTGCATGTGTATGGTGTGTGTGTCTGTTTTATCTTTCTGTTTATCATGTTTGATGTGGTTAAGGGAGAGAGTCATAGTCACCTGCTAGTCGAGATCTAGACAATGTATGACTCCCCACCATTGTCTATTTAGATATGTGTGTGTGTGTGTGTGTGTGTGTGTGTGTGTGTGTACATGTTTGGATTTTATGTAGGAATGTAGGTACCAAACATTGACTTCCTTGAATTGCTAGGATGAGTGTGCCTTATCACAATAACTCAATAGTAAGAATGGGAAGATAATGTTCAAGTCCAATCTCAGCCATAGCCTAAATACTTGTCTTGCAAGGAGGACTCGTGACTGACTTTTCACCCTTTTTAAAACTCGTGAATTTTTTTTTTGTGTTGTTTGATTTTGAGCTTTGGTTTGTTTTAGAAATATTACTTTTATGTGGATTTCGCTATGTAATTTATTTGGTAAATGATTTAATTATAAAATTTGGGTTAGTCATATAATTGAATATTATTCTATTAAAAAAAATATATTAAAGTATGAGAATATTTAATTAATTAAAAAGACTAATAAATATGTGCTTTAATTTAAAAGTATTAATTTAGAAGTCTGAATTTAGAAAATTGGTTAAAGAAAAATCAAAATATGATGATATTTAATTAATTATAAATTAATTAAATATGTACTTTAGTTTAAAAAATTTAATTGAAGAAGTTGGACAAAAAGAGAATTAAAATATTAAATATTTAATATTATTTTATTATAATTATTTATTTAATAATAATTAAATTAGAGTTGAATTTAAACAATGAGCTTTGATTATTATTATTAATTTAAATAATAAATTATGCTTTAATTAGTGCTTGTACCAATTAATAAACTAGAAGAAAATAAAATATAAAAATATGAAATTTAAAGATAAAGTTATAGTTCTAATTGTGGCGTAGTTTTATCTATTTAATTTAATGATAATTATTTAGAAGTTTTATTTTAATAATAAACTCTAAATAATGTTATTAATTAAATTAATAAATATATTATTAAAAACACTTTGAAAAATAATTAAAAAGAGAAAGATAATTATCTAAATTAAGATATTTTGTAATTAAATATCTAAAAAAGTTATGCATGAAAAGGTAAAAGGTAATAAAATAATAAATAGTAATTGATCAGGGAGTTCCCTCTCATAATTGCATAATCAGAACCACAATTTAAGGGAGAACTCTTTATCAGAGATCTGAAGCTCATTTTGCAATTACATAGGTTCTTGGGAGCAAAAATTCAGAATTGGATCAAAAGAATTGTTGAAAGTTTTGGAGGGTTTGGATTTGCATGCATTCACAGATTGTCTCAGATTTTAACTATAGTTTTGAGGTTTTGGGGAGCAAAATTTGGATTGGGATCAAAAGAATTGTTGAAAGTTTTAAAGGGTTTGGATTTGCATGCATTCATAGATTGTCTCAGATTTTAGTTGTGGTTTTGAGGTAGGGTTTGAAAACTCATTGTAGAATTTTATTGAAAGATCTATCTACTTCGTGTCTTTCTGAGTGTTTGGATATTGCTTATTAATTTATTGTATTGATTGTTGAATAAAGAATTATGTTGTAGATTTTGAAAAAAAAACTTATTAATTAAGAAAACTTGATTGTGGGAAAATTGTAAAAAATTATTATGACTATATTCTTTTAAACCCCTTTTTAATATAGAAAAAATTCGATTACAGAAAATTGGAAAAAAATAATAAATTGAACAATTAGGGTTTCAACTTTAAATTTGTCATTAGAACTATGAGATTATCATGAATTTTCTAAATATAGATAAATATTATTCTTATATTTTAAATAATTTAATTACAAAATTTATTGGAATAAAGAAAAAAAATTAATTGAGAGGAAAACATATTGTAACCAAACTTATGCATGCATGCTAAAAATAGAAACTAAGTAGAGTATGGTTACATGCATGTGAAAACAAATATGCTAATAATAGAAATTAAGTAGAGTGTGGTTACATGCATGTGAAAATAAATATACTAAAAATAGAAAGTTAAGTATAGAAAGATTGCATGCATGTGAAAACAAATATACTAAAAATAGAAACTAAGTATAGTACGGTTACATGCACGTGAAAACAAAGATGCTAAAAATAGAAAGCTAAATATAGTATGGCTACATGCATGTGAAAACAAATATGCTAAAAAAATAAAATCAAGTATAGTATGGTTGCATGATTTGAGAGGTCAAAGACATGCGAAAATACTAATTGCATGTGTATTTTTATTTTATATAATTTAATTTTTAGATTTATTTATTTAAAATAAATTAAAAATAAATAAATAAATAATTTATTAATTTCAAAAATTAAATAAATATTATCCATTTAATTATAATAATGTGAATGTTAGCATTAGTGATTATTTAAGTTTAATTAAACTCTTAGTTGCATATAAATGATTTTATAATTATTAATGCAAGAGGGAAGTTAATAAATAAATATTTATAATTTTATCATATTTTAAGAGAAGTTGTGGTAGAGTTTACTTTGTAATCATTTAGTTAATAACTATTTGACTTTATGAGAGAAATTATAAATAATTAAATTAAATTTATAACTTTATCTCTAGTTGCATTATGAATTAAAGGAAATGTAAATATTAATATTGGACTTAAATAGAAGTCAAATTAATATTTTAGAAATGAAATTGATATTAGTATGTAATCTAATAATATAAATTTATGTTATCAATTAAATCATTTATGATTTAAGATTATTTAAATTAATAATATGATAATATTATATAATATTTTATATGCACAAAAAGATTGGATATTTAAATACTTATTGTTTTAAATAAGTATATCATCATAACAATTTATATTAACATATATATTCTTACTTTATCACTAAACACATCCTTATGACCCAAACAAAACAAGAGAAATTGGTGGAATTAAATTATGTGGCTGAAAACTATGTGTTTTTTAATATTCTATTTATAGTCTTGTGATGTTTATTTTTATGATGGTTTTTCTTTGTGGGTTGTTTAGTTGGCCAAGTTAGGATGTGAACTAGAGGCAATTTTTTAGATTTCTTTTATGATTATTTGACTAGACGTTGTGATGAACTTTATTATTTGAATTGAAATTTATGTTTAATGAGTTTTATGCTATTGAGCAATTATGAAAACTTGAGTTTTAAGAACCAATATTTTTTTTTTTGGTTGCCTGTTAAGCAACTAAATTCGATCAATATTACATTTTGTGCTATGTGACACTATTGTGGTTTGTGACTTTTGGGAAGGTAGTCTAGGTGCATGTCTATGAGAGTGGCTTGCATTAGGGGCTAGGGCTCAAAGTGGTTGTCAGGGTAACTCATTGTAAGTTGTGTAACAAGTGATAACATAGTAATTAAAATATCTTGCCTAGCCCTTATCCTTGAGATACATTAAAAAGATAAGTTAGAGATTTTTTCTCATCCATGTCTTGAGTGCTTGTAAAGACTAAGGATGAGATGGAGATGATACCTTGAGAGTATGACTAGTTTCCTCATCATCATGAGAGGGTATTATGGTTCTGCATAGAGTCACTAGGGTGCCAAGGTCCTGAGAGACTACAAGGGTAACCTTAGAGTTGGCCCATGTGATGGCACTCCATAGTATGTAACCTAAGTCTTCTTCATGATTTTTTTAATATTTGCCTCTAGTGGTGTACTTGTTGGATATTGCTTTTAATGGTGTATTTATTGTGAGCTGTTACTCATTAATTGGATGTCATTTATTGTTGATAGTTGACTTTTATTAATGAATGATCAATTGTTCATTGGTGGTGACTTTATTGTTGGAATTAATGATTGGTAGTTTACTTTTATTGGTGACAATTGTTATTTGTTGCTCATTGTGCTTATGACACTTGTCATTGATTTCGAGGTGGTTGTATATTTTTGGTCTTGGTATTTGTATGTTGACTTGGTATGAGATGTTAGTATTGGAATGAGTGTCCTTTCAATTTTGATTATCTCTTCTTCTTGAGTAGTTTGTGTTACCTTTGAGGTAGTTTTGGCTATCAAGATTCTTTGCCTAGGATATTTTATGATTTGATTATTTGTGTGGATCGTACATTATCTCTCCTACATGGCCTGGGAGTGGGAGCCTGATTAGGTGACCACGTAGTCAGGAGGTAGTGTATTCTTACCATTTGGGTCCCCCTCAGATTGACAGATTTTGGATTCTCCTTGATATAGTGGTACAAGTATCATTTTTTCTCTTATCTTGAAGACTTCTACTCATTTGATGTATCTATGTACCATGTATTTTTAGATCCTATGGGATATTGTATTGTATATTGATGTACTTGTACCTATTCTTACATACCCTATAACATGTGCAGTGGATGTTATTCGTCAGATGTGCTTTCATATTATTAGTTGTACTTATACATTTGCTTATATGACTATGTATGTGTTTATTCATTTTGTGATTATGGACATTGTAGTTGGGACTTAAACTTATTAATAAAACTTTCTTAAATGTGACTCAACATGAAAGAACCCTCGAGGAATTGAAACTATATTTGTAATTGCTTATGTGTATTTGATGTGTATGAATATACTGCTTCCACATTATTGTTATTTTGATGTTGGTTAAACTTCAAAAAAAATAGTTCAATAAACTTTGTAACATATTAGGTTTATTTCTTTTGGGTTCTTGAGTGGGGCATTACAGATCCCACCAAAGTGAAGCATGACCCTTCATTGTGAATGGTATCTTGAGTTTCTTGTTATCAAGATTTCTTTCATTCTCAAAGTACTCATCCATCTCAAGCATCCAACCCAATATTGTATTAATCTGAATTCTTCCATCATAATAAGTAACTTCAATAGTAGGTCTAGAGTTGGCCCTAGAAAAAAGTCTTTAAATCTTTTCTTCATCGTGTTCAACCTTAAGTTCAGGATTAGGATTAGGTGTTGTTTATTCATCCTCACTAGAATCCTCAAGATTTACACCTCTTCTCAACATTATCTCAATAGATTTAAGTCTCACTGTAAGATGACTCAACATATCCATTATGGTATTATCAACATTTCCTCTATCTTGAACTATCTTGACAATAGTTCCTACAAGATCATAACCTTCTGAAAATTATAAGTCAGATTTCAAATCTACCACCCTACAACCAATCCAATAAGGTACTCTAGGATCCAAAGTTCACAAGGAAAGATAACCTTGCTCTAATACCACCTGACACAAGGAGAAGGTGCATGAAAGAAATAAGATAGAGGAATAAACTCAACTTAACCTACCAACACTCCCCTGCCTAGAGTTACACATAGAACCTATACACAACAATTAGATAATGAAAGAGAACACACAACCAAATGCAACATATTCATACGTATAATTATTTAACTTTGCATACAAAACCAAAAAATGATCGATTGTGAGGCCTTCTGGGTTGTGGCCTTAGACAATAAAAATTATGGACCTAGAGTCCAAACTCACATCCTCTATCTTCTACTCTCTAAGATCTGATTGTCTTTTTTTTTCCTGCATCTAATCAAGCTTCTTTTATAGCCAGCTAAGCCACAAATTGGGTGGTCAAACATTTAATTACGATATAGGTCCAGTCTTGGAAGAATAAACCAAAATTAAGTGAAGGACAATATAAACTCACATGTAATTAAAGATAGGTCAACAAATATGTTAGGAGTTGGTTCCAAACTATGCAACAGGTCACAAAAGCATTGGAAACTATGCCAATAAATAATATGCCTCACTGGATGAAAATAACATAAAATAAAGACCATGGAGAATGACACAAAACTCAAAGAAGATGAAAAAATGGTTACACACACATAGGATAGAGATCTAGGATAGGTCCTCAACATGACATTAACTACACACAACAAGAAACCAAAATAAATAATGGCTACTTTGTGAACAACAGACTAGTATAGAAAAAAGAAATGTTTTTGGTTGATGCAAGATTTTGTAAAGACCCAAGATTGAGCTCAATGAGAGATAGGTGGACAAGTCTAAAATTACCCCCCTTTATAGGAACATGGGGATAAACTTCAAAAATAAATCAAGAGATATGTCAATGGAAACCATATAAGGAGGGATGGTTTAAACTTAATTTTGGCAGAGCTTCAAGAGAGAATCTGAGAAAGGTATTCATTGTAGTATCCATAACTCAAAAGGCACAATTGAAAAGTTAGCAATGTATATAGGAATATAAAATAATAATTGGGCAGAACTAATGACTTAAGTTGAAGGAAAAGAACTTTTTAAAACTCTTGGTTACAACAATGTAGAGATTGAAGAAGATTTTACAATTAAAATAAATGCTAAAAGAAAATGATCCCTCATATATCTAAGAGTGGACTCAATTTTATCTAGAGTCTCTCACTATGTCGAACCTTTGACAATATCACAATCAATCATATATTGGGAGGAAAATCAAAGAACAAATAAATTAGCTAATATAGGTATAGAAGAAGGTTAGAAATAAGAAGTCAAAATTTCAATATAGGGACTCCATATGGATTAGGGATGGTTTAGATTTTTAGAATTTCAACCATAGTTTACATCTCATTTTCTCAAGGAATATTCAAGGGTCTTTCTTTATCTTTTACCCAATGCCAACATCTCACATCCCAAGGCAATATGATTGGATAGACATTCCTTGTAGAGGATGATATTGGAGCCTAGGAAATGAGTTTGAGGGGAATTTGGAGGTTCTTAAATCATCTAATTTGGATGTGATGGACATTTAAAATAACATGCAACCTCTTTCTCCCAATTTTCTGCCAAGAGAGTAACATAGGTTTATTACTATTGTATTTTTATATAACTATGATGATAAACACCCTTTAATGTAACAAACTAATAATCACACTACTTGAGATATGTTTTCTCAACTGAGGAATGACTACTTTGCTCTATTAGGTGTATTTTCTAATGATTCAAATATTTATTTTATTTTTATTTTAAAAAAATATTTTATCGCTTTGTATTTGGTTTCTATTCCATTTGTGTATTCATCTTTCATGACTTTCGAGAGCTTTATCCTTAACATAAGTGTAGGACATAGTTCTTAGATTATATATAGATCTTGATTGGAGATAGAAGAAGGGAAGAATGAGGATGACCTAGAAGGAAGGTAGAAAATGTAACTTGGGACTAAGACTTGATTATCTAGATGTATCTGTATACTTTATCATGTATCAAGGCTTAGGCTATTTATTATTAAAAAAACATAATTTTTTCAAAATAAAACAAAAACACCATTATAAGTAGCAAAAGAAGATAGAAGATCATTTGGTTTATCCCCAATATTAGATTTTTTTAGTGATAATACTTATCTACTCAAACCAATATAATAAAATATTAGCTCTAGTAATATTAGGCACCAGCTAATAAGTAGTACATAATTAGAAATGCAAAGACTTTCAATCAAATAATCTAACAAACCTCTCCTCTAATCCAAAAAAATGATACAATATTATGACATAGACTCTTTAGTAGTGATTTTGCAGCTCTAGAAACCCATATTCTCTTCTACATAAGCCATAACCCATCAAGGAAAATTCTGCATAAGGTGACTTCTTCTATCACGCCAAAGTAGATTGCAATGGGTAATCTCCCTATTTTTAGCAAGTTCCTCTAGTTCACTTGGCCAGTTCATCATTGTGACCCTAATGAGGTGATAGTGAGATTTGAGGGTCTTAGTTGCAAAGTTATTAGGATTTCTAGTGGCCTATAATGAGTGTTGGCTCTATTTTGAGGGACTTACTATTTATAGTAAGTCAACAATTAGCTTCGATGAGCTAAGTTGAGTTAGAGGAGTTGAGTGATGCTCTCAATTTTTATTGTTGGCTTCTAGTTTGTGCTCCAAGAATCTTGGAGGGAGAGTTTATTTGTAGTAAGTCCCCCCCCCCCCCTTGTTAGGCTCCTTTATAATTTTTCTTCATCAGGACCACTCATGTGTTTTTAGATTTTGATTTGGATGCTTCTTTAGTCATTTTTGAAAGACAAGTGAATTCTTTCTATTATTCAACTAATAGCACCCACTAATCCTATCTATAGTATTGATGGTGCACTTTCTATATAGAGACATGCAAATGTGTCAGTTCCATTGGCGATCAACAACACCGAGCTTCACCGGGTTGAGGATTTAAAATTGTTGTTGTAGATAGTGTAGAGGCTTTTGAGTCAAATGTTACCACAAATCATTTAGAATCTCTTAAGGAGGGGAAAGTTATTGGAGACTGTGCAAAGTATGTGAGAATTGATGCCTATCATAGATTTCATAGTGATGATTTAGTGTAGGAGGTAGTGGATTCCTTAGGTGGGACCAATGCATGTATAGAGTCACCCAGTTGTGATGTTAGTGATTAGGATGTTATGATAGTGTTAGAAAAGGCTAGTTTACACTTTGGAATTTTGGATGGGTCCCAGGACTAATGCTTATAGGGACTTACTATTGAGGGGGAAGCTAAGTAATTTGAGGAGTTTGATATTGTGAGGTTTTCCACTTCTTTGTATGGGAAATTGGTAGAGGAATCTAGTTGTGCTTTAGTTTTTTATGTGTGTAAGGACAAGAGTGCACATGAAGTTAGAAATCTTATGGTGAGAAGTTCTAGTTTAGTTTGCTTTTATAGTGTAGTTAGCTAGACAAAGAGCTTAGATAGGAGTTAGGGATTATAGAGACATCAAGTGACCAATTAGCTAAAGGTGAGGGATAGTGATATCCTTTTATCTTTGGATAATTATGCTACTATTTATCCGATGTTAGTTGTATTTTCTTGGAATGCTCCTATGTTAGATGAGTATGGTGATATTAGTCTTTCCCTAGAAGAGGTTCATGTTCTTTGAGAGGCTATTAGGATTTTGAAGCATATTTATTCTCTAGTGGTAGCTAACAAGGATTACCTTCTTTAGTGGGATACCACCAATTATGAGATAATTTTAGGAAAAGAGGGGATGATTGAGCTAACCTAGAAGCTTGAGGTGATTGAAGAGTACTCTCTTTAGTGTACTCAGTTGTCTCTCTAGGAGTCACAATCATGTTTGGAAGAGGTTACCATAGACTTGGAATGAGTACAGTTCACACCAACCCTAGACCCATTGCAGTTGCATATTATGGTGGTTGGTGGTGAGTTTGCTTCCACAATTGGGGATGAGGGATGTGATGATGTGGTAGTCACATTCATCTAGGATATGGGTGTAGTAGGTACAAAAGAGTTGAGAGTGTTAGTAGAGGATGATAATGTGATTAGACTATTATGCTAGGTTCTTTGGTAGTTAACATGGTAGTGAGGTATGCTTCAGAGGGATGTGTGCTAGTTCCTAGCACTGCTCCCTCTTCTTCATAGGATCTAGGTAAGGAATTACTTGATGTAGAGATTTATTCTCATGGAGATTTGTTTCCTTCCATTGGAAGTAAGTATATTATTTTGTCACTTACATTTGATAGCATTAGACACTTGGCAGTGTCAAGATTTTAGAGGGATCAGCTAGGGATTGCAGGGGAGCAAGTTAACTCTTCCACATATAATTTATACTAAATAAATTATTTTTTTAAGTATCCATTAGAGAGTTTGGATTTATTAGGGGGACCATACCAGGTATTTTTGGGTACTCTTATCTAGAGCTCTTATTTCATTCAAAGGTTGATAGGAAAAATTATAGAGACCTTGACTATGACACTTCCCCTTAGGGATTTCGTGGTTGGGTTTGTTGAGAGGGTTACCCAGGATCATTCCTGGCTAGTAGTTTGGAGTCAAAGGTTGGATTTATAACTTGATTCCCAGTTTGGTATTAATGAACCATTGACAAATATTTGGGATTTATACAACCATTATATAATGAGTGCTCAACATTTCACTTTTGACCCATGAGTATAGGATTTGGGTTTATAGAGGTATGGGTTGGACCCATTTTCATACCATCCATTATGGGATGTGTTAGAACCATCTTTTGTAGATGTGTCTCACGTGCCTATAGTTATTACCATCACCACAAGGCATTGGGTGTGAGTATCAGTTTGGAGACTCAGGTGTTGACAAAGTTGGCATTTCAGTTGGGTTGAGTTTCAATGAGTTATTTTCTACATCAACACCTATAGTTGGTTTTCAAATGATTCTATTATTGATGTCAGTAATTTGGGTTTTGATGTTATAGAAATGAGTTGTACACAATAGACATATCATACATCTTTACCCTTGAGATCTATGCATATTATGATGTTTTTGTGTTTCTCTGGGATCACTTGGGGATAAGTAATCATAGGGAGGGAGGACTGTAATGTTCTTGTTTTTAGTAGGTTACCATAATTGGCTTGACCAATTCATCATTATTGTCCTTATGAGATGAAAGTGGGATTTGAGGGTCTCAATTGTGGAGTTATAAGGCTTTCCAATGGCATATGGTGAGTTTTGGCTCCATTTTGAGGGACTTATTATTAATAGAAAGTCAAAAATTGATTCCAATAATCTCAATTGAGTCAAAGGAGTTGAGTAATGCTCTCAATTTTTACTTTTGGTTTTGAGTTTGGGCTCCAAGAATCTTGGAGGCAGAGACTATTTTTAGCAAGTCATCTTGCCACATTCATTCATCATTTTTCTTCATTAGGATCACTCACGTGTTGTCAGATTTTGATTTTGATGCTTCTTCAGTCATTTTTATAAGACAAATGAATTATTTTTATTATTCAACTAAATATGATGAGGTGACTACTTTTGATGGTATTGCATTTTTTCACTTTAGGGTCATAGATCATTGGAACCGAGTTGAAAAGTTTTAAATCTTGGGCACAAGAAAGAATGACCTTGCATGTCATACAACATGATATGGTTCAAAAGGTCATTTTTGGGAGTCAAAAGAAAATTAATTATTATAATATGTGCCTAAGTATTAAGAAAAAAAACTTTTAAGTAAAAGGTGTGTATTTGAAGCTAAGTTGCACAATGAAGATGATAAATATGGCTCCCATTATGAGAATGTCAGATTGTTCAATTTTCTTTTATTGTTTGTTTGAGGGTTTCTAGGTTTTTCAGTGATTTCAATTCCCTTGCTAAGGTACAAGGGTTTAAAGATGAGTTATGCATTTAATCCATAGTTGAAGTATTGTGGATTAAATTTTGAGAATTATGATTGATTTCTTGAAGCTTTGATTATTGTGGTTGGAAGCATCTCTTTGTTTGTTGAAAACTATCAAGTTTGACGAGAAAATTGAGTTGGCTTCTAATATGTCATCAGTGTAAATTGAGAAGTTAACTTGTGGAAAATATTAGCTTCAATTTTGAAGAATTATTATCTTTGGTAATGTCATACACCTTGCACTTCCATATTAGGGTTAGAGTTGAATGTAAGATGGTTTCAGTACATAGGAATTAGGCAGTATTTGGTGTTTAGTAGAGGTATTTGTTTAAGGTTGTAGAAATGCGATCAAATTTAGGGCATGTGTTTGTTCATATGGGCCTATTCTTATGAAATTAAGGTCCACATTGTTGAATCAGGGCACACAGACTATTTAGAATAGACAATGTTTGATTATAGAAGCCTATATTGATGCTGGATGGAATAATTAGAGTTGGGAAAAAGTACACTCAATTCAATAATTATATATTGTTGTGGCAAGTCAACATTAGCTGAAAATATTTAGGTTTCTCTTTACATTAAAAATTCAATATTGTTCAAGTGATGATTTTTGTTTCCAAAATTGCAAATTGGTTATTATCTTAATGTTATGGCATTATAGTAGCAATTGTTGATTATGTTCCAAAGTTGTATTCTAATGTTTTCTTATTTATATAAACATCAATTTAAAAAATTCCATTTACAATCTTTTCAAAAAATCATTATCAAACTAAAAATAAAGGACAATAGAGGCATGCCAAGTGTATGACGAAATGTCAAAAAAGTGAGTTGTACAAAAATATTGGGTGTTTGTCAAGTTGGACTCATTGTGGGTCTTTACACAAAGTCCCAATACAGGATATAAATATGTATCAAACCAAGGCATTTACATTATGCAAAAAGTAGTCTTAAATAGCCTTCAAGAAGGATATTGTACTAGCCAAAGGAGTTTTCATAGTAATAAAGAAGTCTATTTTGTCTAGAAATGTTAATGTTCACCGGGTATATTTTTCCAAATTGTGATAAAACAAGGTTGAATACATAAATCTTTGACAATGAGTTGGAAAATAAAGAGAGTTGTGTTTGAGAAAGGCCTATTCATATTTTATTAAGTTGTCAGGTGTGGATACAAATATAGATATGGATACAAGAAGCTGTATGGATGTGTCAAGTGGAACATTGAAATTTAGTCCAGAAATCCCCCCTCCTATCTTACCTGAGGAGACTCAAACCTATGACCAAGCTTTGATACCACTTTCTCCTAGCTAGGGTAGTTGTTGGATACAACCACTAGACTTATAGAAGATACATGAAGCTATTAAATAGAATGTTGGTGGTTAGTCCAAAAATCTCCCCCTCGATATTACTAGAGGAGATTTCAACCTGTGGCTAAGCTTTGATACCACTTGCTACATGCTAGAGTTGTCATTGCACCAAAGTATTGACCCATTAATACTTGATACAACCACTAAACTTATAGAAGACACAAGTGGTTGTTAAACCATGTCATAGATCTTGAAAAAGAGTATTGGTGGTTAGTCTTATACACACACACACATATGTATATATATATATATATATATATACACACATATATGTATGTATGTATGTATGTATACATAAAAATATATATGTATGTATGTATGTATGTATGTATGTATATATGTATATATATACACATATATGTGTGTATTTATGCCAAAAATATAAGAAATATGCAAAAATCATTTGATAGTAGGATAGTTCACCAATACTGTTGATCAAGATATCTAATACTTCACAAATATTCAAATCAAAATCCAAATAACTAATAGTTGAATAAAACATATCATATTCATCTATGCTCACAATTTTATTTAAATCAAAATAATTACAAAATAAAACTATATCTCATGATTCAATGTTCATTAATATGAATCAAAAGTATATGGATTCACAAAAAAGTCCTCATCATCTCCAAATTTTCTAACTACTACAATTTCAAGATTATTTCTAACCAAAAATAGTTTCACTTGTGTTAGATGCACCATGTGTCTATCAACATCATCATCTTTTATTTTAGTATGATCTTGAATTGTTGCATCCAAGTTTGCACACTCATGTTCTACATCCCAAATCTTGGCTGCCCCTTCCTCGTAGGGATCCTCCTTAGTTGACAAAAGATGCAAGTTGGTATGAATGTAAACTAACTCTTCAACATTTTTTATCTCAATTGATTATGATTCACTAAGTGCATAAAAGAGTATGTACCATTGTACTCTTACTCTATTTAGAAGCAAAATAATTTACAACCTAGACAATATTTACAAAATTCAATTAAAACATAAAAATTAAAAGTGTTTTAAAGAATTGTAGAGTACAAGTGGTAAACAAAAAATATATAGAAAAACCTTACTTGTGAGAGGATCTTGATTGTGATGGGTTGTAGATGCTTAAATGGTTGACCATAGACTTACCATCATGTGATAACTCCCATTTCACTTTAATCCTTTATTTCAATTGGACTAAGTTTTGCTACTAAAGCAAATAAGTCAAATATTGTCCTAATGTTTTTAATGCATGACATCATCTTGGAAGAGTCTTGCAAAATATTTGTAGCACCCACTAGAAACTTCTTCATCCATATATGGTGATGTTCTATCTGTCATATTAAGTACTTCCTCATTATATTACCTTGGATATAAGACATGTGCAATGAGGTGCAATGGGGTAGTCATCTTTTCCCAATGATGATGAATTATTCTTTTTAGCTAATTGTATAAGGCTTCACATTGTGTGGATTTATTCACATGTGTTTGTGTTGAAATTTTTACCTTCTCTACCATTATGTCCATGCCATCGTAGACATCCCCCAAATAAGGTTAATATATATCAACAAAGCAAAGCATAGTCATGATAGGGTCTATGAAATCCATTACAAATTACACACAATCCCACCAATTGTCATCCAAGATAAATTTATTGACCTTATTTGAACTCTCTAAATTTGAAACCTCTCATATACCCCACTGGCTAGAAATAAACATTTTTCTTGATTCCCCTTGCACCTTGAAAAGTTGTCTTGTAACAATAGTATGATATGAAAATTGGGTTTTAACCACCTAAATGAGTTAATAACAATATGTTAATAGATATTAAGAAAAGTTACATATGGCTTGATAATTAATATGACATAAAATATATTAAAAATAAATAAATAAATAAAATGTAGTAACTATAATTTACCTTCAACAACTCCAATTTGAAGAATTCTTTGAATATGGATTGTAACATGTGATGGTTCATCACAAATATATGTATATCCTCCTCTTGGTAAGTTTTCTACACCCAATATATTTTAGTTCCAATTTTTTCTAATACCAAGTTTAGGGAGTGTATGGTTCATGGTGTCCAAAAATATGGTCATACTAGCCCTCAACCAAAGCACCTACACCCCTATAATTTTTGGCATTGTTTGTAATCAGTTGGACCAAATTCTAACTAACCACCATCTTTATGGCCTCAATTAGAATAATGGAAATTAATTTTGAATATTTTACTTCCCCTTTACAATCAACTTCCTTTAAAAATTTTGCACTGTTTGGTGATATTGCAATCATATTAATCAATGGTCATTTTTTGTATATTTTCCATACATCAAAACTGATAGAAATACCCAAAGTTTTCCAAGAATTTCTAATTGATTTAATATCTCTCTCTACACAAGTTTTCACATTTTGTTATAGAGTGGTTCACACCTTTTGATACCTGAGACTTGTATAATCACCATGTGCTATATTGATGGATGCTACCATTTCCATCTAATGTGATGATCTCAACAAGTTCAATGGAAGACCATTGGCATAGAGGATATGTACAATTACTTGATCAACAATATCTCTTCCCTCCATTGTAAATGTGATGTCCAATGGACTTCTTTCATGGATGGTAATTCTACTTCTTCCTCTTCCTCTTTTGATACATGCATTTGTAAGAATTGATGTTCAGAGGATAAGATTGGTTTAGTGGGTAATTGCATTGTTTTCTTTCTAAATGGAGATTGATAAAATGTTATTTTGATCTTCAACCAATATATCAATAGCTTCTTGTTCTTTTACATATGAAGCTATTTCTGCATTAGTCAACCCCTTCTCATCCATGACTTTGCACATCATGAGTCATTTACCAACAGGAACCATAAAATGAAGTTTGACCTAGGAATATGAGCTATTGAATATTTTTCCTTTGCTACTTTGACAATTACACTTTCTAAGATATGATCAACCTCCTACAACTTGTGATGCTCTTGTGATATGTCTCCGTAAAGGAGATCCCACATCAACTTTGACACTATCGACTCCTTTCCTTCTCACTAAACTATGACTACCAATGGTGGTCATTCTTGTATAGTCCAATCTAATTTGTGTTATAATAAGAAATTAAATAAATTTAAATTAGAGAAAACTATGAATGTCGAGCATGCAAGTGCAAGAAAATGATACGAAAATACTAAAACAGATAGCTAAACTTGTTTCTTAATTTTAATTTTTTTAAATGAAAATTACTTAAAACATTATTCTTCCCAAACTTGATTTTTTAAATAAAAATTTCAAAAAAAAACATCAAAGGACTCAAGAATGGGATCAAATTCTTAGAGGATTAAAACTCCTATGTGGAATCTATCTCTCACCTCAATAATGATCCTCTTCAAAAATAATCACCTTGCCTTCAAAATGCAAAAATAGATACCAAATGAAAAGAGAACCTAGCTACAAACTGCTAGACTTAAGCAATAATTGGCATTAGGACTAGAAAATGACAATGACATGCTTTGCATCACAAAGACTTTGAGTTGTGTCATTGATTAGCACCCAGTTGATTGAACATGGAGAGGTTGCAAGATAGTGGAGTCACAGATAGACAAGTGTACTAGTCAAGACAAGGAGAATGACTAAGTCAAAATAATTATAGAAAAATTGGTAAAGTGAATAGTGAATTGATGAACATGTTTGGTAATTTGACCTTTAAAGATTGAAAAGGTTTAATTATGTCCAACTCAACTAATATGTTTCCTTTATGCCTTTCATTTTCTGAAGTTCTTCTCCATATTTGATTATGTCATTTGTAATGGAAAGCATATTGTGTCCATTTTTTACAATAAAAAATGTAACTATCCAAACCTATGGAGGTAAATCATCTAGGGAAATTGAAAATTTCTTAGTAAAATAAAAGTGAAAAATGAGTTTGGATAAGTCCAATATGATAGCACTTATTTTAAAATGTAGAAGTGAAACTAGAAAAATAAAGGAAAAAATTGTGGCTTGCATTCAAATGAAAAAAGCTCACCCATTTAAGAATATGACCCAAAACGTTAAAGTGCAAGATGGTAGTCACTATAGGGACTCTATTTTTTAGTCCTCTTACTTTGTTCACTCAAGTTCTCCTTTTTCCTCTATTTATAATTGATGTAAGAAGTATTTATATGCGCCTTCATTTTTGTGTTTTGTTTTTCCTAATTATGAACCCTTTTGTGTAATTTTAGGATAAAAATTTACTTATTGAATTTCTAAATATATAAGACATTTTTAAGTGTTGGCTATGTTTTTTTGAAGCTCATAGATTTTAGAGATTTCTATGTCATTTATTTCACTCACCACCCAACATACCCATCTATTTTCCATATAAGAACCATTCTAGAGATTTAATACTTTTTTCTCCATTAATACTACCCTCATGACATCCCCAACATTGATTATTTCCACTCAAATGTGTAAGTCCTTTATTATTGTCTTCCTTGATTTCCTCTTCTTGAAGTAACACTTCATTATTCACTTGTATGTCTAAGTTTTTTATTTAAAAAAAATTCTCAATTATTTTACATTAGGGAGTCAAACCATCTCTAACCTTGAGATACCTTATTTATGGTCTTCATATTATTTATATTAAATACTTGTGGGAGTCAAGGTTACAAACTTCCTTTTATATTGTTATGTCCCTTTCATGCATTCCTTCTCCAAAACTTCAACACTCACTTTTTTTAGGTTCTAGAATTATATAATTTTCCTTCATGTCTACCTTGGTATATATGAAAAGGAAATCTTAATCCATATTCCCTAAAGTTTCAAAGTTTTGGACTTATTTTTGGGCTTGCATTTTCTTTTTTTTTGTATTCCACTTACCTCTATGGTGTGAGTTCACCTCCACTTTTGAGTCGTGACACCTTGACCAAAGGAACAAGGTATGAGTTTTTCCAAAAACCCAAAAAATTAAAACTCTTGTTATTTTTCTATAATCTTATCACCAACTTAGTCAAGAAACCTAGGAATATTGTGTAGTAACCAAAAATAGATAGGGTTTCACCTAACATCTACTTTGACCCTACACCTACTTGTGGTCACTTACAACTCTATTGGTATAGCCCTAACTTCAAATATTAAGTAAAATGATACTGAAACAATCATGGTGATGATCATGAAACAAACCAAACTGATAGAAATTATTTTTAATATTTTAGAATGATAACCATGAAATGGCTTAAATTAGCCTATAATTTTTAATGAAAAAATTTGCAACTATATATTTCTTTGCATCTTGTGACCTCTTCTTAGGCTGATTTTGATCTTTCTTATGGAATAGTTGGTGTTACTAATTCTTCACATGTTGTGTCTCAGAATTGCTCACTATAATAGGGGTCTTCTTAGAGGGTGTGCATCAATTTTTGTGAGAGGTATTTATATTGTTTCTCTAGCTGTTATTGGATGTGTCTTTATGGTTTTTTGTTGCTCCTATCTTTAGTTCCTTTGTGGGTGTTGCTAGTCTTTCCTCTTAGGGTGTTAGGATTCCAGTTCTTGATCTATTATCTTGTAAGGATGTGGCTACAAAGTTCAATACATTCATGGAACATATTTTGTGACTATTTTAATTTTATTTAAATGGTCTTTTTGAAGGTTGGGTTATAGAAAAAAATAAAATAAGGTATATTTAAAGTTTATAAAAAATAATTTTGGAATTGGGTGGTTGTATAGTTTTTATATCAATAATTTCTCTTTCATATTTAGAATTATTTTCTATTTTAAAAGATAGATTTTTAAGGATTTTGGAGTAACTCCATTAATGCAGGCTTGAGATTTTTATGGCTTCCACCTATTTGAAGAAAAATATGAAAAAATGAACTTTAGACCTCACACGTGCGAGCGCACGTGTGTGTGTGTGTGTGTGTGTGTGTGTGTGTGTGTGTGTGTGTGTGTGTGTGTGTGTGTGTGTGTGTGTGTGTGTGTTATCTTGTGAAATAAGTTGTCTCCTTTATATTCAAGAAATATGCTTCACCTTTTAGAACTTTTCACATAAATTTTCATATTGGTTTGCTTGGTATTATCAAAATTTTAAAATAGAAGTATAAGCCATTAAAAAAAGCCTTCATTTACTACAATAAAAGGGAACCAAAAGAAAGAGTGTGGTGGTAGAATTTAATCAAGTAAGAACTAATTATCTTTTTCTCATGTTAGCAATAACATTTAATCAAGAAAATTCATGTTTTGTTGGTCAATCACTACTTCTGCCATTAAAATCTAAATATGTTGATAAGTTTGTTGCACAAAATTAGGGAGTTGACTAAATAGTTCATCAATAACTTTATCTCCTATTGGATATAACTGCATATGTCATCCAACCAAATAAGAATACCATTTGTATCATTACATAACTATAGCTTACTATTAGGAACCTCTACAACCTATAGCCTATCTAATACATCATCTTCAACCTCATTAACACACATTCTATCAGCATGACCTTTTCTACCACTTGTAATTAGCATATCCCATGATCTTGAACCTTACACAGATATAGATAAACTGTAAAATAACTAATTCTTCTTCATATACTTCCCTGTTATATACTTGCCTTTGAGAAATTAGGCCATCCTTCAAAATATGAGGTGTTTCTAAACTAATTGGTACTAGCTTTTAAATTATTTGAGCATAATCAAATTTATCATATGATAATACACTCTCATGAATGGACCCTTGATAAAAAGGAAAGAAAATCTTGCTAGGTTTCTCATGTATAGGGTCTTGCTACAATGTAAAACATCAAGAATTCATTTTTTTTTTCATGAGATGTGTAGAAGGCCTACCTTTCAAAAAGCTTGGAATGCTAACTTTAGGAACCCACTTTGTAATAAGTAGTTGTGTTCTTTGATGCTCTATGTACATCTCTTTCATCTCCTCCATTGAAAGTGAAAATCCATCATCAAGGCTAACTCAACAACTCTCCAAGATTTTAGGTTGATGCTTGTGCCCTTTTACCAAATTTGGAATAGTAAAACCTTCTTCATGCATCATGTAGTTTCCAATATTAGATATATTCATATGATTGAATGTATGATTCTCAGGAATACCTTGGTCATACTATGCATTATGTTCTTATTGAAGCTCATGTGTCACGTAATTAAACTCAAGAACCTTCTTTCTTGAGGTATTTAAGCAATGGGACTATGAGGTTTACTAAACCTTTGACTAAAATTTCTATTTAACTTTGTTTACCAGTCTGATAACTAGGAACATTTTTATGATAAGTGGCTTTATTTGGTACATTACCTCAATTCTATTGCCTTTCTAGGTTCATAATTTTGCCACCATAACTTTGTAAGGTCCTCAAAATGGTTTGATTATGCTCTTTTCACTGTTGTCTATTAGTTCCCAAAATTGTAGATTGGAATCCTACGAGCCTTGCCTACTCGATGCTAGGATATCCAACTAGTAAAGGCCAACTTGACAGGATCAATCAATGCAATCAAAATCCCCTACACTTCTAACTTTACAAGTCCATGGTGGGTGTACCTAATCCTAAACAAAACACTTAAGCCCAGAATGCTTATAGCAAATTTATTAGAACGTCAATATATTGAAAGCTTTCAAAATGGCAAGAATTATCAAAAACTTCAAACTTGTGATTTATGAATTAATAAATAAATGTGATAATATTTTAAATAAAGAATGAATATGACGAATGAATATATTAATTCCTCAATGGAAAGAAATGAAACAATTGCCAGTAGATGGATTATGAATCAAGAATAAAAGACCAGTGCTTAATCAAATGGGCAATCGAAGTCAATTTTATAAGTTGAAACATATAACTTTATAAAATTCAATGTATTTAAACTATAACTAATTTTAACAATTTAGACGTGATGAATCAATTATATGAATGCAATTCTAAACTAGTCTAGGATGCACTTTAACTCTTGTGGAGACAACTAGACATAAATATGGAAACAATAAAATATTTCACAATATCTATGTTTATCAAGTTTAAAATGCAATGATGACCCAGTCCACTTGTCAAAATTTTAAAATATTTATAGAAAATAAAAATAAAATTTATAAAGGATACAACTTAAGAATAATTTAAAACTCTAATGCAAATAAATTAAAATAAATATTTCTTATTGATCTAGAAATAAAATTGTACTGGAGACACTCCTTACAGATGATCCATCCAATATAGTCCGACTCCAAAATCAAAAAAGAATTCATTCGATAATCCACCATCCACAAGCTTAGTTCAAAAATTATTTCTTTGCCAATGAAAAAATATAATATATCATAGTGTATCAAATATGTAATTTTTTTAAATATAAATATGAATCATATCATTTGTTTCTTGCATCTATATTTATAGACAAATGAGAGGGTGCGGAGATGAAAAGGCATGTCTCTCCAAGCAACTAATTATACTTTAACAAAGAAACCACTCGATAACACCTTGTGCCATGAATCTTCCTAGAGCACATGATGATTCTTAATAGAATAATAATTCAATCCTGAACTACTTTTTTTTTCGTTGCCTATTAAAAAATTCTCAATTAGTAATAATCGTGGCTTAGCTTGGGATAACCCTTTTCAATATAAATTTGTTGAATAATCAGATTTGTAATGAGTGGTTTTATTTACACAACATCCTTAGGGTTTTTTTGGTTCATGGAATTAAAAAAACCTAGATTTTTGCAAATCTTGGTTTAGCCAAATCAAGGTCTTACAAATCTTCATTCTAATTTTTGGGACTTTACTTAAACCATTTGTTTCACTCAAAAGATATGTGTGAAGACACATTTTTATGTGTAAGCTTGGAGTTGAAAGCAAATTTCCAAAAGTAGTCCAATCTATTGTTTTTACACTCCTTAAAAAATATAACCAAGTTTTGATTTTCAATTCCTACTTGCTAGTAGGAAGTTGGAAAACTTAGTTTTGAGGCAAAATTGGAAGTTCGATATGCTAATTCCATTTTGCCAATTTTGAAACAAACACAAAAAATTTCAAATCCAAATTTTGAAAAAGCCAATTCTTGTTATCTTCTAGAACCAAACGGACCCGTAGTTTTGTCTTTTGTCTTTATGTGTTGATGCTTGTACACTACTTATTACATGTGAATGAGGATTCTCAGTGCTTCCAAGGAGCTTTCAAGTGATGCTGATGAATACGCATGTAAAATCGATGATGCATTTCTTCATATGCTATCGAAGGAGGATTGTTAGTATTGAAGTTCATTTTGATACTCTTGTCATCGTTGCTCGGCATTCCAATTTTCTTCCATCATATTCTCCATATACCTACACCAAAATAAAGAACCATTAGATGGGAATTATTTATTTTGCAGTAATTAGTGCTTCTAGTGACTAAGTGTGAAGATAATTGAAGGACAGTGATAAACTTAAAATGGGAGAAGACAATCTTCAAACATAAAAAGATCATCTTTGTCTATGATTCCATGCATGCATGAGTTTGATCATATGATTGTCTTTTAGATCAGCCCAGGCCTGATATATTGGCATTCGCACTCCTAATCTCATATATAAATGTCTCAGACAGCTCCAGGCTTTACTAATGGATGAACAAAGAAATAGATTAAACAAAACTTAATGATGTGTTTGCAATGACATTGATGAAGCTACTACAATACCACTATATGTGCTCACAATCCATTTCTTATGTGTAGTCTCAATTTGTTTAGGACAGTAATATCTGTACCACATTTACAACAATCTGCCATCACCTTCCCATTCTCAGTTTGTAACTATAAATCTGGAATATCTGCATGGCCAGATTGTTGTAATTTTCAGCAAAACCTATGAAGTTAATTCCAATATGTTCCAAGTATACTTGCTTTCTGAAAATCACAGTCCTCTGCAATTTTAATGATTCTAGATTTTGCTGATAGACAAAATAGGACTCCAGTGCATATGACTAAGATTATATGCAGGCCAGAGATGCATCTATGTTCATGATCAGAGCAAGCTAATACATCCATGTGTGTGAGCTCTTGGAAAAGGAGCAGAACAAAATTTGGCATAAAATAGGACTTCTGTTTAAATCAATATTTTCCTTTGAAACCTATCTGGAGATTCAAGACAGTGCTACTTCTAATCTATTGCATAGTCCTAATGATTTGGAGCCTACAATATATGTCTTTTGTTGACTTCTCCTCACTAGAAGAACTCACAACTACATCTGTATATTCCCATTTATATCATATCAATTTTTGTATATGAATGTACATCCCTAAAACCACTCATATTCTAGGCTAAAATATTCAATTAATATAGATCTAGTTCTAATTTATAAAACTGTAGTATTTGATCATTATCTTGTGCAAGTGAAAACCCCTATCCCATAGAAATTGATTGAAATTCCACGGCAGAATGAAAAAACAATACTCAAATTGGAAGTCCTGGTTTAATAAATTAGTGTTCCATCAGGTTCTAGTCTTGAAGTTCTTTTAATGGCATTGTGAGTGGTAGAACAACAACTAAAATTGTAAAATAACTTGTGGACATGGATGGATTTCTGCAATATAAGGCACTATGGGCCTTGGTGCAATCTTATTGGCTTGTATCAAAAAAATCTCTATTGTTGTTGCTATATCAAATATTGTTGGTAAAGTACTTCCTCCCACTAACCAAATCATCATTAAAATGTCATTTTTAAGAACCTTTAGATAAAATAAGAGATCATATGCATGATATGATGTCATAGAAATGAGTATTTGGTTCCATATCCTTTTGAACCGATGATCAAAACATGTCATTAACTCATGGTCCTAATACGTAATAGTTGTCAAATGCTCAACCAAAGATAGATGATCAGACTTATCCTCAAACTGATGATTCAATTGCTTACCTAGCCCATCCAATGTAGATATTGAATTGTCAGCCAAACCATTAGTACAATCAAGATCTTTTCCTTTTAATAATTTTGCTAATAGCTTCAATCTGACATCCCAACTTGATGAATTCCCCATAAAAAAGCTACATCTATGATGTGTTCAACTATTGAATCTTGATCTTGCCTCATAAAATGAGGTAGACTTTGTAAGGATAAACTCAGTATGTCATGGTGTACATGTTCAATGGGTTACCTTGATAGAATGACACAAATGGAAGATTCCTTGGTGCTTGGTGTGCTATTAAAAATCCAAACTTGTTGAAAGTGTTGCATCTACAAGAAATTAGTAATAATAGGGTCACTAGGTGTTCAAAAATCACCTTTTGAAAAGTTTGAATACCTGTTGTTCACATCAAAATAGTAGTAAAATATGTATATTAGAATGAACCGTGAAACTATTTGTGTCCCACAAGGCATGCCAAAAAATGTTGTCACTCAAGATTGCACCTATAGCATGATGTAGTGTCAAGCTATCCTTTTGGAACATCAAAATAAACTTAGGTTGTGGGTGAACCTAAGAAATAATTAATCTTTGATTAAGGGGTAGTTTCACTTGGCAAATCATCTAAAAATAAATATTAATAGGAAGAGGGATAGAAGGATATGCTTGTAAAATTGAAACTTAAACTAATGGGGTGATATACCAATGAATTTGACAAACTTGTAACCACAACTTTAGAATACTATGCATAAAAGAATGCCACAAATTCACAAATCAATCGAAAAATCCTCCAATAAGAAATCTATCAAAAGTTTTGGTATCATGATATCTAAAGAGAAAAACACTTATGTTTTCATAGATTTAGATTCAAATTGTGAAATATAATCACAAATCTATGCTATGGGATATCAAATATGCATGCAAAATTCATAAGGAAATTGACTGAGAGTAAAAGCACAAACTTGTGTCACCTTTTATAAAGAAAAATGACCCCATAATGAAAATTGTTCAACTTTAATGACGTAAAAAGAGTATTTGTGTTTAAAATTTGAAGATGATATAAACTGATAAAATGTGTAAAATTGGATGAATTTCATGCCTATTTTGAAAAAAAAAAAATTGAGTAAGAATTTAGTTACTTTTTAAAATTTTGAAGTCCTTTTTTAACTACAAAACATAAACATTGTCATTCCCATGAAACAAGTATATGCAAATCATCTTTTTTTGATCAAATTTGAACATATGTTATAGAGGACATGCATAGCTAGAGAGAAAAAGAGGAAATTTCATTTTTGATGTATAGTTTCTTTGTTATAAGCACTCAAGGTTGACCTTATTAGAAATGAATAGATTTTTCCTCCAGTCAAAAATTTCCTATCAAATCTACACCTTTTTGAAAAAAAATTACATGTTCTTGAAGAGGACTCTCTCCTATAGTGATAAATATAAATTTTAACTTCTTTTTTTATACGATTTAGTATTTTTTTTCCTTTTTGGCAAGAGCATCTTTTGAAATGTTAAAATACCTACTTAAAAATATTTTTAAAATATAACATATTGTAACTAATAAAAATACTATGAAATTTATATAATGATGATATTGACTTTGAGATCTACAAAAAGGGTATTTATTTTTTGAAAAATGAAGAAAGATTTTTTTACTAAAACAGGTTTAGAGGTCCTAAAAGGTGACATATATTTGTGCTTTCACCCCTGAATAATGGTTTAGAACATAACACTTGATCAAATTTTAATAAATAAATGTTGAAAATAGAAGAACAATTGAGAAGGAATCAATCTCTATATATGAATAAAAAGGAAATCTTCTACAATATGTATGCCCAAATTGTCATATCCCCTTATTTAAAATCTTAATTAAATCACCCACCTTTGGAATAGGTTTTAAATATAATAAATTAATACAACTCAAATATAATAAATATAAATATAGATAATAATTAGAAATATCTTAATATATAAATATAAAAATAAATAATTAGTCAAGTAAATAGATTATTGTAATTATGTTATTAATATAAAATAGAATGACAATATAATTAACATAATCAATATTATAATTATAATGAAATTAAAATATAAATAAATAAGAAATAATATACAAAGAATACTATGTTATCAAATCATTTAAAAAAATAATAAGATAACAACATGCAATACTAACAATGTAAATTAACTCAATAATGAAATGGTAATATTCAAATGATAAAATTAAAAAATTGTGTGAAGTAAAACACTAATAAAATAAAATTATATGATATATTATTAATCAAATAGTTTAAAAGGGGCATGGCCCCTGGGATTACATGTATATAAAGGTGATGAAACCTCACTTATTAGATATAGGTTTAGACTAAAATAAATTTGGACAAGCATAGAGGTAAAATAAAATAAAGTTCAATTGGGGACATTACAAGTAGTATCAGAGCATCTTTCCTAACATCCTATGGAAAGTAGCTGATGCAAAATCACTAGATATGTTCCTACTAGCCTAAGGAGATGAAAAAAAAAGAAAAAAAGATTATAGACCATAATCCACAAGCAAATAAGAAAGGAGAATGATAGAAGGGGAGTATAACACAATAAATAGTTATATTGAAGATCAACAAAGTTCTAGCAAGAAAGAAGCAATCGGTAGTGAGGGAAAGACAAAAGAGGTACAACTACATATGTATGTATCAACAAAGAAATCTATTCAACATACTCATCCTTATAGTTATTCAGAAGTATAAAAACATCAAAGGATATATTACACTCCAACAAAATCTATAATTGACATAAAAAATTTGATTCATATATAGTGCACATGATTACATCAAAAGTTCCCATTACTCAATTGGTTTATTATCAATACATAGTGTGACTTTGGCGATCAAAGGTGTAGAAACTTGAACATCAATAGTACACTATAAAAGAATAAATACAAAAAACACCAAATAAAATAATTTTCTTTCGAGTAGAGAAGAAATCTATTTTTTGAGAAGCAAAAACTTATTTTATTTCAGTGTATTCCACATTACATTGCTCAAAATGTTACATGCTACTAAAATCTACAGTCCCTTATTTCTAGCATAAGCTATGCAATGAAGTAATAAAGTTTGAACTGCATGAAACAATAGTTTACCTAACTATATGCAATCAAACATATTGTTTAATGATCACATATTACAATGAAAAACTTGAACAAATCTAAAATTATTTTATTACACTAAAGAAACCCAACAAAAATGGTCCTACACGTGATAACTTATATTCTAAACTATTACTAATAGATTGGCAGTGGAACTTGTGGTTGTAAAAATGGTGGAGTTGGTGTTAATAACATCATTATCCTTCATACTCACCCTTAATGTTGAGAGGACTAACAATAATATCTTTAAGTGCTAAAAACTAATCTTTTGCAACCACTTTTATAAATATGTTCATTGTTTGCTCCTTTATCCTAATATACTTCAATTCAATTGCTTTCCTTTGTCCCAAATCTCTATTGAAATGTTGTTTCAAATCAAAGTGATTGGTCCTATTGTGATTAACTAGATTCTTGGCTAATTTAATGGCATTAATGCTGTCACAAAGAATCATAGTAGGGTAATTTTGTATCTCTCCAATTTCTTCAAGAATTTTTCTTAGCCGTAAAGCTTGTATTCCCACTGAAGTGAATGCAACATATTTTGCTTCTATAGAAGAGAGGGAAACCATTATTATCTCCTTTGAAATCCCTATGATTAAACTAGAACACAAAGAAAAAAATTATGAGATGTAGATTTTTGGTCATCCAAACGACCTCCCCAATCTAAATCTCTCAAGCCAACAAGATCAAACTTATTAGAAGAAATTTGAACGAAAAAATCTACAATGCTTTCCATATACCTCAAACTTATCTTGGCTTCCTTCATATGTTTCTCTGATTGATTAGTCATATACCTTGGAACCAATGAAATTGAATAAGAAATATCAAGCCTTGTGTGAGTTAGAAACATCAAACTTCCAACAATTCTTCTATATAATGCATCATCAATAATTTCAGCATCATCGTCTTGACACAATATAACTCCATGAGAAAATTTTAGTAGAAAGAGGCTTAGAATAAACCAAATAAAATATCTTCAACATATCCTTTGCATACTTTGTTTGACAAATAAATATTTCGTTCTCACTTTGATAAACCTCTATGATAAGAGAATATTTCATGAGACCTAAATATTTCATCTCAAATTCATTCACCATAGCAACTTTGAATGCATCTTTCATCTTAGAACAACTAACCATATATGGTCATCAACAAATAATCTCACAACAGACCATATATTAAATTCTCGAAAAAGACCAGTATTTCCAATGCGACCTACAAAAAGTTCCTGAAGACGGATGAAGAGGAGATGCAATTGGAGAAGAATGGAGACTTCTTTGATGTGCAATAGATTAAAGGTATTTGGCGTGATGTGCTTGGCTATATTCGTGAGTACTTTATCCTTGATGGTAGGAATAAAAGGGTGCACAAATTCCACTTTGTCTTTCTTAACCATTTTAGGTATAAGGATAGAATTTCCTTCCCTTTCTATTTGCATTTCTCTTTGCTTCAAAGCTTGCATGCCCATAGAAAGAAAGAGCCACAACCCATTTTACATGAAGGTCTGATATTGCTCATAGAGGGTTTTTGTAAAAATAAATCCATTGCTTCATCTCCCTCCATTGGAAAACATAAGGATTCTCAGTCCATAAAATGTAAAATTGATGAGAATGTTAAGGGGAAAGATAAGACAAAACTGAAACCCTCTAGCTCTCGGAGACAAATTGTTGAAGAGGATACTGAGGTGGAGAGTACTGAAGGCTTAGATAAGGATGTCCTAGAGGAAGAGGAAGGGACAAATGTTGGGTAGTTTAGCTCTAACCTAGAAGGTTATCCAAAAAAATGAGAAAGGGAGAGAGGAAGAAACAACTGAGGATAACTCAGAACAGAGAAAGTCTGATAATGAGTGTACTCAAACTGTGTCCAAGGGAGGTGATAAAGATAAGATAATTTAATTGATGGTCTAGCCATTATGAGTGAGGAGGAAAACAAGGGGAAGGCTTCCACTCTTGCAAAGGAGACTGAGGGACAAGATAAGGAGGTCCCTAGTCAACATGACCCTGTGGAGACTAGAGAGAAGGAGTTGTTGGATGGGGAAGAACAAATTGATAAAGTTGGGTCCCTGCCACATACCACTGTTGAAGACGCAGGTGACTCATCGAAGAGGGAAACCAAGCTCTCCTTCCTACATTCTGCCAAAATTAAAGTTGATTTTTTCCTCCAAGTCGATTATTGGATTTATAATGAAATAATGGGGTTGAAGAAGAAAGTGGAAACCTTGCAACATAACCAGGAGGTTGACCAGGCTATTATCAAACACTTGGAGGTGCAAATGGGAGACATCCCAAAAAAAATTAAGGATTATGAGCAGAATCTTAGAATGCTTATCAAGGAAAGTGGAACAAAAATGGAGTAGGTAACTTGAAGCATCTGTGCTACTATGGTGAGCCTGGGAAAAAGAGCAAATGAAGGAACCATATCTTTGGAGGGCCCTAGCAAGAGGACAAGATAGAGTTCGAGGAAGAAAGCCTTATTGCTGCTGCTTCTTCGGCTACTAACTCCATCCAAGATACATCTAAGATTTGTAAGGAGCCAGTTAAGATGATCACGGAACTGCAATAGTTTCTTTAGGTCTTCTTTTCTGGTTGGGTTCCTCTTCAGGTCCTTTTTGCTAGTTGCTACATTTGGTTCCTATGTTTGGTCTTATTTTTTGGTTTTTAGTTTTAAACCATATTGGAGGTTCCAGGTCCTTGTAAAACCTGGGTACTTTATTTGGACTATGTATGTGGTTTTATGTCTGTTACCAATCTAACATACCTTTTAAATTGTTATGTTTTAGGCTAAACTGATTATGTTTTAACTGCTGACTAAATGTGTTTAGCTACTGAGAGTATATAGTATAGAACGAAAAAATGCAGCAATCAAAGTACAGGAAGCATAAGAAAGAGAAATGATCACTTTTTCAGGATACAAGTACCAAAAAATAATACTTTTTACTCAAGTATTCAAAAAAATATTTTTTACAAAGTGTTCATATTTACTCAGTACTTGAATACAATGCATTCAGATATTACTAGTGCTCTCAGCTCCTAACATAAATATCTGAATTAAACACATTGTACAAACAGAAAAGTACTGAAAAAGAGATAGAAAGGAAAGGCATCCATTGCCTGAATGGAAAGTTGTTGCGTTGAACGCTGAAGGGCTGATCCCGCATCTCCATCTGAGAGTAAAACCTACAAAAAATAAGTAAAGAAATGGATCAGTTCATACGAACTGAGCAATGAAATACTTTCCCATCATCTATACTCTACTGTTTATACAACATGATTATCCAGATAAATATGCTAAAAGGCAAGAAAGCAAGAACAATTCGAAGAAGATAAAACCTATTTTTACTAATGAGTTTGTTCCATGTGCAGATACAGGTATGAAGACTTGAGGCTATAGAAGGATCATGCGTAAGTTACATGCATGAAGCCTTTTGGCTGAGATTGTTCAGGCAAAGATAGAAGATATTGAATACATTGAGGAGATCATAGAAAGGACGTGCATAAGTTACAAGCATGAAACTTTCTGGTCAAATCAAAGAGGGGCGAAGACAAAAGACTTTGAGGAGATCATTGAAGGAACACGCATACATTACAAGCATGGAACCTTTTGGTTGAATCATGTAACAGCATATTACGAGAGGAGACCGTCGAGGGGGCACACATAAGTTTCAGGTATGGGACCTTCCGGTCAAATCATGGAGGACATGTTAAGATAGTAGTCTTAGGCTAAATGAGTTTCAATTACTTTTGCAAGTATATTTCAGCATATATCAAGAAAGTTTAGGTTCAATCAGTCACAAGGTAAATTAGAATTAATTATCAGTGCCAAATCAATAGGAAAAAGAAAGCAAATCTGCTACAAGAAAATATAATGTAGATAAATAGGAGTATCAACATCAGTTAAATCATTAATGCTTACTGTTGAGCAGACTGGTAGAGGAATTATAGTAACGGAAAAATAGAATTTTGATGGAAAAGAACTGTATTTTTATGCTGCATTTCTTTGGTAATATATGACATATCAAACTTCTATGAGCAAAGTACAGAGGCAAGAATTCGTGATATTCATCTTATTCATGTACTGCATGTTCGTCAAGTAATGATCAGATTTATAGAAGAATGCAACAGTAAGTGACTAATGTTTGGCTATAACAATGAATAAGACAAGGAGCATTAGCAAGATTAGTTTTCATGAGAAGCTAATCACAAAAGTCTCTTATATTGAATGGCATGTTTAAGCAAAAAGAACAACTATAAAGATTAAATGATTTACATGTTCATTATAATCATACAAGTCTAAAAGTATAGATTCAGATAAAGCTTCACATCTCAAGTACATGTTAGAAGAGTGCCACAGTTATATGAAATCAGGGTTTGAATTTAAGGAAAGATGGTATTTTATGAAAGTAAAATATCTAGCTATAGTAATGTATGGAAGAAACAGTAACACATTCAAAGGCATACAACAGGTAAATCACGTTGCTGATTCAGTAACTCAAGAAATACAAAATGAGATACCATTAAATCAAAAGCGTTTGGATCAACTGGATCCAATTGAAGAGTAAAATGTTACAGTCATTATGTTCAAAAATATTTTCAATCTTATGTGCATGGTATAATGTTTGGAAATCCTTTTGAAGTAGCAAACAATACTATTGATTAAGGAGCATGTGACAGAGCATAACCAAGATTTTCTCAGGATGACATAACAAATATCACAGTCCAATCCAGAGCTATATGTTTTAAGGCAATAGCAATAAGAGAACTTCAGATTATTGATCTTTTCAAATACATACAGTAAAAGAGTATGCATTTATCAAAAAACCCTCAAGAGAAATGCCTAAAGGAACAATTATTTCTATAACCCAAAAGAGAAATAGTTAACCATTCTTTATGATTCATATACCCCAAGGTGAATGAGTGAAGCTCACAGCAGTTCATACCCAACCAAAGAAGAAAAGATAACATTTACAACAGGGTTCGAATCTTTAGAATGGGGCCATTATATGGAGTTTTCATAGCATGTTCTAAAGAAACAACAAGGTAAATTCATACACAGCATCAAATTTATTACCAAATGGAGTCAAAAATCACAGAGAATATGCAAACCGATATGTAAATTTTATTGGTATTATCTCAAGTATTGCTTCATATTCGTAACAGCATATTAAAAAAGCTCTTACCAGTAAGGAACCATGTTCATATTTGTAAGTAAAGTGGCATCTACGGTGAACGTATTGCCATAAAAGGAGAGGTTGTCTAGCACAGAGAAAAATCTCAAACACCCATGGCATCTAGAAACAAGAGATGGCAGTATAACCAGCTAAAATCAAAAGCCGCTCACACATGAATAAACCCTTCCAATAGCATAAAGAAGCCATTTATAACCCATGAAATCTCAGAGAAGCTCAGAACCCATAGCCGAGTTCATTAAAAAATATGGCATCCAAGTGAAGAGGAAGATCAACAAATATCACCATAGTAAAACTCGTGGCCATGCAGCAAATAAAACTCATGCTCTTCATAAAGACGTCTTCAACAATAGAGCAGTTAGCAAACAAAAATCTGCCCAGCAAAGACAAAAATCACAAACTTCATACAGCCACGGCTAGGGTTTGAAGAAGCCCTCATTTCTTGCTCTCACACAAGATACAAAATGAAAACTAAGTCATCAAACTTTCCTCTTTGCATGATAAAGATCCAATTAAACTCCATTCAATGAAATTTCAAATCCGTGAGTGGGAGTCGAGTTTTTATGTATGTTATTTTTATATATAAGAGTTGGATATTATTGCCAAATTCTATTTTTACTTAGTTTTGCATGTATTAAATGAATTACACTTTGATCATTTAATATATATGAAACTAGTAAAAATGATGTTGCATCATTTATATTAATACTAATATGTTTAAAATTAATAAAATAGAATGTTAATTATTAAAGCATACTAGTATTAGTATATATAAAAGAGTTAATAATAATATTAATTTTATATTAACGTGTTCATTTTAAATGATAAATGATAAGAATAAACACGATAATATTAAATTAATATAATAAAATAAGCTTCAATTGTAAAATTAATATATCAAGTGGTCGTAATTATAAGGCCATTGATTTTATTAATTATTTAATGGAAATTATAAGAGTTTTAAGTATCTTTTATGCCTAAATGCAAGGAGAAAAGGTTGGAAGGATATTTTGGAAGGAACATTCAGTTGACATGGGGTATTCATTGAGGCCAAGTTCAGTTCTAGTTTCACATGCAGATTTATGGGTTATTTGATGATATTTTTAGTAGTCCATGGAGCAGCGATGATCAGTTATGCATACAGTTCAGATTGAGGGCTTATTTTATGCATATATTGCATAATTAGGAGTAGTTTTACATGCTATTTTTGAGGGTTATTCAGTTTATCCGAGTTTGAGTTTTTGTGCATGATTTTGGAGAGTTAAAGGCAGTTTTGAGTTATCCAGCAGTTGTGCAGGTGATTGAGTGCAGTTTTCAGAGGCTCCTTCATAGTTTTCACCATTTTTGGTGATTTTTTCTAAGCATAATTTTGGAATCCAAGTTAGGGTTATTCTTCTATATATTGTACTTTCACCTCATTATGAGGGACATTTTTTTCGGATTCAAATTTTTGCAAATTGCAGATTTTGAGTTGATTGTAAGGGCACTTGTGACAGAGATTTTTTCAGCATTGATTATAGAGATACATCTGTTCCTTATCATAGATTCTTGTGCGATTTTGTGAATTTCTTGCTTTAATGTTGTGTTCGCCTTCATTATAGTTACATTCCTAGTTGCAGATTTGAATCGTGATACATGTGATTGTAGGTCTATGTTTGTGATTATTGTTTCCTTGCAGAAAATTGGTGAAACTTAGGTATCCCTTTCAAAGTAGGAGATCTCAATCCTTATATAGAAACACTTTTGTGATTACATGATTGTCTGATATTGTGAATCAATTGTCTTTTTTCGTAGTTTGTGTTGAAGTAATCAAAATTACATTCATAACCATTGGTGTATCACCTCACTTAGATTAGTTTTAATCGTTCATTCTTTCATTTCTTACCCTCATCTCAAGTACAATTTAGGATTAGGTGATCACAACTTAGGAACCGGCCTAGCTTTCGAAGATTCTTCTCTCGTTTTAGGACAACCCACCACCCGAGAGAGTTTCCGTTGTTTCACAGGATAGCTTGATTCTACATCTCGCTAAAGGCGCAAATCCTACGTGACAACAATGTCCTTGTAAAACTTGATTTTGGTGCTGCTTCTATTAGGTTTAAGGGCTCTTTTCCTGATGGTTGTCTTGCTTTTTCCTTTTTGAGGATGTGAAAGGGTTTCGAGGTCCCTTCAAAACTTTTTTTTACTGTAATCTCAAACAAACAATCTCACAATGAGAATATCATTACCTTCTTATTTGTAGTAAAGGGTAGGTTCATTCTTACTTCTTTGGAAGTCATTCTACTAAAAATAGTCATCAATGCTAGCATAAATGCATGTGGTGCTTGCTTGAGGCCATAAAAAGGCTTCTTCAACTCGTAGACATGATCTTCTTTGCCTTGAACTTCAAAACCTTGTGGTTGTCCCACATATACCTCCTCTTATAAGTATTCATTTGAGAAGACACTTCTCACATCCATGTGATGAATATTCCATTTCTTTTGAGGTGCAAGTGAAATCAACATTCTAAAAGTCTCTTATCTTACTACTGGTGCAAAAGTTTCATCATAATTAATGTCATACCTTTGAGTTAGCAACAAATCTTTCCTTGTATATTTCAATTCTCACATCACTATTACACTTTCAAATCATGTAGACCCATTTCATGCCAATATTCTTCTTCTCATGTAGAATCTCTACAAGCTCCCATGTCTCATTCCTATGAATAAAATCTATCTCTTCACTCATTTCTTGCATCCAAACCTCATTAATACATGCATCTTCAAAACATGATGGTTCAAAATTATCTTTAGCAAGTAATGCAAAATTTATTGCCTCACTTATTGGATCTTCTTCATGTGCTTGATTTTGAGACCTCGGATAAATATCACTTAATCTTCTTACCTTTCTTGTAGAACTTGGACTTGAGGATGGACTTGGAATTGAAATTGATGATGGGATACTTGGAAGGCTTCGAGACCATTAGCTAGATCTATTAGTTGGCTACTCAATATCATCATCCAAAATAGATTTAGAGTTTTCAACATGGCCTTTTTGATGACCATAAACTTGTAAAATCCCCATCATAAAATAGATTATTAATCAAACTATTGTTAATGGGTTGATTGATTTAATATATCTCGGATCCATTTGAGTTTTTTTTCTATAGTTGTGTTGTCATTGGCTATCTTTGTACACCCTCAGAAAGTTTTCCTTAATAGGTATTTAAGCACGGCTTGTAGGTAGTCTTAAGGTATGCGATTTGGATTATTTTTCTCTATACTGTGAATTCCTATTAGAGTTCTTCGTTGTTCACCATTTTGAAAGTAAAAGACCTCCCCTATTTGGTTTATCCAGTTTTGGTGGGATTTAACCCTCACCCTATTTTGTTGCATGTAACACTTTGCTTAGATCTGAAAAATCAGAGTATCATCTTTCAGCATATATTAATTGAAGGATTATTCATATTCAAGTCTCTATCATTGTGTCTAGATTTCACCTAAATCTATTGTGTTTATATATGAACAAGATTGTATTCACAGTTGTGGCTCAAATACCTAACCGTGTGGCTTCTAGAAATTCCTGTACTGCTTCCTCATTGCTTGTACGGCCTTCATTCTTACCATCCACCCACACCTTTGTACTTCCCTTCCATCCTCCATTTTTCCACCATACGACTTATCGTATGACCTTCTTGGCTCTCATACTATACACCATCCCCTCCATCTCCACGATATGCCCAACATAGACCATCATACAACCATCCTTGACCACCGTATGACCCCCATTAATCATTGACCTTTTGAACCATACACATTGCTGCCTTCTTCCACCATACGGCCAAAGCATAACTTTCATACAACCATTCCTATGTCTTCCACATTGTACGGTCCCTACTCTAGACAATCTGTATGGTCATCAAGCTAGTCATCTACAACCCTTTGCATGTGGGAACATCACAAAACTCCCCCTTCATCAAAAATTAGATCTCTCAAAAGAACAATCTTATTAGTAATAGGATTGAATAATCTGTAATCTTTTCTTTCCTCACTATACCCCATAAAAATGTATTATTCACTTTTAGCATCTTAATTTTGTCTATTCTGTCAAGTACTTGAACATAAGCCAAACAATAAAAACTTAAAAAAGATTTACATTGAGATTTTTACCATACCATGCTTCATATGTAGTCATCTTTTCCAAGGCAATTATATGAATCCTAATGAGAATATAGATTGATGTAGCAATTGTATCTTCCAATAAGAATTTCTCAAATGCTTGGTTTGTAATATGCTCCATGCCATTTCTACCATGGTATGGTTCTTCCTTTTAGCATCTCCATTTTGTTGAGTTGTGCAAGAAGTTGTGAGTTTCCTATTGATCCAATTCATCTCACAAAAGTTCTAAAAATCTTTGGAGCAATACTCCTCTCCATGATCTACTCTCAAACATTTGATTGTACTTTCTTTCTTAGTCTCTACATGGGCTTTAAACCTATTGAATGTATCAAGGGATTCATCCTTAGTCTTCAAAAAATATACCTTGCACATGCATGAGTAAGCATTAATAAAAGTAATAAAATATGATGACTTTCTCAAGCTTGGTGTTTACATAAGACCACAAAGATTTGAATGAATAAGTTCAAGTGGGTGATGTACCCTCTATGAATTGCCTTTTAGAAATTATTCCCTTACATGCTTCCCTATTGCACATCCTTCACAAATTTTTGTGTGCTCTTCAACCTTAGGCAATCCAAGAACCAAGACATTTGATGTTAGAAGCTTTAAATTATTGAAATTCAAATGGCCATACTTGAGATGCCACAACCAAATTTTACTCTCATAAGCCATATTGACAATTTGATTGTCATTTTCACCAAACTTTAAAGGGAACATTCAATTCCGTTTCATAGGAACAACTATAATCACTTTATTGCCTTGATTTTTAATAGATAGTATATTTCATATTCTCAAATGTCACTCTATAATTGTTCTCACATAGCTTCCCAATAGTCAATAAATTGTGCTTCAATTTTGGAGTATAATAGATAGCTCTTGAATACTTTTTGTACCTTCCTTTGTTTGAACATCCATGGCTCCTTTGTATGCAACCTCCACTGTATTATTATTACCAAGAGTAATATTGGATATGAAACTATCATCAAACTTTAAAAATATTTTCTTATTACCAGACATGTGATTAGAGAACCCATAATCCAAATACCAAACATCATTCATATTATTTTCAGCTTTTCCATAACACAAAAATAATTTTTTTGAGGAAGGATCTTCATCTTGTTGAGCATAATTAGCATTATTATTACATGATTTTAGTCTACGCTCCTCAATATATCCATACCTATTGCAATGATAGTGTTGGATGTTCCTTTTATCAATTT